>JAPSES010000058.1:14032513-14046619 GCA_029822895.1 Maxillicosta whitleyi
GGTTTTATTTTTTTTTCGCCAATAAAAAAAAAAAAAAATTTTATTACAAATTTTTCATTTTTTTTTTTTTTTTTTTTTTTTGTGATTAACATTTTTATTGATTTCAAAAGATTTCATGACATACAAAGTACACAAATACATGACAAACAGTCACTCTAACAAGGACATAGGAAAACAGTTTCCTTTATAGTGCATCTCCCATATCATATTTGAGCACTTTTACTTTATTGTATACATTTTCACCCTTTTATTCCTTTTATTTGGGACATTCTTTTCATTCCTTTCACCATCCTCCTTCTCTTTCTGTATTCCCTGATCTGTTATTCTGACTTTCTCACGCATCATTTTTCCCGCTTACATCTTCTTTTACATTTTTCTGTCTTGTTTTTTTTAACTGTTTCATCTCTGCCTTGCCTTTTCTTTGACTTTATGGTTTTTCTCCCGAGTTTTCTTTTCTAGCTTTATCTGTCAAACCACTTTGCAAACATTTGCCAATAAAGGTGCCACATAAATAAAGTTAAGGCTATCATCGTGTTCACTCCACCCCAGCTCTAAACACTAAAACCACTAAACCTTACACTAAACATTACACATCTCTTGCACAAGCAAACCGTTCTTACACAATCCATCAAACTCTTGTTTTTGTGTCAGTACAGTACAAACAAACCACCATTTGAATAATCACATGAAGCACCAACCACACACTAAAGGTAGAAATGAGAAACACTTGTGGGTTTTGCTTTGTTTTGGTTGAGTGTGTGCAGGGAATAAAACTTTGCAGTAAGGTTATACATACATGTATTAAACACACATGCACATAGGTATCCAAATATGTAAAGTGTGGATGTATTTGGATGTGTTTTCAGAAGAAACATACATTCTCTCTATAAATATTTCCTTAACTCTCTGCAGAAAATAAAGGTCTGGTAGACGAGAACGCATATGACGTGTCGTGTAAAATTATGAAATTAAAAATTGTCCACTTATGGCCTATGGGAAGTTATTTTAGAAAGATTTTAACATCAGTTGTGAGAAACTACTTTTAATTATTTATACATCCTCTATATTATAAAAACCAAGTGGCCTTTTCGTGTACATGTGTGTGTGTGTCTTGAGATTCACACAGAATCCAGAAAGAGCTGACTACTACAGTTTTTCATACTTATTTTTTATTTTTGATCAAGGAAAAAACTAATGAAAATACTAAGTTAAGAAGACTAATATTTTGAGAGATATTATTAATTTTGGAATAAGATAGTCTACAATCAGATTGCTATACCCTGAATGATTTGGCGGTGACTGCTGGACAAATGTGGTACAGCATGCACAAATACGCACAAATATACAGCATAAAAACTACCACATCTAGAACCTGTGGATTCACACAGATGTCAATATAAAGTCTGAAAATACATGAATATAAAGACTAAAAATACATAAATATAAAGACTGAATATATATTAATATAAAGACTGAAATACATGAATATAAAGACTGAAAATACATAAATATAAAGACTACAATATATAAATATAAAGACTAAAAATACATAATTATAAAGACTGAAAATACGTATATAAAGACTGAAAAGATGTAATTATTAAGACTGAAAATATATATATAAAGACTGAAATCTATAAATATAAAGACTACGCACCCAACAGTTGTGTCATATCTGTCACTCTCAGTGATCTGTTCTTAGTCATTGAACTTGCTTCTGCAGTTCCATGGCCACTGATTTTTTATTAATTTTTTTTTTTTAATTAATAAATAAAGTCGTACTGTAGATCAACTCCTTCCAATGTGAAGTTAAAGGTCAAAAGTTGTCGGTTTGCTTGTTTCATTATCCCCGTGGTGACATTCAGTCTCTATATTTTACCCACATTAAGACACAGAATCTAGCATTAGCATTAGCATTAGCATTGTTCGTGCATTAGGAGCAGTGAGCTGCCATCAAAGGCGCTTGGGGACTGACTTGAGATCTTCATCATCGTCGTGGTCTGGGGGAAACGACGGACGAAGGACCTGTTTTTAGCGGCAATCACCGGTAGTTTCCCCTGTAACAGTTATATGTCCATGTTAATGCTTTTATTATAAATTTAGTCAGACAACCTTGTAAAGAAGAAAAGATGAGCAAAAATGAATAATCATATTCACCTACTTCAAAGGTTCTATCGCGTCATTTGTGGACCTTTACACATGGATGTAAATGAGGCACATAGACTAATGCATGAGCTCTGACGGACATAAAAGAAATGTTATTAAGAGGAAATCAATAGAGTGAACTTGAAACACCATGGAATACATTTACAGCAGCGCCATAATTAGTGCACAGCGTCCATATCTGCAGCGTGAAATGCCTCAATTATTTTTTCATGATTTCTGAGATGTTTTTCAAAACTATAATGGTCGGACGAGTCTTCAGATGAGAGATGAGATGAGTTGGGCGTCTAAACGGCTGCGTTTTTGATATGCAGAGAAGGGAGCAGCGGCCTTATTGTCTGTAAAATTATCATAACCTACTGCTACCTTCAGAGTCCTGCAAGATCAGGCTTTGAGCAGGCGCTAAGAGCTTCATTTTACAGGAAATGGAAATGGCCGTGTCTGCATATTGATTCTCGTAAAAAATAAAAAATAAAAAATGGAGGCAAACAGAAGATGTGTCAGAAAACCTGGCAAACGCCTTGACACGATAAACAAATAAAAGATGAAAAGATGAGTGTGTTGTAATCAAAATAACAGCCCTGGCAACATGGCAATGTCAACAGGCGTCTTGAAAGTGTAAAACCTGAGGAGTTTGTGCATTACTGCATGTTCTCCATTAAGGTCTGTCTCAGTGGAGGAGAGGCCAGTGCACGGCTGGCATATTCCGCTGATTGATATACTACAGTGAACCATATGGACACTGTGTTAATCGAATGAGGGAGACATCTGTGAGATGATTTATGATTTTGTTGTGATTTGTAAGCCGTGGGTTGCATCAATGACATCATCAGCATTACTCAAGACTGGTCTGAGATGCCAACACGCTTCTGAAAAGATGAAGAAAGACGGTCTGCAGAGCGAGATTTCAGAAAACCACCGCCGTACAGTTTTAGAGGAAGGAGGTTTTTAATCTTGTTTCTGTGCTGCTGGTTTTGTTTGCGATCACTGTTGATTATTTTAAAGAAATGAAGTTAAAATACGTAATATTTTCACGGTGAATCAAAAAAAGTGTCTAGTTTATATTTGAGTCCCCAAAGGTGACCAGTATCATTATGCAGGTGAGTCTGCAGAGATGTTGAGCTTAACCTTTGACCTCCAAATATTTGCGAGTGTCAAAGTTTGTGCTAAATCTGGAGACATTTCGTTCATATGTTCTTAAGATATTATATTTTAAAGTTTATGGAGACTGAAGCCCCTTGTGCACAGCGCCTCTGTTCTGGCAATATTTCACTTTTATTCTGGAATGATGTCCGCAACACTGACTTTGGTGCGGAAGATGGCCGGTTCGATCCTCAGATGGACCCTTGGGTAAGGTCCTTTACGTTATACATCCCTATACCTGTAACCACTAGGGGGCAGTGTCTCATTGTGTCGGTCCCAAGCCTGGATAAATACAGAGGATTGTGTCAGGAAGGACATCCGATGTAAAAACCTGTGCCAAATCAATATGCAAATCTGATTGGCTGTAGCAACCCCTGAAGGGAAACTTATTCTGGAATGATGTCTGTGTAAACAATATGGTGGGGTCGTCGGGTTCCACTTCTGTAATGCCTTTGTAGGTAATAATGGAATACAATATAGAATAGAAGTACTTTATTAATCCCAAACTTGGAAATTGGGTTGTAACAGTAGCATGACAGTGACAAAATGTGAAAGAAAGAAAGAAAGAAAGAAAGATACAACACAATACAATATTTACAGTAAGAGAAAATAATTTAGATAAAGTCCTTTACAGAGGACAAAAATGCATGGTTGGGTTTCAGAAGGATAAAGGTGGAATTATGGTTCCGGAACGCTATGTAAAAGGAACACGTCTCGTTCTGCAAACAAGGTGTAACGTTTTGATGATGTTTTACATGTGCGACACTCGTGTACAGTAAATAAACATATCAATGCGACCAGAAAGATGTCGAACTGGGGAAACGGTGAGATCTGTCAGTTGTTGTCGCTTCAGGTGCAGGACTCTACCCATGCTAATATTTGTGGAATGGTGAGAGACGGACTCTGAAGACGTTAGCAACACCGCTATGCTCGGGGTATTTCCGATGCGTAAGTTATCGGTCACACTGTGCTGTCCCTTTGGTTCCAGAATGTAGGTCCACTGTGTAGAAGTCCCAAATCATTCAATGGTGGCACCTTTTTTTCTGGGATGTCTGTGTAAAATTTGCTTAACTTAAGGACTTCTTAAAGAGATGTAGATGTGTAAACCCACAAAGTGTCTGATAGTTTAGCTGTGGAGACACTGCCATTTTTGATTTTGTTGCTCAGGATGTTTCTATGACAACTTGTAGACTTTTAGTGTGTGTTAACCTTGAACCAATGGCTGCATCACATAACTTGTCGGGGCAGCGTCTATAAAAAGGCAAATTCCATGAACATCTGCCTCTGCTGTGTAGATTACTGAATTTTCCAGGCTATAAGACGCACCTGAATATTAGCCTCAGGTGTCCACGTTGTGACATGAAATATTTGCGCAGAAAGATGGTAAACAGAAAGATTATTTATATATTTATTTACATCACTTCACTGCATTTTTACTAAACAGTAAAACATCTGGTAAAAAAAACCCCTCAAAAAACAGAAAAGTCATTCATCACTATCTCTATCTTGCCCCTGCCACCGAAACCACTTAACTCCTCTTCTTCAGTGTATATACATATGCATATTTTAATGTGTTTTCCATGATGAGAGTGTGTGAATGAGTTAAACTTAAAACTCAAATTTCACATGCAGAAACAGACCTGCCAGCTGAGAGGTTATTCAACTGAAAACGCCAGTGGAGTTTACCAAGAAAGTAAAGAAAGAAAAGGAAGGAACCATATCAGAGGATCTAAAACCTGTGCTATTTATTATTATTATTATTATTGTTGTTGTTGTTGTTGTGGTGATGGTAATTTCCAACCTGTTTATTTGTGAACTACTGTTTTTCAGTTTGGATCCCCAAAGGTGACCAGTATCATTATCTGTAGATCTCTAAATCTAATTTTTTTTTATTTTATTTTTTTAAAATAAAATACAAGAACATTTACATCTAGAATGGCAGTGGAGTAATTGGTGATAGTTTTATGCAAACACATTTTTTACTTCCTACAATATGAGACTTTATTCCTGTGTGTCTGTATTTTTACTGGTCTTTTAATACGGGAAATGATATATTGTTATTATAAGAAACGTCTACATATTGAAGTAGTTGCAAATTTTACTCCAAAAGTTGTTAAAGTGAATGGCTTCCTTGGACCTACTGTAAGTAAATCATCAGTAAAAGAACAGCGGTGATACTTGAGTAGGACATTTTGCTCCTTATTTCAGCGCTGACTACCTGCCAGCTAATATTCTACAGACACAGCTACTATCTGTTTTCAAGGATCCACTCAGACATCACATAATAAGAAAAGAATTTACTCTACATGTGAGATGATCCTGCAGTAAACTGAGATGAAGGGCAGTTATGCAGTTATTACATACCAGCATTAAACCTGCCAACATTCAGACGCTCTGACGGTCTTATCACCACCAGAGGCAGTAGCTCTATTTACAGCCCGAACAGAAGAAGAAAAACCTGCATGAGAGAAAACAACACCATCTCTGGTCTGTTAGAAACTGATCTGGTGGTTTTGGGTGAAAGGTGTGTGGGGAAATGTGTTTTGGAATAATTAGAGGGAAATCAATGTGTGTATCTTAATCTAAATGAAGGGTCTCACTTTATGGAACAATATAAAAGTTTTTTCTTTAATATATTTATATAATCTGAAGTTAAAAAGTGCACAATAATTAACTTTTTTGTAAATTGCCTGTTCAGCTTATTGGCTCGTTCACAAAAATATATAAGTCCACGTTAATGTTGTCCTTAAAGTTACTTTATTTGATAGATAAATGTAAGTGGGACTCAGTATGTAAGCATAACACCAGGTCAAAGGTCAATAAAAGCAGAAATGCATCTGCAACCACACAATTATTCCAAATTTACAGGTAATAGTGTATATATTATATTATGGGTGGGAAAATATTATGAAGTTTGTTATTTGTTATGTAATGACACAGTTTATGTTTTTATTTTCAGTAAATACAAAGTAGAACTTTCCTTCAATTAATAACAACAGGATAGTAATTGTTCGGTCTATGGTTCTCACTTATGGTGCAGTTTTACAATAATAAATGAAAAAATAATCACAAAAATGCCAATAAACTAACTTGCTATACACATTTTAAGACATAACTAATACTAACACAACATCCCCGCTGAACTCCTGCACATCAAAATAACACTTTTACAACAACACGCCCACTACCCATAATGCACTGCGGCAAACATGCCACAATATAAACACCAAATTAAGTAATCAAAGTAATCAAATTCAAATGTAATCAAAATTTTATTTATATAGCGCCAAATCATAGCAAAAGTTATCTCATGACACACACACACACACACACACACACACACACACACACACACACACACACACACACACACACACCAGGAGCAAAACGTGAAGGAACATGAAGGAAAAAGTTCATTTTAAGACACAGAAACCTGGAGCAGACCCTGTCTCCTGGAGGATGGACATCTGACAGGACGAGCTGGGGTAAAAGAGAGAGAGTAAAGGTGGAGAAAAAGAGAGAGAGACGAGGGGGAGAAGGCAGAGCCACATGGATGCACAGATACCTGAAGCAGAATTGTCAACAGTAGATCAGCTGGTGTTTGTATAAGTAATAAAAACCAGAATAACTGCAGTAGTGTGTATGTACTTAATAATATCTGCTATACTGTATATTTCATCTATATTTGTATGGACCAGAAATGTCAATACAAATGTTTCCACTTCATATATCTTGTATATACAGCTGTCTGCAAAAATCTCTTGAAAAGCTGCATAAATTAGTGTTTGTTTTTTTTTAAATTAAAAAAACGTAAACAGTCTTTTATTGCAGTAAAACCAGCAATTTTAATGCATAGTTTCATAAAATGAACCAAATAAAATAATAAATATATATGTAATTGGGGTATTTGTGCAAAAGTGTGGGTAGTAAAACCCACTTTGACTGATATAACAGCATATAAATGATTTTTTTTACAGTCAATTATTGTGTTTTTTCCTTGTAGAAGTAGTACAAATATATACTTCCAACTATACTTTGTGCAGTCTGTTGTTCTTTAACCATAAAATGATGAGGCAGTTTGATAGTGTAATGAAGTAGGACTATGTTCAGACATAATCATTTCTATTCCTGGTTGGATTTTCTCTCTTTTTCTTTTATTTCTGGTTTTTCATCCTTACTTTAACTTGTTTTCTATCCTTCACATCTTTGTCGTCTGTTGTGTCTAGAACGGTGAACATTTTTGGACATGTCTCCCTCGGATGAGAGATTTTATTCTGAAGGGACTTTCTGTGAACTAAATAAATAATAAAATATAATATAATAAATCACTGGCTTTTGTTTTGCTCTATCTGCAGTTCTCTGATTTTGTGCTTGATAGTTTTCTATTAAAAAAAAAAAAGTTAGGATATCTTGAAAGGAAGTTGATAAAAACAACATTATTTCTCAACACAAAAAAGAAGGTAAAGGTTTTGCTGTGACCAATATTATCTGAAGGTGTTCTATTCTATTCTATTCTATTCTGTTCTGTTTTGTTCTGTTCTATTTGATTCTATTCTGTTCTGTTCTATTCTGTTCTATACTGTATTCTATTTGGTTTAGGTCTATTCTATTCTACTTTATTCTGTTCTGTTCTATTCTATTCGGTTTAGGTCTATTCTATTCTATTCTATTCTATTCTTTTTTACATTTTAATTAAAATCGACAAAAAGTACTCTTATTTTTTAGCTTCAACATTTGTGATTTTCTTTCATGAAAAATGACAAATATTCTGTTTTTTGTTTAATAATTGTACATAAATCCTTCCAATTTACCCACTGATGAATAAATAATTAAAAAAAAAATATTTGCAGCCAAATGTAGAGTTTCAGTTCATATAGAATGTGTAACAATTATGTGGAAATGAGCTTTTCTCAGATCATTATATAAAGGAAGGAATATGACATAACTGTGGTTTATATAAGGCTCTGATTTAAGCTTTAATGAGATGCAGGAGGAAGGAAACAAATCATGATAATTACACTGGTGGATTTATCTGTTCAGGTATCTACAGTCAAGTAAAAAGTAGATCATTTGCTTCTGAAATGAGTAAATGTGACTTTTCTCTGTTGAGTATTAAGAGCTTATTTTACGGCGGACAGACTTTCACAGAGAACGTCAACAAATCAGTGCGTGGATCCTTTTGAGTTTTTCTAAGTAACAGATCAGACACATGACAACAGCGGCGCAGGACGTCGGCAGCAGCATCTCCCACTGACAGCTCAGAGTCTCCCCGGAGGGAAATCCTCTTTGTCTGGGCGGTCCGAGCCGGTCGACTCTTTCAACAGGATATCCCAACAGAAGGTGAGGTCAACTATGAGCAAACTCCACACAATAGGATCTAGAGCTGGATTTGATGTTTCACAAAGCACTGGTCATATTCTTTGAAGATTTTGCCTCCTCCCTCTGTAAAGTCTGTGAGAGTTAATTAAACATTGGGCGGCTTGGGGTCAAGGATCGTCTTAAAAAACGTGGGGGAAAACTCACGAAAAGTGTCACGAAATGTTTATGAGGGCGATTTTAGCTGGGTCCGTGCAAATTTAGCGTTCTGTTGTTTATTTTAATTTAGGGGGGAATGAATATTGGTAAATATTTGAGTGTTTCAACCCAAGTTATTTTTCATTTCTCTCTTGAGTGAACTTGGCAGAGCATCCGCAGGAGCTGAGCTGTTGGCTGCCCTTCCATGTCTTCTGTTGTTGTTTTCTAGAGGCCTCAATGGGATGGGTAGTTTGTGAAATGACAGGACATGCCAACAAATTGCATCACTTCTGGCTCAGCGGCCAAGGACAATGCCATGCCATATGCCAATCGGGGGGGTTACGGGTGGAGGGATGAATGGGTCTCATTTCCATGTGCTCCCTTCGAAGCCTGACCCCCTCGAAACCCCCGTACTCCGAACTCCAGCTCCTACCACCGCACACACACACCTAAAACACCCTGGCGGGAGGCTGCCTTGGCCAGTGGTGTGACACAGACATACGAGCTGACACATCCGCCATTAGCCAAAACAAAACATCCAGAGATTCATTTCAATACACGGGCCGACCCGAGCAGCGTCATTGTCCTCGCTGATCCTTCACTGCCTCCAGTCGACCCAGTCATGGCAGAGACCTGGACTCAGACTTTCCCACAGATACTTTTACTCAGTGTCTCATGACATGAATCACAAATGTCACAATTCATTCCTTAAAAAACCACATACGATACTATCACAAGTAATTATTACATTTGAGAACTTTTTGTTTTGTTTTCTAATGAGTTAAAAGTTACACCATTTCACTGTTATGATAAAGTCCTTTTTATTGAAGTAAATATATAAAAAAATATATAGAAACACTTTAATGTAGTCAGCGTTTTCTCATCTACATCTATGTCGCCCCATTATAATCAATAATAACTGATTAGAAACTAGAATTTAAGTAGATTATCGGGTTACACTTCTATTTATTTTTTGATTAAAGTCTACAACTTGGTCACATGTGAGAAGTTACTCATGGGTCGAATGTGTCAATGTGGAAAACTGAGTATTTGACAACGTGCAAATATATGTATATATAAAAAAAGAAGCTAGAATTACACTTTTAAATGAAAATGGAAAATAAAACCATGAGAACAACTGAATTAAAGTCATTGACTCCAGAAATGTACTTCCTACGTCATAAAGTTGTGACTGTTTTATCATAAACATGCAGGCAGAATTACATTTTACTTCAATAATACATGTATTTATGATTTAAAAGTCTCACTATGTTGATCTTGTACATAAATGCAAAGTATAATTACAGGCAAAACTCTGCCAGTTCAGCTTCTATTTTCACAACCGCATTATTAAACTTTAATTTAAGTCAAGTTTTAGTTCAGTTACAGACACTGACAGCACTTGATCAGAGACATTTTTACCAGGACTGGGTTTAACAAAGTCAATTTTGGAAGGATTTAATGAAAAACTCAACACAAACCTGAGCTATGATCTTTCCCAAACCTTTACAGAAGTACATTTTTGAAGCTTGGTGTTGTCTCTCTGTATTTATATCCACCATCTTCACCAAAATAGATCAGATCCTTTAATGTCAAATGAAGTTTCTCTGTATTTCTGACTTAACATAAGTAGATTCAATAGGAGTTTTCTGATAGAATAGTTTGCAGGGCAGTATCAAACATTCAAATGTGTCCGTTAAAAACCTATTTGTTATGTGAAAAAAGTTATAACGACACAAAAATACAAAGTTAATCTGCTGTTTTCTCTGAACATGAGCTCAACTTAATACAAAAATTCCATTATTGTGTCTTTTCTTTTACTATTTTTTAATGTGTCGTGCTTGTTCTGAATCACATTTTGGAAAGTTCACTCTCTTTTTGTGTCTTTGAGATCACAGATTTAGAGGTAATTTGACCAGGGAGTGAGGAGCAGTGATTTAGGAGCTGTTTTTTCGTTGACATGATACAAATGAGGATGGCACTAGAAGGTCAAGCAGCCTGCGCCATCGCCATAATCGTGCTAATTGGGACAATATGTGCATGATAAATCACTGCGGCCTGGAACCGGATCCTCTAATCTTCTTTGTTTTTTAAGAACTGATCGCACCACTCGCCAGTTTCGATTCAACATGATTGTTTTTCCGTGTGTTTATTGTTGAAGGAGCCGAAGTTTTGTTGCTGACCATATGTTTTTTAAGAGCATATGTTCTGTGCTGCTGCTACCGAGGGAGGGCGGGAGGAAAATGTGAAAGGGTTTTAACCTTCTTCATGGGGGAAGTTGTGCGGTTAATACTCCAGCCACCTCTTCGCTGGGCCGGTGCCAAGTGTTTCTCCAGCCTCAGCTCTGCGAGGGGGGAGGATGAGACCCCACAGATGCTTTCTCTGGGTCCCCTCTACCTCGCAGCCAGATGCCGAGAGAATAAACTCTGGTTGCTTCAGGACCAAAACATCAAGGTTGTGTCCAAAACTGGAGCCCGCGATATTAGTCACAGAGACGGCGTGATGTATGGAGCTAGTTTGTGTGCTGCTTCAGCCACATCTGAAATCACAAGACAATAAAACAAAAGAAACAACCATTTATAGTCATTTAACGTGACATTTTTAACATAGATAGGGCAGTGTGCTGAATTAAAGGCGCCAATTTAACATAAAATGTGCAAAAGGAGCTGGAAAACCCCCAAAAGTGAAGTTTTGTGCAGACTTTTTAGAGAACAATGTGCAACTTAACTGCAATACAGTTGTATATTTTAACGCATGCACTGATGCCTGCATTGGGTGTCACTCCAAACATACTCACAAGCTTGATTTTGTTGCACGGTAACTTCGCTTTTCCTCAAAATCTGAAGCTAGGTCGTGTTGTCGTTGTTTTTCTGGATGGTCTATTCAACCAAAGTGTCAGTTAAAGCTAATAAAGTGATGTTCTTTGGGTTAAATGTTCATAAATATATTATGCTGCACTGTTTTGTTAGTTCTTGTTATTTGAAAATATCATTTATTAACCTAACATAGTTAAAATACAATACTAGACCAACCTTTCTTGTTTGTTTTTTTTGTTAAATTAAACTATTTAGTTTCTTCTGACATTAGATTGCTCCTTTCTTCAACTTTTTTCCCCACCTCATTTACTTGTTTTATTAGTATTTTTTATTATATCCTTTATTTTTCATCATTTTTTGCATTGTTTATTGCATTTTCATTCAGCCAATTTATTTCCTGTGAGCTTATTTACATGTCACATGATCAGTGTCACATGATGCGCTGTGACTTTTTTGCAGTTTCACATCATGATGAAGACACTATGATATGCTTTTTATTTTTATAAGAATGACATTGAATTTTCCCTTAAAATTTTGCATTTTATGGGGGATATCTACTATTAATCATTTAGACATTTAGCGTTTTGTTTTGTTTTTTACATTGTTTGATATTTTATCTGTATTAAACCATGCCCATGCATTTTAAGCTTAAATTGAACTAAACATTTTAACCAAACCATTGAAAGTTTGATCATTTTGTCATCGGGACCACTTGATTTTATAACTCAGGTTTATTAATCTGTTAGTAATTTACATTTATGATGAAGTTCAATATGTCTGCAGTTAGAAACTTACGTTAAGAAACAACATTTAATCATTATATTGACAGAAAATATACCTGTGGTTAATATTTTGTTGTACATGGAGTTATCAGGATATGGAACATGAAGGGTTTCCATTATATTCAATTTGTTGACATCAGTGCAGAAGCAGATCCTCCTGGTCCTAATGATTCAGTGGATCAGTTACATCATCACATGGTTTTGTATATTATAATATGCTAATACGATTCAGTCAAAAACGCCAATTATTATACGTATTTGTCAACTTAAAGCTTCTTTGGGCATAATTTTTCTTTTATTGTGAGAAAATGTAAGCTTGGCCTGACAGAAAACACTTCTGAGTCTGTTTTCAGGATTTGGAAATTCCATCTGTGTCAGAAGTTTTTAGCCTATTGCAGTTGATTTTGTCAGCGTGCAGACAGGTGATTGACAGCTGTACTGACCAATCAGTGTCAAGGCTCAGTCGTCTGCACTGTCACAGAGGCAACACTTTTCCATGAAACATAAATGTGATTAACGCACATTATCAAATATTCACATTATAAATTTTTTTACAAAAAGTTATTTACTCACTTATTTATTTATTTTTGCTTTATTTTAGGTGGTTTAGTAAATGTGCATCGAGGAAATAAAAACACATTTTTCCTGACTCACATGAATGATCAGGTGACTGATGAGTTCTTTGCCCAAAAATATTCAGGTTAAAAAATGAAAATGTGTGATACAACAGGTAGTGTCGAATGATAAGACGCTTGATAATTCTGCTATTCTGTTTGTCCATGAAAAAAGCATCAATTTTATATGGAAAACAACAAAATTCTCTACTTCTTCTACTCTGTTTATTAGTGCGGTGTGTAACATACCCTGTAGCGCCACCTGCTGCTGACATAAGTAGCATTAACTATCCAGTTCAAACCAGTTTATGGAAATGTACACAACTTTGGAATTTGCATATTTTCTGCAAATATAGCTATTATTGCATTGCACCTATTACAGTACATTCTATATGTACATAGTGTAAAAGAACATTTCACAGTTTTGTTAAACAGCTTCATATTTTCTATTTTCTGATGCTTTAAATTATTACCAGTCGATTACAGTCAGGAATAACCACAAAATCCAACATGTTTCCGCTCCATGGATCGAACTTCCTGTTAAAAACTTGACGCTGAAACATTTTTTAGTCCAGTGTGTGGTTCCGTATGTTTTTATTATTATTATTATTATTATTATTATTGTTATTATTATTATTATTATTCAAATTAAACTTGAGTTGGAGTGCGTTGCTACTTTGTCATTTACTGTTAATTGTACAGTAACTTTACATAAAATGCGTACATTGTGATAAAAAAAATAAAATAAAAAAACACTTACACCGCGTTATCTGATCCCAAAAAAAAAAGTTAGGTCAGTTTTTATTATTATTGTTAATGAACTTTTTGCTTGTGGCTGAGGTCTGAGCATAAATTAGTCAGTCTGGCCCGACATTTGGAGTGACATAAATGAACAGAAAAGCTGTTTCATGAATGGAAAAGCAGTGCACAAATGTGGGAACCCGTCATAATTATACATGCAGATTTATTCTATCAATCTTACATAATCTGTTTCTCGGTTGTTGTTTTTCTTTTTTTTTTGTTTTTTATAGATAACTATACTGTGGGAGGGAGACATAGTGGGAGTGGGTGGGT
>JAPSES010000058.1:14046719-14114799 GCA_029822895.1 Maxillicosta whitleyi
GGGTGGGGGAGAGAAATGTGGATGATTAGCTTCTTTTTGTCCTCTGTTTTTTCTCTGCTTTATTTTCCCTGAGAAGATTAAATATTTCTGCTTGAGAAAATCTTTTTAAACTGCCACTGACTGCTGTCCTGGCCCCCTCTGTCACTGCCTGAGCACACAGGGTCCCCCTCCAAAAAACCCACAGTTCTCCCCCATTTTGTCCTTCCAAAATGTGGTGAAAAAATGTAATCTTCTAACAAAGAATAGAAAAGGGAGGCTATAGAGGAATTTTTTTCTGCGAGTGGCCTCTTTATTGGGTGGGGGATGGGCTGTGGAGGGCTCCTTCACAGTATCCACACACAACAGGGCTCCAATCTGTCAAATAATTAGCCAGTGTGGGAGGACAAAGGTTTTTATTTGCCTGAATTTCATACATCACTGCTTGAATACATCATCACTGTATTGTGACGGGTCATGGGAACTTCAGCTTCGGGACAGAAACTGAGACAGAGGAGCGGAAAGGTCCAGAAAACTGGTTTGTGTAGACGCTTTAATGACACTGCAGGAACACAAGCTTTTTTTTTTTTTTTTTTTAATAACAAATACACGCTACTCTTAAAACCTAAAGGGTTTTCTCAAAGATTATTCAGTGATCAAGAGCGGAGAAAAGCGAAGCAGCGTACCTGAACTAAAGAAACACCTGGGAAGGACTAAATTACACCAGAGCTGCTACTGTGTAAAATTTCACTACACGACAAAAGGCAGCAGCAACAGAATCTCCTTCAGCGTTTCTCACATCCATTTGTCTGCAGATTTGCTATTCCAGCGTAAAAAAACACCATATTATTGTTTCATCCGTTGATCATTTAGCCCATGTAATTAATCATCATCTTACAACAGTGAAACTCACCTTTGTAAATGATTATCTACTTTTCACTGGTTAAATAAAAGAAGAAATGTAGGTTAATTGGTTAAAAAAGTACAGACTTTCTGTAAAAACTGATGCAAATGGGTGCTACAAAATACTGTACACCCCCTAAAAACATGTCAGTAGAGTTTATAAAACATTTAAGTTAAGTTTCAAGATGTAAGAAAATAGAAAAAGTCTGGATATTAAGGTTCAATTACAGTAACAAAAGCAAAATAAAAAAATAAAATAAATAAAAAAATCACTGCCTTCATTTCATGGCCCAAAGACTCTTGATTTATAATATGATAATAATTCAATCACAATGTAACAAAGTAACATTTAATTATAATTGTTCTTCACCACTGTAATATATGATCAAATATTAACATTTTTAATTAGAATAATGTCCTCAGGCTGCAATGTTTAGTCTGATTTTTAAAAAAATATATGTTTATTTGGCTGATATTGTTTGTAAAATATCACTTAATCTGTTTCTTGTTTCAGCGCCACACCGAGGATTAAGAAAGCAAATAATAAGTCAGTTATTAACATTAGATTTTTCATTTATAGGTTTAACATTTTTAAGGTTTTTAACATCAAAACCTTAAAAAGTGTTGAGTTGAGTCTCTCTGAATTGTTCTATAAAAAGTGACAATAGTATAAAAATAAACAAAAAAAACAAAAAACAAAAAACGCTTTAATTGCAGAAGAATTTCACATCAGGTTTTTCTCCTAAATCCCTTTACACCTCATTATTATCTGGAGTAAATCTGCCTCGTCCATCAGTTGCTCTATTTATTTGAGGTGTCTGTCAAAATAAACTGCCCTCATTGGGTATTTAGACAAGCCAGTTGGAGATTGAACAGTAATTTTACCTCAGAGAAACTGTTTCTGCAGCCAGAGGTTTGAACAGGAATCAGAAAAATAAAAGTTCCAGGGCCCTGATACGGCAGCTTTTAGAAAAACCAGCTGCTCTTTTCACCTTTGAGCTCCTGAACAGAGCGCAGTGTGGCCATTGTTTGGCGTGATTGCACCGGTCCATCACACATTTCTCTGAAGGATTACATTGATCCACTGACTGGAGGCGAAGTCAGCGTCCCGGCCTCTGTACTGTAACCGAAAAACACCAAAACCAGGGGGGAGATCACATGAAGCTCCCTTTTCCCCCTTTTCATTTAGAGGAAGCTGGAGTTAGTTACCGCTTTTACGCAGCTGGGAATTAGATTTTGACAGCTTTGAGGTGAGAAAAGGTGAAAAAAAAATACCAGTTAAAGGCCTGAGATGAAAAGAATTCAGATGTAAACCACGATTTCAAATCTTCTGTATCTTTTCCACCGGTAAAAATCAAAGAATGTGTCATAACACGACCAAGAAAGTGCAACAACAATGACATTCGGGTTAAATATTTATTTGATTTTACTTAGTTTCACATAAAAACTGCCCAAATCCATGAACAAACACATCAAACTGAGGCATTTTCAGTCACAACATGTATTATTAGAATATTCTTTCTGACAAATTAAAGCACGTTTCCAATACAACCTCATTATAGTTCCATTCAGGTGTGTTTTCAGAGGCCACACTTCTTCTCCAAAGCTTCTTATATGTATTTGTTTTGTAGATCATGACTCTCATATGATCATTTTTTATTTCTTTTTTTTTTTTGTTCATGAAAGGTTGATTTCAGGTGCAAAAATCTGGACATTTCTAAAGTGTATATCACACTTTTGACCCAGTAACGAATGACGCAAAGAAAGAAATGACAAAAGAAAATGAGTTATACTGTATTTACTCCTCTAATTTACAATGTGAAGCAAACCTGTCCTATATCTCATCATCTACTGATCCCCCCCCCAAAAAACAAAAACCATAATTAACGTTGAAAATCAGGAATATAAGGTCTATGAATGTCAGCGTAAAATCAGAAAGTTAAACACACTCTTGATTGTCATGTGTGAGTAAGTGACATTCTCAAATCTCGTCTTGGCCTGAATGTTTTACTTTCTCCCTCTTCTTTTTTTTTTTTTTTTTTCCTCTCTCAGACTGTGATTTATACACACAACATGTTGCACAATGGGAGCCTTGTTTGCTAAATGGGATAGCCTTAATGGAGACTTATATTTCCAGGATTATATCTGTATTCAGTTGCAAATGATTTGGAGGGGGGGTCGTTTCAATACTCTTCCTCTGTCTATGAATAATAGTATCATTTGAATTAAGTGGACACCTGGTGCAGTGGGTAAGGCTCTGAGGCGCGCTGTTGACCCGCTACCACTGCCAACTTCCCTTTTTCCCAGCCTGTCCTTATCCGTCCCTTCAAGCCTCCAATTTCATTCTCCCTCCACAAAATGCCACACACTTGTAACTTTAGTCTCCCTTCGGCAAAAACTTGCTCTCTCCTGAAAGGCGAAGGGGTGAAAAAAAAAACTTTAAGAGAGGGGGAGGGAGGGAAGAGAAATTCTTATCAATCTCCTCTTAGATTTGGGTAAAGTCATTTGAAAGCGCGGTTTAATGTTTCAGGGAAAACTTCCAATTAAATACTGTAAAAAGATAAAATAACAGTATCCTGGACCTGCCCATTGCTGGTATTAAAGCCCCCTTTTGTTGATTTATTGTACATTAGCCACTGAGCCATGCAAGGAAGGGGACATTTCAGAAGGGATTCTATTTGTATGCATCCTGCGTCTACTCCACACACAATCAGGCCTGTATTGCGTTTTGCAAATTTATACCAGGATGTAGGTTTAGAGTGTTCCCCCCCTGAAAGAAAACGAAAGTTTTTCAAGTAAGTGTCTGCTTTCATGAGCACAAGTGATTGAGGCTCACAAACAAAGCTTTGTTTCAAAACTCACAGATGTACAGCCCCGGCGTAGCTTTGTCCTCTGCCCCTGAGAAGCATTCATAGATTTCTATTAGAGCACAACATTGAATTGTTTGGAAATACTTTTAGAGTGGACATCCAATAATAACCCAAAGCTTTCCCAGGGCTGTATTTTTCACCCTGGAGGAGGAACGAGAAAAAAAAAGCAAAAAAAAAGTCTGTCTTTTCTGTCCAGATATCAGATAAAAAAAGGAAGTTCTTCTTTTCATTCTTTACTTTGGGTTCGTTTTGAAGAAACTAATGAGAATTTGAGCTTTTTTTCGATAAAACAAGAGCCCAAATATTTGACCTCCAACTCCACAAACACTGCCATGATTTCACAGGATTTCAACTGTTGATGCTTTTTCAGAGCACTTCACAGTCGGTCACAATTACACAAAATGAATCATTATTTTAACTGCCGTGTGTCACTGCAAAGACCCAGGCTATTTTTATTCAGTGCAGCTGATTTAGCTCCTGTCCACAGAGCACCTCTTCATCTCAAGAACGTCTTAGTCTTTAGACGGTCACTACAAGCGCAGAGTTTTTGGGGCGTTGTTTGGGTGACACACATGTCTTCGCAGGGCAGTTTCACTCTGCTTCAAGCTTACACTGCAAAAAAAAGGAGGTCTAAAAACAAGATAAAAACACTAAATGTGAGGGGAAAACATACTCAAAACAAGTGAAATATCTGTCCATGCAGCAAGATAATTTCACTTAAAAAGTTAAATCTACAATTCTACAGATTGTATGAACACTTAAAATAAGAAATGAACACTTAAAACCACGATAAATCACCTAAAACTTCTAAATCCAAGTGTTTTTATCTTGGTAAGAACCAAATAATTTGCAGTGTACATTCGGCCGTTCATCTAAATGTGTCTAAACTACGTAGCTGTCGACTACTTTGGGACTTATTTTCCTTGAATTCTGACCTAAAAGAACAGCTAATATGTTTTTTCACCTCAAACCAGTGAGCGCTGTCAACAGAAAATCTACATTTACAGGAGGAATTTTAACAATTACAGCAGGTTTTACTGTCAAAATTCAGGTACAAAACGAAAAAAAAAAGTCTAAATAACACATCATTTTGACTTAATAATCTCCCATTGTTTCATAAAATCTATTATTTTTCTCATAATCACATTAAAACACAAAACAAACCACTTTTATTTAATTATTTTTTTCATTTATTTACACTTGTTGCCAGTAGTTTGGTTCACTGACCGTTACCATAGTACTGAACATCTTAATTTCTTAGTTGTAATTCTTTGTCTCTGTATTAGGACTGTTGCCGTGGTAACAGAGGTTTTTTTTTTAGTTCTGAGTTAGTTCTGTTGCACTGGTAACAAAGGTCTAAGTTAGTTCTTTTGCTGCGGTAATAACTTTTTTTTAAGTCTATGTAAACACTGGTAACAAAGATATTAGTTCTATCACCATGGTAACAGATGCTATATAATTAACTGAATTAACTGAATGTATGAAGTTGCATTAGATCTGCACATAGAAATTCTATGTAAATAATATAGACATAAACATTTATATTCAGTGGATTAGATCTCTGTACACATCTACCCAGTTATTTATATTTATCTTATACTATTCTCATCCGTTTGTCGTCAAATATTTGTTTGCGTTAGGTCTACGTTTAAGTGCGTTCGCGTTCATGTTGAAATTGTACGCCAGCTAAGAACAACCAAAGCCAATTAAATCTTCGTGTCCTTCTGATTCTGACTGAACTAAATCTAATAACCAGATTGAAGCTAAACAGTCGTAGACGTCCTTCAGAAACCCCAGAGTCTGAACCTGGACTCTAAAACCTCAGCTTAACCCTCATCTGGTCTCCTAAACGGGGGCTGTATCCTCATATGTGACTGTGTAAACACATTCATGCTCCAGAACCTGAGTAAAGCTCTGACACAGATACAAAGAGAGAAGGGGAAGGACCGTCATGTTCCAGTTTAGATGACAGCAGAACAATTATCCTTCTAATTCCCTTGTCGATACAGTTATGTCTTGCGCAGTCGATGGACATGTAGTTGTTATCACTGATCGATACTGGGACACTTCATAACACATCTGAGCGTGATAGAAGCTGATATCCTGCACGACACCTCCTGATCCCCATTTAGCTATGATTGCAGGCGTGAATCTGTTTGGCTGGTTATGGATTAGCTACTTTGGCCCTGAAGTGGCTGCAGTTGATGATGTGATTAAATCAATGATCATCTCTCCGAAGGCTCTTTGATTCGTTCTCGTTTGGCTGCACAGCATAACAGACCCAACTGTCTCAGCACTGGGACAAATTACACCAGTTTCACTTCAAAGTGTGGCACGTTCACTGCCCAAATACAAGCTTGGAAAATACATTATTTGCATAGAAGTCAGTGTAGGAGACTATGCAAAAAAGATGAAATGCTGTAATAAAATAGAATGTGTGTAATTTTTGGGATTTGTGTGTGGAAAAAATTAAATGGATTATTAATTTGTCTGATTATTTTCAATGGTGGCTGGATTTTTAGGATTTTAAGGCCTGTCACATGAAGTTCTTTTAGGATTTCTTAAGCATTATTCATAATAAACTTGGGTTTTTTGAGACATTTTGGTCGATTTATATGAGTGATTATGTCCATTTTGAGTATTTGTTAAGGTTTCATAAATGATACTGTTATTACTGGGAATGATTTGTATGCTTTTAGATGTAAAACATTTCTGTTTTATTTTTGAAGTCGTTACAAAGTCTTTTATTTTAATTTTATTTTTTTTTCTCTGAAAAATTGCTTCTCCACTTGGCTTCTTTTTCTTTCTTCTAATTTTTTTTTTTTTTTTTTTAGCAGTTTCCGCTTAACAAACAAACATCTGGCGTGTTCGTCTTTTCATCTGCTTATTTTTTTTTTTAAATATATTTACTCTGAATCATTATTATTTCAGCTCTTTTACTGTTAATATTTAGTTTTTCTTGCACCAACACAGACTTACACACAGCCGCTCTGCCTCAGTTGTGTCTAGACTACAGGAAATGCAAAACTGCATTTGTTTACTGCCACAAGAAGCTCAAAGAGGGCGGCGGTTTATAAGCGCAGCAGCCAACGAGGATGGCGGGGAGGTGGAGAAGCTGGTACACTGCAGCAGAAGGCCGGATATGAGCGAGGGCTTGTCTGCAGGCAGCCAGTGAGGCTCAGCCCAGGATGTGCTGTAAAACTGTTGTAAAGCAGATTGGATTCCTGTTTTTTTTTTTTTTTTTTTTTTTTTTACTGTTTGCATCGCATGACATTTGTTTTACTCTCTCCCCACGCTGCTCTGATGTCTCTTCCCCTTGTTTGTCTGTGTGTGAATGGGCCGTTTGACGCACACGCTGCCATTTTGTAGCTCGGTGCTGCTACAAATGAAAGCAAAGGTGTAGAAACATCAACATTCACGGAGTTTTAACTGAGACCTTTTTTTTTTTTTTTTTTTTTTTTGGCTTTATTACGTCCTCTCGGTCTTTTCATTCCTTTTGCTTCACACAACGCCAGTTAAAAAGTGTCAGCGAGCCTCAGTTGTACCATTTCCGCCGCCTTAAAACTAGACATAATAAAAAGCAAAACCCTGATGACAGAACATGTCAGCGCTCTGTCCATCCAGCTATTGATTACCCTTCAGCAGGACGACATAAATGACCCGTGATCATTTGGCTGCAAAACATATTCACCATATCTGACCTGTCACTAGGGGTTAATCAAATAAACCCTGTTGGCCCCATGGACCATGACTTTGCAATTATCCGTAACTTGCTCCTCCTGTACTGCCTTTTATTGCATCATTAATACATGGGAAGCTGGGCTGACAACTGAGGTAATGGCAGCTCTAAATAACACTGTTTACTCCAAATGCAGCAAAAACATCTGATCTGTAAAAGGGGAGCACAGGCAGGCACCTCGGCTGCTACAGAAAACTCAAATAAATCCAACAGATTACACATTTCCTGTTTATCTTTACTCCAATCTTGAGGGTGCCTGTAACACCGATTTTTTTTTTTTTTTTAAAGACATACTCCTGAGCCTGTTGATATTTAAGACATGATTAAAAACACAAAAGGTGATAGTGATGATCAGATCCTGTTCAGCCGCCATGCTGTTCAGGTCTGATGTGTAATGAGTTTTTCATGGTGGAAGTCATAATAAACATGGAATACAAAAGACGAACAGATGTAGTTAGGTCGTATAATACATATGTTATAATAGTTACGTCACTACTAAGCTACATGGAAATAAATCAGACGGATATGTATTTTTGATATGCAAATATAGCAGTTCTAATGTGTTACAATATAGTACACTGATGTGATTATGATAGATAAGGCCACATATAACCTATAACTGTCAAAGCTTATTTTCTAACTTGTTTTTATTGTTATTTTTATGTAGGTATTTACGTCTTTTTCTTCTAAAAATGATGGTTCCTGGTATTACTCACTGTGTAAAGCACTTTGTAGCCTTTCTTTACAAATACAGCTTCATTTATTTCATCCAAGTTTCTAAATATTGCAGTCTAGACCTTGAAAACAGAACGCATCACAGTGACTATATTTGTTGTTGCGCTCTATATACGTTGTCACCCATTTAGATGGAGTGAAATATTACTAACTCTTTTCTTAAAACGACTGTGATTATGTGATTTATTCTTCATAAACAAAGTGTAACTATGACTCAGTATGTGATCATTAGACCTGGTTAAAGCTGGTACTGGTGTGTAGAAATAGGAGTAAAAAACAAAAAAAAAGGAATATGTCTGAAAATATAATTATTCTAACTTTACATGCAACAGTGTATTTATGAAACACATGTATTTGTACTTGATAATATGTGTTATACTGTATATTTTGACTATATTTTTATGTATCAGACATGTCAGAGCCCATGTTTTTACCTCATATGCATATATATGTTATAGAAAATAGAACCGGGACACATTGTTTTATCATTAGCAGGACATTAAATGGACTGCGAAAGAATTCAGACAAATATTATATCCCATTAAATATGACTTCTTTAAAAAAACAAACATGTAACATATATAACATGTAGACTTCCTGGGGTGTTTTGTTTTGTTTTGTTTTGATTTGTTTTGTCTTCTATGTTATGTGTTGTAAGTCTGCCTTGCTTTGTTTTTTTTTTATTGCTGGACTGCATTTTTGTTATTTTTTTTCTTATTTTTTCTGTCTTTCTTGTTGTTTATAAGGAAAAAAAAACCTGGACTGATACTGATAAAGGCATTTATCTTATCCACATAAATACACAAGATAATATGTATTTGTTTGTATCTGTCTGCTAAAAACATCAATAAAAAAACAAAACAAACATATTTCATCTTTTGGGTTTAGCCCTCTGCTTACAAAATGATTTAGCTTGTTTTTATTTAATGCTAACATTGTTTTTTTTTTAAAATTTTTTTATCATTCTTATTGTTTTGAATGCTCTGCCTCTGTGCATAAATGAACATTTTCAACCACAATTAATTGAAGAAAAAACAGGCTTTGATATTAATTTGAATTTATCATAATAATTATTGACATGAACAGTTTTATCATGATAATATTTCATATCCCATAAACTGTAGGTGTGATGTATCCATGTCATTTTGTCTAAAAAGTGGATTTAATGTCAATATTTCATGTCACATATGCGAGGATGATAAGGACATTTAATAAATATTATGTGTAAAGTGTTTCCAAAGATTATTATTATTTTTTTTACTTCATTAAACACATGAAATGAAAACATATGCAACACAAACACACACTCAACAAGTCAACATTTCCATTTGGCTGCATTTTCGAACTTGACAAACTATGCATCAAATAACTTCTATGTGCAGCTCCTAAACCTTGTAAATGAACAGTTTGATCCGTATTTGCTTTAAACAAAAGCTGATACTTGAAATACTGTTGATTAAACCAGTGAATTGACGCGCTCTAAACAAAGTTCGTTCCGATGACACCGCATTTACATACGACTTTTAATATCTAAAAACCTCTTGCTAATATCGTAACCGTTTAGCTTAGCTGCCCTCGGTGTCTTTGATTAATTAAAGTACGACAGAAAACAATCTTACCTACAGCTCCATTCGCAGCAGGCCCGAGTCGGACTGGGAGACCAGCAGCAGGCAAACCGTAACCCTGGGAATGTGTGCCATCTTGCATGATAAATATCAGTGATTTGCTCCAGGCTTCAGACTGTGACTCACAGGAAGTCACTGTTTGAGTCGGTTTACACAGATGGAGACCATTCTTAGTCAACATTCACATAAAAATCAGTCTGGGCCCTTTCGTTTTTTTCTCGCCTCCTTTTCATTGTATGTAGACAGTGGCAGAGTTTTACTGTTTTACTGGGCAGCAGACAACACCTTTATTTGTTTGGAGGATCTGTGTGAGCTTTAACTTCAGATTTCACAAGGTTTTGCAACTTTACTCGGACGTGAATAGGCCTGACCTCACCATTCCAACCGTTTTTTTTTACTCTTTATGCCATCTGGGAATCACAATTATGTGTGGTTATTCTGTTATTTAAGGCTGGTAGAAATCTGGCTGTGCTTTCTTCAAGTTTGGGCACCAATTAGTGGTGATGTAGCATGTCCGAATGCAGATTGCAAGCATGAATTATTTGAGTTAGAGTGTAATTTATGAGTACAGTAAGTGTATGTTTTGGCTGCTGTGCTTAAGGATGAGTTTTCCTAATCGTTATCCTCTGCCTGTGTCCTGCTGAGAGCCACGCTGGACCAAGAGACAAGAAAAAATCTCCACATATGTTGGTTAAACGTGTCAAAGATGCCTGCAGGGCTGTGCTTACTGCTTCAGTATGTGTTCGCGCCGGTGGTGGAGGAACTATTCTTCTGTATTTTGCAAGATTACTTGATGATTTTAAAGGTAGGTCTGGGGATCTGCCTCAAGGTTTTGACCCTTGTTGTCTTGAAAATACCACAAATTTGTCTCTTTAACTTTTCACGCAAGAGCAAAAACACATAATAAACCTGATTATTTGCAAGAATTCACATGAAAAGATGCTAAAAAAAAAAAAATAAAATAAACAAAGAGGTTTCTGCGGGAAATCTGCTTTGTTAGTCAGGTCTTCCATTTAGTTTGATAACCTATTCTTATGCGAAACAACTGTGTTTAATTGTTTCTAGGATGAGAGAGGACTTCCTGCTGGTGCATTCAAGTTGCCTTCTTTGTTTGTGTTTGGTTATTTATCTCCTAGAAATGCAGCTAACACCGACTCAGAGATTTTTTGTTTTATCACGTGGATCCACTGTGTTACTCTTAGAGGCAGTTTCCTCTACCAGACTGTGATGATAATCGCTTAAAGGTTATAATTAACTACTGTTTTATTGTGCCCATTGTTGTAACTGGCATGGAAGTTTGTGTGAGGAGAATAATTTCCTTTTTTTTTTTTTTTTCATGAAACGTGGTTGTCATGTGAGCCAGAACATCAACATAGCCCCAAACCCATCATTATGAAGCTTTTATGTGTAAGAAAACAACATCTGAAAAGGTGTTCTAATCCGTTTTCCTGCTGCTTTAAATGAAGAAATGATCTCAACACCCTCTGAAGTTTCAAATATTTACACTCTCTTATCTTATATTTCCCCACATTTTTACAGATGTATCTATTTTTTCAGCTTCTTCCCCTCACTTCAATTTCCTCTTTTTTTTTTTTTTTTGATCCCAGTCCACTAGTATCATCACGTTCCTCATTTACAGCTTGAAGGCGATCCTGACACCCGGGACGTCATGTGAAACCATGAAGGACAGGAGGCAATAAGCGGGAGAATAGCAGCAATCTTCAGGAAAGTTCTCCATTCACTCTCACTCCCGTAGTTCTCTGTCCTCTTATCCAGCCTTGAAGATAAAGAAAAAAAATCAATACAGAAACACAGTGGTAGATAAAAGCAGAGAGGGGAGAGCGCCGAGCCAAGTTGGGTGTAGTGAATTAAAGCGATCAGAAATTTCCCGTCCACTCAGCCCTCAGTCTACATAACCTAACAGCCCTGTCTCTGTGCTGTCTATCACCCTCCGCTCTCTGTTCAATCCCTCTTTGTTCACTTTTGATTTCTTTCTGGTCTATTCTCTGTTTGCTTTGTGTTTTGGGATGAAGGACCTGCTCCCATTCAGCTGCAATAACTGCTGAGTGAAGGTTTTGGATATTGCAGGGGAGCCTGTCTGGGTCCGAGCTTCCATATCAGCTTTGACAATTGCTGGTTTCTCTAGTGGGACGTGAGGATGGACTCAAGTGTTCTGTCTTTTGTTTTTTTTTTTGTTTGTTTTTTTTTTTTACCTGCTGCTGGTACAAATATGTGTTACCTCTCGCTCTTTTTTCTACCCTTTCATCCCACCCATCCCTCTGTTTTCTGTCCGTTTCAGCTCCTCAGGTACCAGATCACGTCGACATCTGATGAGCTGTAGTAGATATCTGGGCGGCGGGTGATGCTCCGCGGGGTCGATCAGGCGTATTTCAAAAGGGACTGAGGTCATATTTCACCGTTTCAGGGCTGAGGCGCCGTCATGTATTAATTAAAATCCAAATACCCTGTATTGATTGTGTTATCAGTCCCGGGCAGCCCAGGCCTGGTGTATTGATCCGGCCTGTGATTTATGATCATTTTCAAGAAAAAAATCCTTTGTGTGATTATATGAGGAAACAGAGCCTGAGTGTGTGTAATTCTTTTAGATCTGTTGTGTAGCACAGGGGTGGACGGCTAAACAGAATGCCACCCTGAAGCCCCCTTGCAGGAGAAATGATTTGAACTAAAAAATGGTTATGATCTGGGCAGCGTCAATGAAAAGTAAATCAAAGAAACCAACAGGCTGCACAGAGTCATAAGTTTCAAAGTGAGGTTACAGCCTGTGGCTTTCCACCGCAGACTTTTTTACGATATAATTCTCATATTCTGTGTTAATAGTAGAATGTCAGCTCACTTATTGATTGGGGAAATATGCAGCAAGATGAACTAAACTCAAAAAGTCAAATCAGAAACTAAAGTCTGCCCTTTGAACAAATAAAACCACACAGAACATCTTCAGTATAGGGACATTTAAACTGTGTTATAAGCTCAAATACATCCACTTTTCTCACATTTTGTAATGGAGTCTCCCACCTCAAGTACCTCATATGATTGTACTTGTAATTAAAGTGACAATAAACATCTTAAACCCTGAGTCGTTAGGAAACAATCAGTCTGATTTTAAATTTTCTGACTTTTCCTGCTTTTCTACTTTACTATTTTAACTTTTCAGATTAGTCTTGTCTCTCAGTGCATTATGTACATGTGTTAACTTTATTGTTGCGCAATTCTGCCCCTCGAACTGGCATTGTGAGACAGAAAATTTTGCAATGTTGCACTGAAAGACCCAAATGACCACTACTGACCATAACCAACTACTGATCTAAACTGTTAAACCCATAATAAAACATTAATCCATGTAAATAATTGGTGTAAAATACAGTTTATCATCTTTTCGTGGTCATCAGATATGACCTATTTGGACTTTCCAGATGCTCCACAGTTGCCATGGAAACAACTACATCTTCTACAGCATTGATTATGGAGTTGAATCAATGACAGTGGATGGAAACCTTTATTTTATGTTCAATTAATGAAATCTTTGCTTTAAAAAAAAGCTTTGTTTGTTTCTAATATTATAACCCTCAACTTTAATCTGAGTTTTTATGAACATCTACATGATCAGTGGGCTAAATACGGGAAAGTAACTGATTTTTGTGGGGAAAAAAACACAAAAAACAGAACATAATCTTATAATAACTGATGATAAATCCCTTTAAAAAAGTAAAATATAGTGGAAATAAACAATGTTTTGTAGTAGCACTGGATCTTTATGGGTTAAAAGTCAGTAAACACTCTTTAAAAAGCCAAACGCAAAGGCCTGGTTGGTTATTTTTTACTTGAGGTGAGTACGTCTGCAGTATGAATAACACTCACGCCTCCTCGTCTTGAGTTCTGTATTTTTTTTAGGCTGATTGCTGGCTGTCTGAGCGGCGGGTCAGGGGCTATTAGCTTGTCATATCTCTATCTGAGGCCTCCTGCTCCGTACAGCAGCTCTCACATTCCTCAGCTGGCACCGAGCGACAGGACGCTGCTGTATCTGCTGCTCCATTCAGCTCAATGTGATTCACTGGCTGTAATCTCCATGTGGACAGAAAGTAGTCGCAGCGAGCAACTGCCTATATCTGCAAAGGCAATTTTCAGGTTTTTATACAGTGTACATCATTTTTAGCGACGATCTTTCATTTCAAAATCACCTCCACAAACTTAAAGTACGCTTTAAAAACTTTAGAACTAACTTCACGCAATAAATATGTACATGTAGATTATAGGTTTTTTTTTTTTTTAGAAATCTCCATCTGATGTTTTTTTTTTTTTTTTTTTTTGGATTTGATTAAAATTCTAGTCTTTTTTATATCAGCAAAAACCAGTTGTAACTTCATGAAGCAGTTTGATGTTTTTAATGGTGTGCGTTTGGGGTGGACGACATAAGGGAAACCATTTACAGTTTAATGTGAAGCAATAAAACTTGTTTGTGTTGTTGTGTCTGAAGTAACACCTCACAGGGAGGTCAGGTCCTTGGACTTTTAGGAGTATGACGGATACCGAAATAAATTTCACGTTTAGTGGAAACCGGGTGTAGAAACACAGACAACAATTAAACTAATTTTAAAAACGAAGCTCAGCTATTCCATTAGATTAGATTAAAGGCTTTTTATAACCTCAAACTGTCACAGCTTCTTTTCTAACATATTTTTTATAGTTATTTTTGTATCAATCTAAGGTATTTCCTTCTTTTTCTTCTGGTTCCTGGTGTATTACTCACCCTGTGAAGCACTTTGTTGCCGTTTTTTTGTGTTGACAAAGTGCTACACAAATGAAACTTTGTTTAATTTAACTATATTTTTAAATATTCTAGAGCTTTCAAGGATTTTGGAAAGTGAAAACACGATAGTGGTGTTATTTGTTGCTGTTGCACTATTTACACTGTTGCCCATTATGATGGAATAATATATTTTCACTTGTTCTTATGAAATGATTGTGACACTGATTTTTTATTTATTTATTTGTTTATTTTTATCATATGTGACTGCAGGGGCTCAGTATGTCATTATTGCACATGGACAAAAGTGATTATTAACGTGTGTAAATAAGATTAAAAAGAGGAATGTGTCTGAAAACGAAATTATTACAAGTTTAATGGTAACATTGTATTATTTCCTTGCACTTTTTTTTCTAATGTCAAGGTCACATTTGTTGAAATGTCATGAATTCACTGATTCCCTGAAGAATTTGGATGATCTCAAAAGTTTCTAGTAGAGGTGATGTTCCCTGGCATGTGATTGAGCTGAACCTGAAGCAGCCCTGTATAAAAAAAAAGACCCATGTCCTCTACAAAACTATAATTTGATTATTTTAATCCAATACTTACAGCGTTATCAGTTCATCTACAAATTAAATCTCATTTTGACTTAATGTTTCAGAAAATATGCAGCAACAGGAGCTACATTCAGGAACTCAAATTCTAAAATAAAGCCTCACAAAACATTTTAAGAATACGATTACATTTTTTTTTTTTTTAAACTATATAGTAAAATCTCTAACTGTGTACGATTTCAATGAGTTTAAACGTCATATTTGGGTGATTTTCATGAATCCACTGATGTCCTCGAACACTCTGATGATCATCTTATCATACTACTAATGCAAACAGATACCTTTGTTCTAACAGGATCTGTCCTCTAACAGAAGTACGGAATAATTCAATTCAAGTGGTGCTTTTGCCTATGAGTGGAGTCTGCATTGCTGTAGGCCAAGTTACAATCTGGAAGAGATCATGGTCAAGTAGTTGCTGGTTTGATTCTGTGCGCCGACGCTGGTTACAAAGAATCAATATTGAATCAAGGAGGGTTGAGTTTCCAGATAAGCGCTCTTGGCCACTCTGGCTATTCATCATAAGTCTGTAGAAACCTGATAGGTCAGAAGAAATTATATTCCAGCAGGAGTGGGACCTCCTTATCTCTCCATAGCAGGGGAATAGGAGACATGCCGATCAATACCAGGCTGTTGTGTAGTACTTGCAATTATCAACAGCTGATTCTGTCCTCCCCCAGCTGCATCTTTTAATACCACATAATTACAAGTTTTGGGACAATGCCTGGTGAAGGGATTACAGCTTTGGTGGAGTATGCTTCTTTCCCCTCTCAGCTTTGGAATAGTTACAGTCTGTGTGGAAGAGCACGATCACAAAATAATACCTACATGTATGCTTTTAAAGCTACTGATTTCTATTTTTTTTTTTTTTTTTTTTTTTTTTGGGGATGGGGGGCTGTATTACTAAGCAAAGCGTGACCTGCAGTTTGTGAAAGTTGGAAACTATCCTCTCCTTAAAGTCTTCTCCCTGAGATTATGAACTTAAATCAGGTGGCTTTTCCTCCCTGCACCCCTTGATCACCATCAAAACGTTGCTTCTCCCACAAACATAGACATTTTTCAGTCTATTATGGCGCCAAATTGTGGGAGGTCGTAACAAATGAAGCAATGGCTCCAACACCTCCTGTGGTATCCTGGCAGTAGCCTATCGCAGGCGGCTGAAGGACATCTAATGATGGACCGGAGGCGGAGGCAACAAGGAGAGCGCCGGTGCCTCGGACAAACCAGAGAGTCACACTTCCGACAACCACCACTTTGAGGTCGGACCTGTCTGCGACCTGAGGGAGCTTTTTTACGCATAAATTCGACTTTACGCACGTATATAACCCGAGTTTTTTTTTTGTTTGTTTGTTTGTTTTTTTTTAATGCCGGGCACGCCTCTCCTGTCACGCACTTTGGACTTCTCGCAGATTTGGGAGACGCAACATTCACAGTAAGATGTTTTGAAGGGATAACCGCTCCTGTGAGACATCCATCCATTCATCCATCCATCAGAGAAGTCAGTCAGCGCAACCCGGACCGGAGCGTCTTTTTCTTTCTTTTTTTTTTTTTTTAACTCATCAAACAGCTCAGGTGCTGAAAAAAAAAAAAAAAAAAAAGGAGAAAAGAAAACCTGGATAAGGACCATAAGGTTGCTACTATAGGCTCTAAACTCAAACGCAAAGACTGCTCCAAAAGCGCACGGGACACTCACCGGGAGTTCTGAGCCATGCTGAAGCAGCCCGGAGCTGTGCGTCAAAGCAACACCGGACAGGAAGTGAACTAATAATTATAAGACCCCCATCCCTCATTTCCATATCTAGTCTGTGTTGGTTGGATCGTAGCCAATCACCCTCCGAAGGGCAGCAAGAGTCGTAAAAGCAGAATCCTTCCTCAATCATAATTACACTGACATGCGCAATCTGCACACGGGCATCAACATCAGCCACCGTTCGCTTATTTCACCGACCCCTCTCTGTCTGAACGGTCCCATTCGCTGCTTGTAGATGATTCGGCGAAAGGCAGGAGCGACTCGTAGCGAAAGATCAACATGTCCCGTCGCAAACAAGCCAAGCCTCAGCACCTCAAGTCGGACGAAGAAGTGGCACAGACCGGACTCCTCTGCAAACACGGTAGGATCCGCTTTTCCATGACTTTCACTGTTTTTTTGTTTTGTTTTTTTACCTCTTCTACTCCTGCACACATAATAATAATAATAATAATATACACAGAAATGAACAAAATTAAGTCAGATTTAATGTTTTTTTCCTGCACTGTGTCTCGTGTTGTTGTTAGTTTAAAAAAAAAAAAAAAAAAAAGTTGATTTACTTTTTTTGTGCCTGGAAGCTCAAATGAAATGTTAATAGTCTAAAAAGTAAAAGAAAAGTATCGGGGAAAAACTTTAAATGTACTCTAAGTCACATATTTATTGTGTTTTCACCCAAAAAATGCATCAATAAATTAAAGTGAATGCACTTACTCGCCAGAACGAACCAACACTGCTGACAAAGCCATGGCACAAAACCAACTGAAATTTCCATATTTTAATTTAATTATGTGTCTCAGTGGGAATGAGTTGAATAAAGCTTGTAACAAGACAAAAAAAGACAGGGAATACAGATGTAGAAAACAACCAATTGGACGATATATTGTGTGTCATGGTTTTATTTCATTATGTTTGATGACAGTGTCTTCTGTTTTGGATCGAGGCCTTCCTGTAAACTGTCCAAAATGTTACATTTCAATGACAGACACTGATAATTTATATTAAAAACAGAAAGAAAAACAATGTGACAAGAAAGTGTGGCCTGCATAAAAACAGAATGTGTGTATTTCAACTGGATTTTGTGATCTGGTAGTTTTACAAGCATGTATTTTATTGCTGTGCTTAAATAACACGTGACATATATTGAGTTAATTTCTAAAATATACAGAGCAACAAAATAGATATGAACATATATACCCCCAGGAGTATGAAAAATAATTATTTAAATTTCCCATCTTATTTGTAACCAGATCTCAGATGTTAAATCGTATTTCCAGTCTGGGTTATGATACATCAGGAAGCTATACAACATCATTTTTAATATTTTAATATTTAATTAAACAATTTCATTTTCTCTTTACGTGCCTGGGGAAGGAAAAAAAAACCCTTGATGTTATGTGAATGTTATTTAATAATCAGCACAGATGAGGATAGAATATCAGAGCTAATAATTGTAACCATGCTATAAACTAAACACTAAACACGCTGCTTCTTTAAACTATTGAATTGAATTGAAACTTTTTTTTTTTTTTCCTCAAAAGTGACTGGATTCTCTGAATGAGTTGAAAAAATGTCAAGGTGACGGCTTTAGATTCTTTACATCTTGAAGTTTAGGTCAAGGTAAATGTGAAATAACTATAATAATTGAATTTAATTGAATAATTTTACGTCTGTGTGTTGATGAACTGTGTATAATCTATTATTTTCAGCACAAGGCCTTGAATATCAAGCCTTTGTGACAGTTTTTCTGCTAAACATCGCCGTCTGACCTGTTGTATGTCTGAGCTGGGACTCTTCTATTTGTCTTGTATGTTTTCATTCGCTGCGAGGTGATAATATTATTATTTGTGGCTGTGAAAAGGTGTTGAGTGGTGAAGAGGCCCTCCACGCTCAGGCCCTCCCATGCACAGCCCTGCAGCCAGGCGGGGGGTTCTGCCACTCTGAGATGAGCTTTGATTGAGCCTGCTGACTTAACCTTTGTCAGCTTCACCCTGCGAGGGCCAAGTGCTCCGTGTCTGGATCATAATACAATTAGTACATCTGAACCGCTGACCTCTGAAGCCCACAGGTCACACACAGAGAGGCGAAGAGGCACTGACGCTGAGTCTGTTTGCTTTTCAGCTGCAGCTTCATGATATGTTTCCCTTTCATCGCCAAACCCACACAGCTAGAAACAGACGTAAATCTGTTTTCTGTTCCAAACATTATGGACGGAGTGAATTACAGGGGTGAAATTTTTAAATAAATTTCAATCAACGTTATTATATTTGGAAATATATTGGAAAACTTTAAATCACAGCTGATCGTTTCTTTGTTTTCTCTGGAAGTAAATCTTGCGAAGCACAGACAAAATCCTGAGCTAAAACAGTGAATGTGTTTTTTTTTCTACTCCTGTGTTTGCTGAATCGCCTTGGTGATGTTCAGACCACCCACTTGGTGAAAGCAGCGTCTCTGGTTATTTACTTCAACAAGTTCTACTATAAAGGTTTTATGATCCTGCACTGTCCATTTCGGGGATGAAAAAGAATTTTAAATCTTTTTTTTTTTTTTTTTTTTTTTTAATTCTCAGCTTTGAGACAATTACAAGCTAAAGCCTATGACGAACTACTTTCCTCATTAATTCAGACATTGTACTTTGTGTTTGCATGAGGATTTGTTAGAGTTTACTGGTTCAACTGTTAATACGCCAAACATCTTGTTTTGCTCTTCTTGAGCACAATGGGACTAATTTTTTCTAATGTCGAATCTGTGTGCTGATTGGATTGTATTGACTAAAACTGGAAACAAAAGCACATACACACACACATACATACACACACACACACACACACACACACACAGAGAGAGAGAGAGAGAGAGAGAAACTATATGGATGCACACAACTACTTAGTTTTACACCACACAACAACATTGAAACTGCTTTATGAAGACCAAAAAAGAAAATAAACAAAAAAAGAGCAGAAAGGTTGAGCATACATGTTGGACACACACACACACACACACACACACACACACACACACACACGTATCTACATTTTAATGTCAAAAGGTACTCGGGCTTATGCCAAAAAAATATTATTTCTGAAATTTAAGGACAAACTACTTATGTTCATTTAAAGAAACAATTCCATAATTGAATCTCATCATCCAATTTGCTATTTTTTTTTCTTTTTAAAAAATCTTATTATTAGAATTGGTGATGAAGGGAAGTCGGTGTGTGTGCAGTAATAATTTACTATTGATCTCTCCAAATCTTTCCATATGGTATTGCTGTCTGTTTCCTAATGGGGCAAAGCCGGAACAGATGCAACAGTGACTCCAAAGTGCAAAATCTTTTCACAAAGAGCGCCACATGTCAGTTTAATTGAAGGAAACAAAGGGAAAATAAGATGTCAAAGGTCACTGTCAAGCAGAGAGAGAGAAACATTTTTTTATATATATATAATGTGTGTAATACAATTCTTGTTTTAGCAATATAACACATTAGAGTCTGATTAAAAACATCCCAAAAAAACCAAAAACCAAAAACAACAACAACAAAAAAGAACAAATCCATTTACCATGTCCTAACTAGTCTTCTTCAGGTTATTTTTTCCCCTCAAATTAACTTCAAATTACATGTGAATTTTTTTAGGTTATTAGAGGTATTAAATAATACAAACAACACCAAACTGTATATGGATTATGGTACAAACAGAATAATCTTTATCAACTTCCTACTTTAATTTGATTCATATACTTTAATATCACACCTAACGTTGTTCTAGAAATAAAAACAAAACAAAAGAAGATTTATCTACTTGATGTAACTCATATTTCCTGAAAAATCTAAATTACAAAACACATGCAGTGTGTTGAGAATTAAAAAAAATGGAATTGATAATCTTATGTCTCAATAACGACAATAATGTAGAAGAAAATGTCACACTTTTTAACTGAAAAATGATAATTTCACTTTTTTTTTAGATAAGATGACACACATTACTGAAATATATGAATGCGTAGAAAATCAATATACTTTATAGAATTTCATTATCTGTCTGAATGCACAATTGAAAGGTCAGTATGGCTTCATTGAACTTCATTGATTTTTCTAAAAGATTATTAACATTTGAACAGCTGAAAACGTTTTTTGCCACTTTAGAGTGACATGTTTTAGAGATTGGTGAATTTTAATTATTAAAGTGGTGTCACCAAACACAAGATAACAGAGCTATGATCGCACTCAACATCTGGAAACTTTTAAGAGATTGAAAAACTATAGGTTTTCTACAATTTCTGTCACTCTTATAACCTGTGCACATCGCTTTATAGTGCATTTGTAACTTTTTTTCAGCATTACATCAATATGTTCTGTTTCCAATGTGTTCTCTATCATTTTCTAATAACGTCATTTTAATGTAGCTTAACGTGTTTGTTATGTTTGGAATTTAAAGTTCAGTGGGTTTGAGCAGTGTTTTCCACTAACCTCAGTTTGGAAAGACTGGCTCCTGGGCTGCTGAGGATTAAAGACAGTGTGATAAAGGAACTTTTGTTGGTGAGGTGGAGTTAAATGTCACTGATGGCACTTTTTACAGTTTCAATCTTTGTGTTTTTCTCTGCTTTTAGGCGCTGTTGAAAGAATGGACAGGGAGGAGGCCGGTGGAGCTGAAGGATGTCACAGCAGCGAGGAAACACACATCTGTGACAAATGCTGCGCTGAGTTCTTCACTTTGACTGAACTGAGTGAACATCAGAAAGTCTGCACCGAGGATCCCCTGGTGCTGATCGTGAAGGACAATGAGGGGGTGCCCATTCAGGAGGAATCCCCTGTCGGCCCCTCTCCCGTCCCCAGTGTGATGTCCAGTGACTCCTGTGCACCAGACTCCCCAGATGCAGGCTTTGAACTGGGAGAAATACTGGGAAACGACAACGACAGCTTGGATAATTTAGAGGAGGGGAGGGAGCCGGAGGAGAGCATGGAGCTGGAGAATCAACTACAGGAGAAATATACGTACAACCACACCACAACCTCTAGCCCCCAGCCCCCAGATTCATCTGAGTCCACCTCCCCTCTAATGTCCGCTGCTGGGAGCTACACCATGCCCAATACAAACGTGACACTGGAGATCCTTCACAGCACCAGGGTGGCGGTGGCCCAGTTCTCCCAGGGCATCAGCAGCAGTGGAACTGGGGGGAAAGCAGCTTCAGCAGCCATCCCAGTCATCCTGGAGCACCTACTGACCCTGCAGCAACAACAGGTCCACCAGCTGCAGCTTATTGAACAAATCTGCAGCCAGGTAGCCATCATGAACCGACAACCGACTCAAGCAGCATTAAACCCAGCTTCCAGATCCCTGTCTGTAGCACCAAACCCCTTCCCCTCTCAAGGTGTCATCCCTCCTCCCATTCTACCACTGTCAGGAACGATGCCTTCGACTATCAACGGACAGGCCGCCGTGTCTTTGTCATCTGCACTTGAGAAGCCACAGAGCATCTCTTCACAGACGGTATGCCCGCAAACTTCCAGCAGAAATGTTACATGTACCTCAGCTTCCTCAGAAAACCCCGCCCCATCTCTGTCCAGCTCCAGCAGCAACATTTCCACATTACTGCCTCCGTATACAGGCTCACACACCAGCAGCATGAGCTGTACTCAAACACTGAGCTCCTCCAGTCCACTCTCCCTGGGGCAAAGCACCCTCCTCAGCCCATCCTCCAGTTTACCGTTCCTACCTCAGAGCCCCCCCAGCAGCGTCATTTTCCCCAATCCCTTGGCTAGCATAGCTGCTACAGCTAATGCACTTGACCCTCTTGCGGCCCTGATGAAGCACAGGAAAGGAAAACTGCCTAACGTGTCCTTGTTTGAAACGAAGCCTGGACCAGAGGAGCCCTTCTTCAAACATAAATGCAGGTTCTGTGCCAAAGTGTTTGGCAGCGACAGCGCTCTGCAGATCCACCTGCGCTCCCATACAGGAGAGCGACCCTTCAAATGCAACATCTGCGGCAATCGCTTCTCCACAAAAGGGAACTTAAAGGTACACTTCCAGAGGCATAAAGAGAAGTACCCTCATGTTCAGATGAACCCCTACCCTGTGCCAGAATATCTAGACAATGTGCCAACAAGTTCTGGGATTCCCTATGGTATGTCCATCCCTCCAGAAAAGCCTGTCTCCTCATGGCTGGATAGCAAACCTGTTGTAGCAACTCTGCCAGCCAGTATGGGTCTTCCAATTTCCTCCACTATTACCAGTATCGGAGGCTCAAATGACCCTGTAAGTGTAACACCATCCGTTAAATCTCCCTACCAGTCAGCTCCTGGTGAATGTGTATCTTTGTCACCTAACCACAGAGGCAATGAGGCTCATTTCTCTCCTGTTTCAGAGTGTCCACAGTCTAACCGTGAGACTGAAGCGTCCAATATACTGAAAACAGAGGGGGTACACCTGCCGCAAAACTGCACCCTGAGACTGAGAGCCAACCCAGTCACAGAGGCACCCAGCACCACTATCTCATCTGTGGCCACCACACCTGAACCTGTCACCTCAGCCTCCCCCGTCTCCAACTCTCCGCCTGTCTCAGAAGAAACTAAATTCCCAATGAGCAGCTTCTTGGACTCTGTGCAGACATCTGAAACCTCAAAGCTGCAGCAACTGGTGGAAAATATTGACAAAAAGATTACAGATCCCAATCAGTGCGTCCTTTGTCACCGTGTCCTCAGCTGTCAAAGTGCGTTGAAGATGCACTATCGCATTCACACCGGCGAGAGGCCCTTTAAATGCAAGGTGTGCGGCAGAGCTTTCACCACCAAAGGCAACTTGAAGACTCACATCGGGGTGCACAGAGAAAACCCCCCTGTTCAGGTCCAACACTCATGCCCCATTTGCCAGAAAAAATTCACTAATGCTGTTGTTCTGCAGCAGCACATTCGAATGCACATGATCGGGCAGATTCCTGACTCTAGCTTTGCTGACAGCCTCAATGAGATGGACAGTGATGTTTCTATTAATGAGAAGAACTTTGACAGTCTCAGCAGTAACGGAAATGATGTTACAGATGACATTTCAATGGAGGATGATAATGATGAGGAAGAAGAGGAACTGGAAAGTATGGAGGAAGGTGTAAATCTAAGTGGTTCTATATGTAACTCTCCACTCAAATCCTCTTCCGGTATTTCAAGTATAGCCGCTCTAGAAAACCAAATGAGGACAATCGACAGAACATTGAGCCCCAGTCACACCTTTGGCTTTAAGTCCCTGACAAATGGTTTCAACGAGAGCAGCCAACTCAATGATAAATGCTCTTTATCAGAGAAAAAGGTGGACAATTGCAGAGTAAACAGCCCAGCGGTGTCTGACTTCTCCTGCTCACCTCATGTATCAGCATCCCCTGTTCAGAGTAACTCAGAAGGCATGACGATCAAATCACCTGCAGTGAACAACAGGCCAGAATCTCAGGAGCATTTGGCAGCCTCAGTGAAGCGAGAGCAATCCAAGTCTCCTACCTCTGCATCAGCAGCTGCAGCCACACAAGAGCTGAAAGGAATACAGACCAGCAAACTGTGTGTGAAAGAGGAGACTCCATACAGTATGTCATTCCAACTGAGCAGAGGTACATGTTAAAAAGTCATGGTTCCATTTTGTGGGTAACACTTTATATTAAAGAAAAACACATTAACTAATCTCACATTAGCATAAATATTAAAACATACCATACTATTATCTGACACTTTTCCCTCAATAACCTCTTACTCGCTGCATATTAATAGTAATTAATCTAAGAAGTTGCTGGTCAAGAATTATGATTGGGTGAGGGGTTGTCATGGTAACAATGCACTGAATATGTTGATGGAGCTGTGACTTTAATGTTACCACTGAAGTTTGTGTCAATAAAATACTGACATTCCAAAATAAATAAATAAATAAAGACTGAATTCAGCTGAAAAACTGATATTCTGTGTGATTTTAAAGTAGAAAAAAGTAGTCTTAGTAGTATTCTTTTAAAGCCCATTTACACAATATTTACTGTAGAAAAATGGTTATCTAATGGTTTGATGGAGAAAAAACAAAACAAAACAAGTGCTTTATACTGATAAAGAGACAAAATTCTATTAGCATTTATACTTATAAGTGACCTGTAAATGAACATGTGTACCTTTAATACAGAGTGTTTCCCTTTTATAAAGTGATCACAGCGTAAAAAACAAAACAAAAACATAAATATAAAGTTGAGGTGTTTTTGCATGTCTCCTTTAAAAGTGACAATAATGCTACCTTCTCCTCATTCCTTGCAGCTGCAGGCCAAAGCATTCCCAGCCTGGTTAGCAGCACCTCATTAGGCATCATAAAAACCGAGGTGAATGGACACAGTCAACCAAACAACTCCACTGAAGGGCAGCAGCAGCACCCACCGTTTAGCGTCCACATCCCCCCGGCTTATCCGTCAGTTGGTAGCCCAGGAATGACCTCTCTGCTCGGCCCTGCACCCCCTCGCCGGACGCCGAAGCAGCACAACTGTAACGCCTGTGGGAAGAACTTCTCGTCAGCCAGCGCCCTTCAGATCCACGAACGCACTCACACCGGGGAGAAACCGTTTGTCTGCTCCATCTGTGGCAGAGCTTTCACCACTAAAGGAAATCTGAAGGTAAATCAGTGTCTGTTTGTATGACATGAAAGTGTATTTCCTTAAAATCAAAATATGACATAATTCTGATGTGTCCTTTTTGTTCCGTAACTAAAAACTAAAAAGTATCACAACGATACAATGAATCTACAAGTATTCTGTCAATTTAAAAAAAAAAATTATTCTACTTTTTTTTTTGTTATATATATATAAATTTGTTTAGAATGAGAAGAACACTATCATGTTTACTTGAAGTGTGGCATTTTAGATTATCTGACCTTCATCAAGTAAATAAAAATAATAATAATAAAAATAATAATAAATAATGTCAACATCAACTGTAGATTTATACAGTAACATCCATCCAATTGTAATAATAATGAGAAACAATAGTAATAAGAAAAGAGAAAGAATAGTAAGAAATCAGAAGTCAAAATGATATTAATAAATAAATACAGCTATTAGTAAAAACATGAATAAACACTCAAAATATGTAGACTAGCTTATAATACTTCTATTTAAAAACAATAAAATAAAGAAATAAAGCATTTTATTAATAATAATATAATACTAAAATCCTAACTACATTCTACAAATCCAGAACATAATTATTTTGCTCTAAAGTTTACATTTTTTAATATATCATCCATTATTATTATTAGTTTTTAGGGTAACATGAATCTAATATTTTCTTTTTTTGTGTGTTTAGGTTCATATGGGAACTCACATGTGGAATAACGCTCCGGCCCGCAGAGGCCGCCGGCTGTCAGTGGAGAACCCGATGGCTCTGCTCGGTGGAGAAGCTGTAAAGTTTGGAGAGATGTTTCAGAAGGACCTGGCGGCTCGAGCGATGAACGTCGACCCTGGATTTTGGAACCGTTATGCCACCGCTATCACAAACAGCCTGGCAATGAAGAACAATGAGATCTCAGTGATTCAGAACAGAGGCATCTCTCAGCTTCACCCTCTGACTGCGGGCATGGACAGAATGAACACTGCAGGAAGTCCAATCACTAATCTCACCAAGACGGGCATGGACCTGGGAAATAATAGGCATTTTTCCATGTTGATCGATGACAGCAAAGAAATCGGAATCAACTGAATATGAATGGTGACAAAATACTTATGCAAATGATCACGGACGGTACAATTTGTAAACCATCTAGTTTGTTGTTATGTATTATATATAGGCTTTTTAAGAAGTCTCTGAAGAACTTTTTATCAATTGACAATGAAGAGTAGGGTATTCACGTTTTTCCTATTTTCCTTTGCAGTCATTTGTGAATGTTTTTTTCTATCAATAAACTAAGTTGTTTGACTTGTACCTGAGAATTCTTACGGTGCTTAGACGTATTGTCGCTCTGAAGAAGGGGACATATGTTGGAATCAATAATGCAAAGAGTCTGCTCTTTCCTTTCTCTGGACAGCTGCCCAGTGCTGCTATCTGGTGCAAAGCACAAGATATGCTCATAAATGCCCATAATTACAAGTTAAAAGGATCTGTTGTCACTGTACTGGTGGAAAAAACTGTCATTAAACAACATTTAGACAGAATAAAAACTAGAACACATTGTCTGTATGCTTTGTTCACTACCTCACTCTGTTTAAGCAGTGGAAATATACTATACTATATTTGTCTTGATGTCATTTACAGCATAATGGATATAACACTGGAGTAAAAGTCTACCACAAACTGAGCTTCTTCATTTGTTCTGCAAAACTGTCATTGAGTTATTCATTTGAGAGTAAATAAATGAGATAAATTAAGAAAAAAAAGGGTAAATTACAATTAATGCTACATGATTGTATGTGTCCACCAACCAGTCAACATGTAGTTTAGATCCATTTTGTTGGCAAACATATAATACATGTAATTAAATCTTTGAAGGAATTTAATAAAACATTACAAATTCTGCTCCTAAGGTATGTTGCTGAAGAATGGTCAAAAATCTTTTGCAGAAATGTTGTATATGTCATGTTTTCACAGCATTATTTCATCCTTTTAATCATGTCTGTCAGCCTATGAAATCCTTATTTTATTTTATTTTATTTTTCATTTCAGATGAAGGTTTGTTGCAATTTTAGGAAATTCCCTCAAGATCTTCCTAAGATACACAATCCCAAAACATAATGTTGGTAATCACAGTTACTGCCAGTGGGAAATATATTGAGATATTAAACAAAGTGAATTTCTAAAAATGGCTTTGAATTATTTTGAGGCATGATTGTGTCAGACAGTATGAATATCATGAAAACCTAATGTAACTGGTTCAGTAAGTTAAGTTTGCTTGTAATGTTGGTAAAGTGACTCAATTTTCCTTTTAATCCCAGGGAATTACAATTGTTTTTGAGTATTCCACAAGCAGTCTTGTTTGTTCTTGTTAGTCCATTCAATAATATAAAGATCAAATCTGGAACAAGAAAACATTTTGCCTGAAAGATTGAAATCTTAATGAAACATTTAATTTTAATGAGACTAAGATGGCCATACATTTTTAAAAGGACTACATATTGTCTTAAGTGATTCATTTAGTAATTAAGTACATAGAAGTGATAGCAGGCTCGTTCAGTTATTGGTTCATTTTATCATCCTGTTTGTTGTAACTTTAAACTGAAAGAAGGAGGATATTCTGTAAGTATTCATAGTCGACTCAGAGGGACAACTGTTGTTCCAGAACCACAATATTACCAAAGTGCAAGCCAACCGCAAATTTCATGTTTTCTTCCTTTTCCTCAGATGGTGCTATTGGTTATCTGAACTGGCTGTAACCATGGTAACAAACATCTTACTTCACGTAGTGCTAGTGGGTTAGTTTTTTAGATGCGTACAAAACACATCTCTGTACAGTTGAGCGTGCATAAGTCCTTGTTACTAAAATATAGTGTCTCTGGAATGGTTACACAGAATATCATACACTCTGATGGAAAGATGACATGAAAATTTTTTGGTGCACGGCCAAAGGTCAATCTCATGTCGATTCTTCTGTGCATGATATATGAGGAACCCTGGGACTGTTTTCTAATTTGGCACAAAGTTTCACTTATACTCAAAGATAAAATAATTAGATTTTGCCAGAAAAAAGGTCAAAGCCCAAGGTTGTTGTGATCTGCAAAACATATTTTGTTCATAACATCTTATAACAGCTCATAACAGAGAACTGCATGAGCATATTATTACAAGGACACTGGACCTATCTGATTGAAACTATGTGTGATGTTTGTAAATGTAAATATTACCGTATTATTATGTTATTAGACATTCACCGTACCCAGTATTCCTACAGCTGCTCCTGTTTTATAAAATAGATGCACATTTGAGGAGTTCGTCCTTGCTATACTCAACGAGTTTCATAAAAATCGGTTCCGTTTTTGCGTAAACCTGCTAATAAACAGTCACATATCCTACTTCGCGGAGTTATCGATCTACAGGTAACCAATCCAAACGCCTTATTCTCACGAATATCATAATTACGATATTCTGTGCAGGCCGTGAAGGCATCATAAATCCCAACGTTTGTTAGTGTGACGTCAGATTGTACGGCCCAGCCAAGATGGCTGACAACATCCCGTTAAATCCGGTGCGGAAGAGCTCGAAGAGAAACCCGTATTACAACTCAGCCAGACTTTCAAGGTATGGAGGGGCCCTTTCTTTGGTCTAGTGCTATATAAATCACCGCTTGTCAGGAATGTGTCCCCGCTGTTGCCTGGCTTTGCTCCCTTGGTCCCTGTGTGTGTTCGTGTAGTGGTCGTGGATGTTAGCTTGTGTTGCTAGCTTCGCTGCTGTGACAGCCCCTTTCTCATCTGACAGCTGCCTGCTTTGGTCCCTCCATCGTCTCAATGAAACAAACAAAAATCCCTCTTTTATGTTGACCCAAGCTTACTAATTCCAACCCAGTAAAGAATGTAAACTAGCGCACGTCAGTATATGTTAGTGACAGCTGGATACTGTTGACTACTGCGATGCTCATTCCTGCTGACATTTAATTAAAATTCACATGACAACTTCTCTGCGTTAGCCCCGTGTTTCACATGTTATAAAAGTTTTGTTAACTTTCTCCAGACTGGACCAGGATCAGCTCATAAAATCCTCAGACTCAGGAATGGACAGGAATTGAAGTAGACGTGTGATCAGGTACTTTAGAGTACAACACAATTATTGACTTTTATACAGTGGTTGAAGAACTATTTAGACCATTAGACACACTTACCACAACGAGAAAATACTCCACTACCAGTAAAAGTTCTGCATTTAGTAATTGTAAGTAAGGCTTGATGCTTTTTGATTAATAACATGGCCGCATTAAGGTATATGTTGCATTTTTCTGCTTTAATTGTTTATTGTTGATCTCAATTTAATGATTATATTCTGTAAGATATCACACTATAGTGTGTGCTGCAATGCTGTGAGGACAATGTTCCTCATTAAACTATTTCAGAAAAACAGTCATGTCAGCTCTGTAACGGTGTATTTTCCAGTGAATTCAGGAAGTTTTATGAGTATTTTGACCTTAAGGCAGTGAGGATATACAACAATACATACACATATACTCTAATACACAGAAAGAGCTAATCCTTCTGGTTCTTATGTACATTTAAAACATCACATTTGCAAATACTTTGTTTTTAATAGACCGGATGGTGGATTAAAAATGTAATCTGAAATATAACTAATGCTCAGTCAAATGTAAAGTAGTAAAAATACAATATTTACTTCTGAGATGAATAGATACAAAGTATAAAATGGAAATATTCTTCAGTACTTACTGTATTTATAAGTTGCAAGTTTAAAACTGACACTATATTGACTTAGCTCTGGGTATATTTTAATGTATTTTTATTCTAAAGTTATTAGATGCTCAGTCATATGGTCTTTCTCATGTTCTAATCATTGAATTTATATTGCATTTTATTAATCCCTGTGGGGATATTATCTGACTTAATAGCGCAGGTCAAACTGCAGGGTCAGCTAAAGAGCACTGGACCTAAAGCTGTTAGAAATTACTGATAAAGCTTTTCCAGAGCAGTGCTAGCAAACCTTTTAAGAAACAATCCCACATTTTGGTCCCACTGGGATGAAACTGGAGTTATTAGCTCATCATGTGTAGGAGTTCAATAGTAGGAAGCATCAAAACCCTCCAAGATCATCCGTTGTGGTTAGTGCTGACACATTGCCTCAAGTGCTGTGGTTGCTGAATTAGCAGCCTTAAGATTTGCAAGGGAGATCATGGTTTGTCTGTGTCAATATGACAGTAGTAGTTCTGCAGTCTGCCTCATTGTAATGTAAATAACATACACATTAACTAAGAAATAACAATAAATTGCTTAATGATGTAGAATTTAAACTCATCTGACATGCTCAAAATGCTCATTGTCACATGATTATCCACATCATACTTCTACTTCCCATCAGCTGTGTTACTGGAATGTGTTCATGCATTGTTTTTATGAGTGTTTGTGATTATGTGTTATGTAGTGAGGCACATGATTCTGTCATTCTCGGCAAACACACCCTTCTCCTAAATGAGGTCATGGGAATGAAGGTTTATGTTTTTATTCTCCACTAAGAGACTTAACATAACTTAGCATTTCTACAGCTCATTCCATAGTGAGAGATTCATTTACAGTTTATAGATAAATGAACAATTTGAGTATATTAATAACACAAGGTAAATACACTTAGTACAAAATAAACCATAAATTTCTATATTCAATAGGCCAGTAGAATGTATTGGAGTAAATGTTATTGCATCCATTAATTGTTTGTTGAATGTAGAAATCTTCTAAATGAAAAGCAACCAGTGTGAAATGCAAAACAAAACACCCATTTCTTATGATTAGGTATGTACTGATAGTGATATTGTAGACTAATATTGTTATCTATAAAATGGTAATTTGGCTGAGTTTATTCTGATTTTTGTGTGTTTGTTTCAGTTTTTTGTCACTTGTTCCCTCTTTTCTGCCAGGGGAAACCAAAAAATATTCAGTGGAAATTTTTTTAAACTGTTTTAAAGTCTTTCAGGCCTCTTTATCATGCAATTTTTTCAATGACAACAAACAACACAACATCTAAATATCAGCCCCTGCTATTTGTGAAACGGTGTCTTATAAACCAATAACTGATGTTGTCCCAATCATCTAATCACTTTTAAATAATTTATCTATTAACTGTGATAAAGATGCATCTATCTGTAAATTATTCTGGTCCCAAAATGCTCAGACAGTCATGAGCCACAGCCCTACCCTGCTGAAGGAATATACCACATGATACAATGAGATAGAGACAGGATAAATAGTTCTTTCTTTAACTGTATCAATGCGATGATAGCTCAATACAGACCTGTCCTTTTTTGAATGGGTAATAGTCCAGAATCATGCATTGGGTGTTTCACAGCATTCACATGGTGCAGGCATAGATAACAGCTTGTTTTAAGACTGGCTGTGTAAGTCCTCTTAATCACTAGAGCGTTATTATCTCTCTGGCTCTTAAACTTCAGTCGAGCTGCTGCTCTCAGCTGAGGCAGAAAGTTGAGCTGCACCGGTGTCAACATGTTTTACTAATCTGAAAGCCTGTAAGGGAACTCACGGATGGAGGATCTTAAAATCTTAATCCCAGTGATGCTAGTTTCATGCCTGTTTACGTGTTCTTGTTGTTTTCCCTGTGCGACCAAGTGACATTTCAGGCCGCTTTTATTACAGTGCTGTACAAATCTAGAGTTGTTTCAATCTGTCCATCAGACAAATGGATTATTCACCACACGAAAAGACTTCATGTGGCACTTTTATTTATTTATAGATGTGTGAATGCAAAAGGAAGTGCATGATGACAGAAAATCTGTTCAAAATGGAAAAAAAATAAATAATAATTAATCATCACCTTGTGAATGCAGCGTTCACACAACCATTATCTGGTCACTTTTTAGGTTTAAAGTCTCAAAGCCATAAATTCCTTATTGTGTTTAGTATACATTTCTATTTAGTGTTTGTCTATAATAATTTCTCAGCTAATCCATTACATTTATTAGCATATTTCATTCAGTCACCTAGATTTAGGTCCTGTCGGGAAACGACAATAAAATATTTCTCATCACACCTGCAGGCACTGACCTTTCTGACTCTCACAAAGAAAGGTTTGGACATGGTAATGAATCAGTAATAAATATTTTATGGCAGTATTTAACTCACTAAGCCAATGGTTCAGTCAGTTCTCACTGTGTGAAATCACTGAAGAAATGTATTCACATTCACAGAAAAAATTATTAGACCATCAAAAGTCATCAAAAAGAATGGTTATACAATCCAGTCCTAACGCGTGTGTGTCATGTGACTAAAACCAACAGAAAATAAAACATGAAATGAATAAAAACACTGTTTTTCTCAGTACAGTGCCATAGCTTTTGATATAAGAATTTAAGTGATTTTGGTTTTTATCAAGAAAACTGTGGAAAATGGATAGATATCAGCTCTGAAATCAAATTATTATGAGGTGTTTTTGTTGTTATTATATTTAACCAAACAAATATACTTTTAGTTGTACCAAGCATTAAAATGAACAAAAAAATGAAGAAAACAAGGGTGGTCTCATCATTTTTTCTGTGACTGTGTTTATAGATGCAGTGTTGTTTATTTGTCATCTGTATGAACCTGATTAACTTTAAACTTGCTGAAACATGTCATGCATACATCATTTGCTTAAAGCGGGTAAATGTGTACTGAAAGTGACATTTCTGCTAAGTTCGTTTTTGTAATAGTACAAAAAACCTTCTATACTTTGAACTCTTGTGTCCAAATAGTGTTGGTTTACAGAAATCTAAGTACATATAGACTTTTTCTGTAAGACTCGCATCTGTCTCTACTCTGGAGACGGGCTATTCTTGAAGAAGACATTATGTGCTTCCCCAGGGTGTTTCTTTAACATGTTAATTGAAGATGCACTCAAGTGACTGGGGAACAGAGCCAACTGTTCCAACTAGTTTCATTCACTGGTTCTTCGGTCGTTTTTGAGATTTTTATCTGTCCGTCTTCAATCTTTGCACTCACCCATATATAAAATCCATCCATTTACAAACGTGTTCTGGTGCTTTTGAGTTGAGTTTTAAGGTTTTTTTTTTTAATTTTTTTTTTAAATCAGAAATGGAGAGAATGAAGAGGTTTTACATTACTGTCTGTCATTTGTAACATAAAACATCACAGCTCCTCTCATTCGTTTTTACTCCTCTGTTCTCACAGATACTCCCTAGAAGATGATCCCTCTAACCTGGATGAGATGCCTCTGATGATGTCGGAGGAAGGCTTTGAGAATGATGAGAGCGACTATCAGACGCTGCCCCGGGCCAGAGTCAATCAGAGACAGAGGGGCCTCGGCTGGTTCCTTCTCGGAGGCTGGAAAGTCCTGTGCGGCAGGTATTTAAGTCTGCTACGCTGCCGGTCTTTAAATCTTTTTACTAATTTTGTCAGTTACCCACAAAGATCAGGAACCGATTTTTATGAGTTGTGGTTCCTCTAAAACCTTCTATAGTAAAAGTCAGTGATGTTAATATGTAACACAATACACAAATACCCATTTGATATTAAAAACTGATATGAATTAGTTAGCATATATTGGAGTATGTTATAAATGACTAATCTTTTCAGTAGCTCAGAGTTTGATTGCATTTCTCCGTATGCAGCCGCTCTGTAAATGATGTGTAGTGTATGTATATCATCAGTAGGTATTCCTGTGATGATCAGTTTGGATTTCAAACGCACTGGTAGTTGTGCATGAAGTGCAAAGAGAGGATAAGGGCATGTTTTTGGTCGAGTTCCTCGATGCGCACCATCAGTCCAAAAAGATTTTCAGGTCAAACAGAACGGTGTGGTTTATACAGCTAATAATTAATTTGACAGGTTTTGTCCTCCAACGATGCTTCTTTCTGGCAGCGTGTAGGTTTGTTCATGCCAGAACGATGGAGTGTAACATTTGTAAATAAATGTTTGTGCACAACTGCAGTGCACAGAATATAATATGTACTGATAAGAATTTCATAGAATATTCAGATTTCAGAGTCCTTGTGTTGTTAGCGGTACATCCCTAGTTCAGACTGCATATTGATCGCCCCTCCCCACCCCCCACTAATGAACAAATCGGATTTTTCACAGCTGACCAGTTTGATGCTTTCCAGTAATTTTATGTGTGCTTAGTGTGGGATTATAAAAGGCAAATAATTCACTGTGAATAAGCCCTGACTGTTCAAATGGCATATTATTTGAATAGCATTCATTTGCTCAAATAATCGCTCTTATGAATCTGGCCTCGCAGTGCACAGAGACAGAGAACAACGAGGCCAATACAAACAGGACTTTTTACCAAAGTTGATTTATTTAGTTTTATGTTTTGCCAACTTGCTTAAAAAGTGGAAAAGCCAAGTCGATCAGCATGACGGTATACACACTGACACTCTCCCCTCTCCCCCCCCAGGTGCAGGTTTAGGTCATGCTCACATCAAACGCCTGTAATTGTAATTTACTCCCACACTACACTACTGTTTACCTTTCATGGAGATATACTAGATAAACCCCCATGTAGTCATTAACAGGTTGGTAGAAAGTCATTTACTTTGTAAAGTGTGGAAAAGACATTAGTCATTTTTTTTCTTCCAGAGCTTTTATAACTTATTATAATAAAACATATACAGAAACAAGGGAGTTAGAAGACAAACCAGGACACAAAGACAAATGTGTTCTCTTATACTTTATGTTTTTTCAATACATTTACATACAGTACTTTTAAGCCACAAGTAAGTTTGTTTATTGTGATATATTCTAATTTTGGAATCCATTTCCCAGTCTTTTTTTTTGACAGATACAACTGAAATATAGAACTGTATTTAAAAACAAGAAACTTTAGGAAAAGGAGCAATCTGAAGTATCCAGTATTTAGTGTGACCTTCCTTTGTACTTCATATGTTTTGAACTGTTCTCCACAGACATGAGATTTATTGAACTAATCTTCTAGTGTTTTAAGCCAGGTTTCATTCAACACACGTCCAGTGTTTCTTACTGTTTGGACTACTTCTCCTCATGGGAACCTAGATCACACTAAATACAGACCATAATTTGTAGTTTCGATTCTTGTATATTTTGGGTGCTGTGAAGTAGGGCTGCACGATTAATCAATTTTAAATCGAAATTGGATTATTTAATTAGGACAATCTATAAAAAAGGGTAATAGTCAAATTGAATTTTATCTCTCTTGTGCCTCCCGGGCTGCCGTAGGCTCCTCCTCCTGACTGAGAGAGGACGTCACAGTCTTTGGTCTCCACACACCAGTACAAAAATGGCATTTGCTGAGGAAACTGAGAAGTTTGTGGCTAAAAATGGCAAGACCAAGTCGGTTGTGTGGAATTGGTACGCCTTCATAGTTTCCGATAAAGACCAAACCATTCATCGCTGTGTACTGTGCCTGAAGGCGGGATCAGACAGCAGCACGACCACCTTATTTCAGCCCCTCAAACATCATCACATGCCAGAGTGGGAGCAGTGCGTGGCATTGCGGGCTGCACACGAAAACAAAATTGCGCAGCCCGACTGCGAACAGTATTTCCCTCTGTTTTTTTGTTGTATTTTTAATAAAGAGGCTGAGAAACTGGTTTTATATTCTTAACAAATATGTAAAAACAACATAGTTAAAAGTGGCGTAATACTTCTGCGCAGCCCTGTCCATATGGTACATCTGACTCCTGAGGTGAACTTGATGAGCCCAGACGTCACATCCCCAAACATCTTATAACTTTAGCGAAGGAATTCAACTCCTGGAAAGACCTCAGATCATCCGAACTTACACTTCTCTTAAAAAAAGTATTATTTAGATTGTTCTGGACAATGTTGGAATTTTGGATTTGAGGGTATTTACTTGATTGTGCAGGAAATTTCAGATTTATGTGAAGTGTAAATACAAAACTAGGACTTTTGTTGACCATTTTTAAGTGTCTCTTTCTGCTCAGTGTCACTGAATCCAAAGTATCACCATAAACGTACTGTGAGTTTAAAATGCAGTTTTTTTACTGTTACATAATAGCTCAGGCTGACAGCGCAATTGTGAATAATTGTACAGCTCTATACTTTGAAACTTGAATACTACGCTATAGTACAAAACTGAAACCTGAGTAAGTTATGAAGGAAATATGTATACTGCCTTAAGAAGAGACAGAAATGATGACAATTAAGTCAAATCATTACAATAAAAACACAGTAATGGAACAGGGTACCGTTCTTCAAATACATACTTTGTGTTTTTTTTTTTTTTTTTTGACATGAGCATTAGAAATGAATAAGAAAAAAAGAGTCAATTCGAAATATAAGGAATATTATATGTATCTGATTACAAGGTTCCTGTGAGAGTCTTAAAAAGTCTTAAAAGTCTTGAATTTACAAATTTGCATTTAATACAAAATAAAGGTCTTTAAAAGGTATTAAATTTTTTATATATGGTAGATCTTAAGTTATGTTATGTCATAAACTCGTTTACTCTACGGTGTTTAAATGTGTCTGGGAAATGTCCAAGCTGCAAAAACAGTAATGTTTGTCTATTTGACTCCACCCTTTCCAACCCAATTTAAATTGAAATTCAGAACCAATTATCGTTAACTTTGCAGCCCGTGGTGAGAAACAACTACAGAACATTCAGCCCAACATGCATGCAGCCGTTGGTCATGCACACATTGCCAGAGAAAGCTGACTTTGGGAATGTTTTATGAAATGGGCATTCGATTCGGTTCCAAGCAGTCATAAAAAGGTCTTAAAAATCTTAAATATAACTTGAGGATCCCTGTAATTAAGCATCTGAGTCTGAGCTACAGTGAACTACAATGGGTAAAAACCCCAAAACAGTTCTCTTAATAACAGGTTAAGTGTCCCATCATGATTAAAATTAGGCAGCAGGGGAGGTTGAATGAAATGGGACTTGTTGCAGTAGTTTATATTGTTGATGTTTTGACTTGTTCTATGTCTAGACAGCTGTTAATTTAAAGTTATGAGAAAGTGTCATTTGGAAACAGGAAACACAACAACCTTTTACTGCCTGCGTTTAAAATCCATGTGAAAATGGGTCTAGAAACAACCTGGATGTTCTCTAATGAAAGCCAGTACAAACTGAAAACTAGCAGACTCGTAGTGTTAATGTTGTTTCTCTTTCAGCTGCTGTGATTGCTTGGCTCATATATGTCGAAGAAAGAAGGAGCTGAAGGCCAGGACGGTTTGGCTCGGCTGCCCAGAGAAATGTGAGGAGAAATTCCCCAAAAATGCCATCAAAAACCAGAAGTATAACATTGTCACCTTTGTGCCTGGGGTGAGTAGACTTCCAAACAACTAAAACATATGCGTTGTGCTAAATGAACCACAGTCGCACAGTGTTTTGTGGTAGTTTTGTGTTTATTGAGTGTGTGGTAACATTTACAAAACCCACTCTGGCAGCTCATCCTTCCAGTTAAAACATGTAAGTCTTTGTACACATTAACTGTACAGTACACTGGACCTATTCTGAGTGTTAACTGTTCTCTCATTGTGTTAAGAGTTTACACTGTAGGGGAGATTAGTCAGGGTTAGTTATTAAAGAGCAAACGGACCCATGATTAAGAGAGCTGCCTGTTTCCCAAACCATAAAATGTCAGCTGTCTACTTTAGACGTTGATATTCCCATCAGCGGAGAACAAAACGGCTGTTTTTATCCCTCTACTTTGAATTATTAAATACACACAAATTGAGTTTAGCAGTGTGCATTTTTTCTTAAAGGTCAGGGGGTTCATTAACTATAGAGCATCGTCCATTGATCCCATTGTCTCTGATAATCTGCGACTAGACGCTAGGCTCTCATTATTACAAACATTATTCAAAATCTGACCTTAGATGAATAGAGTACCAGGTCGTCTTGCTGATGGATTACCTATTAGCAAAGTGTCCCCTGTGAGTCACATGTTACATGTTAGTATGTGTGATTTAAGAGGTTCTGTGGTGAAATCCTGCTGAAACAATATCTGATTGAGTCAAACTAAAGCAGGGTTTAGTGACAGAATGGTTTTTAGTTCTTCACTCATTATTTTAATTATCAGGCTTGTTCTGCAAAGACATTGTACCAAGTTACCCTGTCATGTCTGTACCGTGAATGCCATTGGAAACAGAAGTTCTCAAAGTGTCAGAGTTTCCATTAGGTTAATGTAAAGTTAACAGCATTAACATGTATCTTATTCCACCTTGGAACACGTACAGTAACTCATCCGGCCTGCTTTGTTCTTGATGCATCCTCTTTGTCTTCTCGGCAGCTGTCATCGTCTTGACTCACCTTGCCGACATGTTCACTCACCTCATCGCATCCTTGTCCCCTGTCCCCTCTCAGGTTCTCTACCAGCAGTTCAAGTTCTTCCTCAATCTCTACTTTCTGGTGGTGGCCTGCTCCCAGTTTGTGCCATCGCTGAAAATTGGATATTTGTACACATACTGGGCACCTTTGGTAAATGCACTTCAGCTGTTCTTCTGGGTTTAGTTTGATTCTTCTCTGTCTCTGGATCATATGCAATAGATGTTTTTAATTCTTTATTAGTGACCATTTAGAAGGTTCGAGAGCAAAAATGATTAGCTGACATAGAAGTATTGTATTTTGATAACTGATTAAAGATTTAAGGTACATTTTCAAGCTATTAAAATGTAAAGATTTAATAATTTCTTTTATTTTTGTCTTTTTTTTTTTTTTTTTAATTCAAGTATGTTGGGCTTTTAATTTGCCAAATTAAAAATGACACTTTTGGGAACCTATAAGTTACATACTGAGTTCTTAGCTATTTTTTCATTTATAACAAATGTTTTGTTATTTTTTTTATCTTAAATTTGGCAGTTTACTGTTATTTTACTCTATAACTGTTAAAAATCTGGAGAGCAATAATAAATAATAAAAGCCCAAAGATTTCTGATATTGCACACTTTTTACATTGACACATAAATCAACTTTTTCTTTAATCATTAACTAACATTGACAGTTACGTACATGAAGTCCATGTTTTCAATGACAAGCCTTACTTACCTTTTTATTAATCCATCACGAACCTTTACTGTAAACATTGTATTTTATGTTTAATGAAATGTCTTTGTCCGTTAGGCTTTTGTGTTAGCTGTTACCGTGGTACGAGAGGCTGTGGATGAAGTACGGCGCTACCAACGTGACAAAGAGATGAACTCTCAACTCTACAGTAAACTCACAGTGCGAGGTTAGTGAGCGAAGGAAATCTATCCTCACTGCTCTTCATGACTGTGACTGTTTGCCGACATTATGATAGCTGATATTCCAGTGTACGGTTAAGCTCTCCCCATGCAATTAAGAGACGGCACTCCACTCGATCTACACTTGTAACAGAAGTCATTCTTCTCGCTGTAATAGCATTGATTTTCCTCTCTTGGTTTCTCAGGACTGTATGATCTAAGATCTGTCCCTTTGTTGAATGTGCTGTAAATCCCCATGTGTGATATCTGTGACAAAGGCTGAGGATGTAACTTTCACACCCTTTGTGTGCTCATGTGCATGTATACAGTTAAGTGCGCTGCTTTCACATGAGCCCAGGAAAACGAGGGCTATAGAGGATATTGAGGCAATATAATACAAAGTGACCCTATGTGCTATTGTTTTTGTCTATGCCTCCAACCCGAGATGAAAACAGAAGGGTATTACATTGTCAAGCTGGAGGTAATCAATCTGTTAAAAGGTGCGCGCAAAAGAGAAAGCAAGAGCAAAAACTGGGTTGTGGTTTAAAGAGTCAGCATCATTTTCGACGACCTGAAATCAACACTTGCATTCAAATTCATCACTATTAAAAAACAAAAAGGCACTGGAAATTTACTGCATTAACGTGTTGTTTGTTATATTTGTTTTGTAACTCTTGTTTGTTCTTCAGGTAAAATTCAAGTAAAGAGTTCGGACATTCAAGTTGGAGACCTGATCATAGTTGAGAAGGTACTGATCATAGAGCCAGATTTACTAAAATGGTGCAAATTACCAAAGTTGAAATCTAGAGGAGGTATCCATGTTTTGTGTATGATCTACTAACAATATGCAAAATGATGCACACAGACCATCTTAACCCATAAAGAACCAAACATCCACCATCTATCAAACCCATCGATATAAACTGTTTAATCCCTGTTGATCCACTAATACATGTAAATAATTTGTGTAAAATACAGTTTGTCATCTTTTCATAGTCATCCGATATGACCCATTTGGACGTTAAGGGGGTCCGTAGTTACCATGGAAACACCGTCATCTTCTACTACATTGATTCATCAGTAAAACTCATTGAGTTTAACAAATGTCAGTGGATGGACACACTTGGTTTATTTTAGTTAATGACAGAATTTGTTGAAAAAGTCACTTTTTCTTCAGTTTTCTCTATTTTTGATATAATAAACCTCAACTTTAATCTGAGCTTTTATGAACATCTACATGATTAGTCAACTAAATGTTGGAAAATACCTGATTTTCGCTGAAAACACCCCCCCCCCAAAAAAAAAAAAAACAGGGAAGCACAACCAGCAACCTGGTGGGAAGTGGCTCAAGTGCATTTAAAGGGCCAGCGCTCCAAACAACGTTTGTCATTGTCGATGTCATTACTCAGAAATAGGGTTGAAGTTGAACCTGTAGAGTTGAATTAATCAAGAATTCAGACCCAAGCAGAACATTTACAGTTTATGTAGAGCACAGGGAAATGTTTGAAAATGCATAATTCAAATTAAACTACGTAAAATATCACTCCTTTAAATTGTGGCTTAAATACTTATAAAACAAAATGGAATCAGAATCAGACGTTCGTTAACATTCTCATATACACCTCTGTCTTTTAGGTTCTGATTAATTACTGCTGTATTACATATACATATGCATGTATACAGTAAGATCTTCACAGTTCACATTAAAAAGATGGGTCTTTTATTTATTTCATTTGTAATTGGGATAAAAACTCAGTTGTATTTTAAAAATGTATTTATTTTGGCAAATAATGGCAAAGTTTTATGATGCCTGCAAATGCAAACATGTTTTTTTTTATATATATAAGGAAGACAGAACATTTTCAACCTTCATATGTTGTTTATCTGTAAACAACAAAGATGTCCTTTTCTAAAGTAAAAAGAGAAGGAAATGATGGACTTGGACAACATCAGGAGAGATGTGGAACTATGTGATCAGAAGTGCTAATAAGGCATAAACATATGTTGAGTCTGTCTTGGATTTGTTAGTTCAGTGCAGGTATTAACAAAAGATAATAAAAAAAAAAAAAGGCTTTTTGTGTAGAAGCTGCTGTTGACATTTTCAGACACCCTGTGCATTCTCCTTACCTCCATTCCACCTAAAGAAGAAGTGCACGTATTTTTAAGTATTTGTGACCCGGCAACTTTGAGTAGATGGTCTAACTCAACAAGATTTAGAAATCCCTGCATATTGTTAATCACAGTTGTATGGCCGGTGTGTCTCTGAAACTGATGAGGTACTTCTGATACTATAAAACTCCTACTCACTGTTCAGGTTTGGCTCTAGAGTTTCAGTCCAGCTGACATGAAATGCTGCTGCTGGAGAGTGGACAAGTTGAATTTCCAATGCTGTATTTTAGGCTGACTTTAAAACTGTTTCTCCTTCACCCTCTGGTCAAGGTATTGACCTTGTTTAATTATTCAGGAAGATTCAGAGAGCTTTTGCCACAGTGTTCAATAACACATCTCTATGTACACTTTTGTCTTTTTGTAGAACCAGAGGATTCCTGCAGACATGATATTCCTGAGAACATCGGAGAAAAATGGTGAGCAGCCGAGGTGTTTATGTAACAGTGTTAATGTGTAGCTGGAGAATGATAAAAACAAGTACGCAGGAGGTTTTAAAGGGCAGAAAAAGCAATATAAGAAACGTTGGTGAATAATTCAGCAGTTGTACGAGCCCCATTAAAACACATTGTATGGAAAAAGGACTGTACGGGTGAACTTTATTTGCCCTTAGATTCTTTAACAAATTGTGTCAAGCTCATTTGAGTGAGAAATGTGACTGTTTCCCCACATTTCTAGTCCTTTGACTTCATCCCACCACAGCAGCCTGTGATTCATATGATTTATGTCACATTCTTCCTGTGACTGATGATGCAAATTCCAATTAATCGATGAACTGCGTCAGATCCTGGCTGTTTTCTAAGGGGCATCGGGAGGAAATGTTCTGAGGACATCATTTCCATCAATCTCCAATGTGCCAATACACTTGGCAGGGAGTTGTTGATGTCTTTATGCCTCTAAAACACACACACACATGCATAAACACATCTTTCACGCACACATTCTCATGCACTTTGTCTTCCACATACTGGTACACACAAGCACACACCCAGGCGTTGTTATGCGAGGAACTGAACTGCCATTGGAGCGGAAGGAGAGCATGAATCATCCTCCTTGTGTTAATGTTTTCCATCATACTTAACCCTCCAGGGATGGTTTATAGCTGCCCTTTACCCTCTCTGTCAAATAGTTTGTCTCATCCATTAGTTTCATATGTAATATTACCTCAGATCAATACAGGTCACGACTGCTGAACGTTAAGTGTTCACAACCGCCATGGACGCTCTGCCTTTTGCTAACCGAACTGTATTAATGTTAGTGTTAGTGATACTTTTATTGTATCAGTTATTACATATTTCCGCGGATAATCTCTTGCACATGTTATATGCTATAATGACCCTCTTAAGCTGTAGAGACACACACCAGAAGTATAAATCCTGCTTCTTGTTGACACCAGCATAAACTGAAGTCAGATTCAAGCTGTTATCAGTATTTAAAGATGTTTGTTACGCTTAAGATTAACTTGCTTTATTATCCCTGTATGCGCTTTTGTCCCTGCGTCTTTCCAATCTTACACACACACACACACATACACACACACACACACACATACATACATACATACATACACATACAGTACTTAGCATTACCACATAGCACAAATTAGGACCAGTAAGCTGTCAATGAAGATGCTTGTAGACCAAGTCCATATCTTCATCCATACAGTGGACATGGACATTGAGAGGAGGGAAGGCAAAGTACATTTATTTGCACAGCACAGTTCATACACAGGGCAATTTGCAGCACTTTACAAAAATGGAAAAAAGACCAGTTAAAAACACACAATCAATAAAACATAAATAATAATCAATTAAAATGAAGTAAAAGAGAACAGTGCAGATAGAACCCTTTCACTTGTTCTATGCACAGTTGAACAGAGCCGTTTTCAGCCCGTACTTAAACATTGTCAGAGAACAGGTCTGTCTCACGTCATCAGGAAGACTGTTCCACAGTTCAGCTGCGTGGAACTGAAACGCAGCTTCACTGTGTTTAATCCTGACTCTGGACACCAGCACAAGACCACTCCCTGAGGTTCTGAGGGTCCCAGATGGTTCATATAAATACAACTTGTCATAGATGTACTTTGGTGCTGGACCACGGACAGACTTATACACCAGCAGAGCAGTTTTAAAGTCTGTTCTATTCTATTAGGAGAACGATAAGTTTTTAAAATATGTACAAAATAATTTCACATCATCTTCAATTTATGATGCAGTCAAACAAAATGTAATATTAAATAAGTTTGTTCATAGCATAAAAGCATAGAAAACTAGAGAAAAATTGAAATAGGTTGTATGTCTAATAGGCCTGGGATGATCTGAAATTAAACTGTGTGTTGGAGATTGGAGGGTTGCTAGGCGATTTGCTGGATATCAAAACAAACCAAAAAAAAAAAAAAAACTGCACTGTACTGCGTATTAGGATTTTTCTGTGGGATATACATGACTGTCAGAAAAGACCTGCTTACAAACTGACCTACAATCCACTTTCTCCTCCTCGTTCAGCCCTACGTTGACAGCAATGGCACATCTCTTTGATCCGCACGGACACAGACAGTTTGCTCATGCTACGGGATTATTCAATAGAGTATCTGCAAATAAATATTGTTTTAATGTATTTAATGTATATTCACAAGGACTTTCATAAATTCCTATGTTGCGGCGCTGCCACCTAAGAAGGTTAAAAGTTAATGACAGTGTCACAGTGCTGTGCTGACAATCCGCACACCCACCCCCCAGCAATTTAATCATGTATTGGCAATCTAGAGCAGTGACAATCCACAATATCACATTTAGAGGCAATTGCACAGCCCTAATGTCCAGGAAAGTTACTTCAGCATTCATAGGGCTTCCCTAAATGATTTGATCTGAGTTTTGTTGTTTTGGTCATATTAATAGTCAAATATTATCTTATACATGACAGTACTTTGTGTAGTTATGTTACAGTGAACATAAGTCATGTCCTGTGGCAACACATGCAGGTTTGATGACATGTATTTACCTGGTGGAGCACATAGACTTCAAAAATAACACTAACATTAGGGCATTGCATTCAAAACAAGGCATGAAATAGAAATAGAAATCCAAGAGATAGTAAATCTATGATTTTATGATGGTGTGCTGCACCGTCTCTGTGGCACAGTCCTGTCCTGTCAATGAGAGCAACACTAAATATGGAAAAAACAGTATCGGAGCAGTAAATCAGTATCTTAAACATCGATAAAAGCATCATAAATCCAAATCCATGTCTTCATGTATGTAAACCTAAGGGGAAATATAAAGAAAATATAAAAAGGTTGAGCTAGAAATTCTAGTCGCATGAAGGTATAGGAATGAAAAGTTGTATACAGAACATAACCAAAATGTACCACTTTTATTTTCTTGTTTTTTTTTTGCAGGAGCATGTTTTATCAGGACAGATCAGCTGGATGGAGAAACAGACTGGAAACTGAAAGTGGCTGTTGGCTGCACACAAAGACTACCTGCAGTTGGGGTATGGATACAGTACAATCAGTTTCTTTTACTTTCCTTTAGTCCTGGCAGTGGGTGCTGTAAATAAGTAAAAGGGTGTCTTCTTATCACTAAAAGCATTTCTTATCAATTGAAGTTGTCTGTGCTGTGATGGAAACCCAATCACTGGTGACAGACAGGAGGAACAGTTTCAACCTGACAGCAGCTTCCTTTAACTGGAGGTGATATTCGACACGTTAGATTTAAATTGAGTCAATGTTTTTTTTTTCTCTCCTTTTTTTTTTTGTTACCACTTATGTGATCAGAGAATTAAAGTTTTAGCAAGTCACTGACCTGTGGCATCCATATTGAATTTCAAGAGGCCTGAAGATGGAAAATGTTGTTTTTAGTTCAGCCTGTACTTAAACATGTTATCCCTGAATGTGGATGCACCATACATGATAAAGAATTGATAGCCTGTTGGCGTATTTGTTCCCTCGAAGCCTTAGCTGTCATCAACACCGAAGTAGAATAATCCTCAGATCAGTGGCACTTAATACATTAGGTAACATTTGATATTTAATGCTTACATTGCTTTTTTTTTTTTTTTTTTTTTTTACATAGATATAAGGTTCTTAACATTGAGCATTAAACTCTAATTTGTTAGTTATATTTTAGGTAAGTTTTAAAATCAATCATTATAACAATTATTCTAACCTAATCTAAAATCCAATAATCTGAGCATTAGGCCCTAAAATTTCCTGAATATGCTTTAAATTAGGTTATGAAGGTGATGTTACTGTTATGAAATACAGTAAGTTGTGGGAAGATTGTACTGTTGCCCTGTAACAAAACCACAGAATAAAACCAATGTAAAATCAATAACTGCTGATGGAAACGGTGCAGAATTTATAAGAACGCACTCGGCTAACATTTGATTTTTGATGTTGTACCTTTCATACATGAGATTTAATATATAGATCTTAATGATCCTAAAAGGTCTTGAATTTAATTTGTTAAAATCTGTAAAAATTGTCTCTAAACTGGAGTTTTATCGTGGTGATTATGTTTATTAATTGTACTTATTCCTACAAATATTAAAGGTAAAGGTAAAGTCATATTTTTTAATTTAAAAAAAAAAAAAAATTGTCTGCCTTTTCTTTATTCACCTGACTATGCCCTCTACAGGAGTTTAACTACGTTCTGCTGGAATAATTTTTTAATAATTAAAATTTGTTTTGTTCAAATTTCTATCACTGCAACTTGTTTGAATATTTATTTTCTTTTAGTCTTTATTTTCTTTTCTTGTTTATTTATATATAAAAATAAAAATATAGTTATTGTACTCTTAAACTTTAATGGTAAACAGACATTTTAAAGTCCTCACATTAATGCAGCAGTAAAATGATGTGATTAAAAAGTGCAAAAATAATGCACAACGCCTAGTCAGAATGTGTCTTTTGTCCTGGTGAGATTTATAACTGTGAGCTGAGAGTAAATATGATGTACTTAAAAAAGCCTTTATACATTTGAAGAACTTTTTTTCCCTCTGTCTCTCATCTCTCTTCAACTCAGGACCTTTTCTCCATCAGCGCTTACGTCTACGCTCAGAGGCCTCAGCTGGACATCCACAGTTTCGAGGGAAACTTCACAAGGGTACAGTAGCTCAGTGACACATTTATCGCCTGTAAGACAAATCTTAAACACATGCAGATTTTTTCTCTATAGAAACCAGACTGACATGGAAGATCTGTATCTCTGCAATGTGTTGACAAGTAGCAACAATGAGGTCTTGTGTTTCTATTTGGACCTGTTGTTATCTCCAGTAGGCATTCCTCTTACATCACAGGCAGGTCCTCCTAGCTGCAGCTCCATCCATCCCATCTTACTTGTTGCTCAGTGATTTTTTTTCTTTTTTTTTTTTATTAATAGCAGATTAGCGCAGCCCCCACAGAGAGGAGAGCTCCAGTACAAAGGGAGGCTTTGTGGTCCGTCTTCACTCTTGGCCACACACCAGGCTTAGTGAGCGAGCACTTCCTCTGCTCATTCATCCTCCGCGGCCTTCCTTTGCATAGCGTGTGCTTTTAGTCTGAGCAGGATGGGAAAAAAATGGGTTCCCACAGATCCGCAGCAAATGAACTTACCTATTTATGAGGCTTTCTTTTTTTTTTTTTTTTCTTGAGACGGATATGGTGGTGTTGTTTCTGTGGTCTTTATTGAGACTCTGCAGTTATGAAAACCAGAGTATGATGCCAATGTCAGCGCGGTCAAGCATTCTGCAACCTGCCATTTATTTTTCATGCACCTCTTCCCATGTTTGAGTGGATTGACAGGATGTGGGTGCTTAGGTATCATAATTATCATATCAGGCAGGCAATTTGAGCCGAAACTGGAGCCTTGCCGCTGCACTCCTGACTCAAGCCATTTTCAGGATTCGTCTTTATTTAAGAGAGCCGAGTAAAGGGGGGGAGGGTGAAACAAGAGGCCCTCTAGGGGCTTATTTATCACTGAAATCTCATCTATGTGCACACTCTATACTGTTTTTTAAAAGGAGCCTCTATCGCCATGCCAAATCTAGTGAAGGTATTGATAAAGGAACCACTGTATTGCTACAGTCCGCACTACTGTGTCAGGTGCTTGTGAAAATTAATGGCACAGCTGAGCCTGGCTGTTCTGGTCCGGCTCGACGCACTCTCAGCTGAACTCATTTCGCTTCAGCTGATGTCTTTATTTTTCTGGGAAAATTGTTTTGACTTCACAAAGCCTTTTGTCCAAAATGGTGAATGAGTGATTAACTCGGTTTTCAATGTAACTTCTGTTGGAATAGATATACTCTGAAGCTGAAAACAGCACCTACAGACTTTCATATCTTAATCTCAAACTTTGATCTCTTTCAATGAATGAAGTGAGAGTCTTACATCAGTTTCAGTAAATTCAATTTAGTTGAGAATTTTTAATAGCTTTTTTTTAACGGCACCTACTCACATTTCACCAGCAAAATGTATTACTTTGTGGACTTTTGTTTTTGCTTTTTTTTTTTTTTTTTTTTTGCTTATCTCCTCTGAGGCTACTCAGCAATGCTAATTAAGTTGGCTAATTGCAAAAATAAATTCACAACTTGTATGCATTTTTTAGTCTCCTCCAGCAGCTGAAATTGGTCTTACTTCTCAATTTCTGTTTTGTCCAATTTATGTGTTCAGAAATTGGATAACATCTCTTATAAGTTGTATTGTGTGCAGCTCAGACATGGGCTTAGATGTGTTACACTCATTTGTTTTTTATGTTCACTTCTGTTTTTTCTTCTGTAGGAGGACGCTGACCCTCAGATCCATGAGAGTCTGAGTATTGAAAACACTCTGTGGGCCAGCACTGTGGTTGCATCTGGTAAGTGAGCGTCAGTGAGGGGATTTTAAATACTGACTTAATTCATGCAGACTTTTATCAATGTCCACTGCCATTTTGTAGACATTGAGGTGTCTCTGTGAAACGAACAGTTTTTATTGCCAAAAGTGTCTCTTGTATAAGAACTCCAGGCTACACCTCACATTAAAATGGTAATTATCAGTTTGCTTTTGCTTCCACGATGACCTGCAAGATTTTACCAGCATCGAACTGTCTACTTAAAGTCATTTTCACTATGTTTCTATTAGCACCTTCAGTGGTCTGAACTGTAGATACTCATGCCTTTAATTTTCCAAAGAGTATGACAATAATTGTACTGAAACTAGGCATAAGATGAAGGTATGCTTTTGTTGGTGTGATTTTTTTTTTTCTTTGGTCAGGACAAATTAGATCATGACCTTGATCATACAGTCCAAGCTCAATCATACACATTCTGTTATTTTACGGCACTGAGAAGGCAAAGGGGGTAATGACCACTCAAAACTCACCCTTATAAAAATTTGATTAACCTTAAGTTTTAATTGCATATTGTACGAGTTATTCAGTTGGTCCAATAGAAAACAACAACAACAGGAAAGGCAGAATCATCTCTATGTGCCAAGTACATAAAGACAAACAATTGATTATTTACTCCTAGATTTTGTTTTTAGTAAATTCTAACTATAGTGTATGATAAAATATGTAAAATAAGTCAAATAAGAAAAAAAAGCTCTATATACTTACGGGTACACTGTCAACAGAAGTAGATTAAAAGTTAAAATATAACAAGAAGTACATTTATATTTAATTATCTTTCTCTAATACTATACATAACAATATAAGCTGTGGAAATCCCACCGTGTTGCTCAGCATGACTTCATAATTCCCAGACTACATGTGAATTATACTGAATTTATCGCATATTAAAGTTACAGTGTGATGTATTGAAATGACCCATCTCCAAAGTGCTGAAGAACTTTGAGAAAACCCACAGCTGAAGTAATCCTCCCTCCCTCCATCTAAACCAATCCCCACAGAAACGGTTGTGTCAGTTGAGAGTGTTGGTGACGCTCCCAGCGATGGCCACACATTGATTTGCGGTGTTGCCACCCCCCACCACCCCCCTTACCCTGACCTTGATCAGAAGAGCAAACACACACACACACACACACACACACAAAGCCTAAGACCGAGAGCCGTTACATCATCTCTGCTTGGGAATGTCATTGTACCCTCAAAGCTTCGTTTTTGACAGACACTTCGCCTCTACAGTGGCATTCTGGGCACTTGAACTGGCCCTGGTCGCCGTGTATTCACTCTGTTGCGGGCCCCAGTCCAGCTGTGACAAGAGAATTAGTCGCTGGCATATTCAGATTGAAGCCCCTCTACATGCTGAGCAACAGACCATTTGTCACACTTTTCAATATTTCTGAAGTTAGGAGTCAATGACGGCAATTCATCACCTTTCTCCTCAGGTCCTACAACCCCTGCTCCCTTCCCCTCTGTCTCCCAGCACTTTCGTTTCCTCGTTTTTAACTTTCTTGCCATTTTTATAGTTTGGGGATTTCAGGGGCTGTATTTAGGTTTATTAGTGCCTTTGCTCTCCCATTAAGCTCATCTAATATTAATGACTCATTAATCCTCTGTAATAAGGCCACCATAATGAATTGGCAAATAAAGATGGCAGCATATTGATCGGGTTTTATGAGCTTCTATAGGGTGGCTGAAGGCTCTGAGAGTCTAAACGTATTAAACTCCTGTCTGTTGGGTTGAGTGGCAATGAGACAAAACTGCCTCAGCTCAGCCTTATTGTGTTTCCTCTCATGCAGTTCATCTTACTTGACCAAGATTAGTGTGCATGTATATTTGTGTGTGTGTGAGTGTGAGCGAGCGAGAGAGAGATGGTGGGGGTGGGGTGCAGTTAATGAGCAGCATTACTTTTCTTGTCTCTCTCCTTGGCAGGCACAGTGATAGGGGTGGTGATCTACACGGGCAAAGAGACCAGAAGCGTATTGAACACGTCCTACGCCAAAAACAAGGTGAATACGTGGGTCAGGTTTTTCATTTCTTCACATCTCGACAAGAATCTCCGACTTAATTTAACGAAAGAGTTAGTTGGAAAATATGAATGCAGCTTTTCCACAGATCCTTAAGATAAAAGATAAAATCCAATCGACTGAACTATGGGCCTGCAGTGTTTTAAAACGCTTTTAAAATGATTCGTATACGTCTGGAAAATTGATTGAATTTAGAAATTAAAGTTACTTTGATTGCTTCTAGTTTCATTATCTTCAGGTTCACTCCTAACTATTGTCATCATCCTGAAATAACACATAGATGAACGAAGACACGACTTCTTATATTCTATTGAAGCGGCAGATTTCAGGGTGATTTCTGATAAAGGCTTAAATCAAATAAAAACCAAGAAGCTGATGTGAAATCACTTTGAAATGACATGTGCAATCGTCTTAAATCTAACTAGTTGAAACCTGCAAAAACTGTGTAAATCTTTTAACATATTTCTTTCTTCACATATTTCCTAAAGCGTGAACAAATATAAACCCTGAAGGATCGAAGGTAATGCCACTTTAAATGACTTCTTAAAGCTGCGGCGGCCAAAACACTTCACAAAGTAACATCTGTTCCAAGTTACCCTCATGCCATCTTTTCCCCCTGCCTCTAATCACTAATCAATCACTATGGCGAGGTGGTTTTTTTAACCTTGACTTTCTAGATAAAGTTAGACCTGTCAATGTAAAAGGTCAGCGCCCGTTGCTAATTAACCAAAAGGGAAATTAACTAACTGAGGATTTAAATGACATTTTCAGCAGAAAGTTAATCCCACTGAATCCCCATTGAGTGCTTTGGTCCCCAGATTGAGGAGATTAATGAAAATTTGACTCTGAATGTAAGATTTTACCTGAAAGATGGTAGGGACAGATATATACACGGGTCAGCTGATAGAGGCCGGCATCAGCAAGATTTCAGGGAGTGTCTTTGGCTACATTGCATCTACTGTGCCGTGACTTTTAACACACAAAGTTATCACCTACAACTGTCTGCTCTTATAAAGCGCTCCGCGGCACTACATAGCCCCTCTCTGCTGCAGCACAGTTTTGACACCAGTGTCTTTTATTAAGAACGCTGATGTGGCCGGTCGAACGGCGGGGGCCAGTGTTTTGTGTAAGCTCGACAGCTGAGAGGAATTCAATATTTCAAGGAGATGATGTCAGAAGTGCCAATATGGAGACTGGAGATTGTGGGAGAAAGTCGATACAGTGCGGCTAAAGTCGCAAGAACGTTTTGGCCTCATATAATCTGTTGTGACACTGTCCAGGACAATGCCAGCAGTTGATCAGCCTGACAGCGCGTCAGACATAGATTCACTCTTTGTTTCACAATTGTTAGACAGACCTCTGTTGGAGTAAAGGGATAGAACAATGTCATTTGACAAGAGGCCGTTTCTCTGTAAAGATTGTTTCTTTGAAGTACATATCCACATTTCACCACTCCTCTGTCTTCGGAAATCCTTCAAACGCTCTGACAACCTGCAAACTTAGTTGTTTACTAAGACCTTACAAGTCAATTTCACTTAATTTTCTTGACTTCCCTCATTTGCTTTTACCACATGAACTTAACGATATTCTTCTTACTGACCAAAGTCCTGATATTCTTTGTTTTTTTTTGTGTGTGTGTGTGTGTGTTGATGAATATTCATGTCCCGGGGTGGCAATTCTTTATCAGATTTCACACACATGCAAAAATACAAACCACACAGGCAGATCGAATCATTCCTTTCACTTTTAATGGCTTGGAGATGAATAGAGTAAAATATGCACTTTTATTCATTGATAGCATCTTTAGGTTGAGGTAATTGAGTCCTTTTTCCCTCCTTGACTGAATGAATAATGACTTCATCTGATCCCTGGCAAGGCTTGGAAAATTTAGACTTGCCATTGTTCAGGCAGAAGGGGATCCTTTGCTTTTCAGGCTTGCACTGTGCTCTCTGTCTTAATTTTTCTTCATTTTAATCCACCCAAACCCCCTATTTTTCTCAATAGCTCAACCATGAACCATGTAGTGAGGCAGTGGGGTGGGGAGATACCCACCCTGTCACTCCCTCTTACCCTTCCCTACTCCACACTCTGCTACTGGGAGTTTAACAGCAACTGATAAATCAGTCACACTGGTCTCTCAGCTCTCCCAGTCCTCTTGGGAATGAACTTGGTGGGGGTTTAGGCACTGGAGGAATTTTCCTGCTTTTTATATGTGCTTGCCCCCTCCCCTCCTTTTCAGACAAGTTCCTTTATTTGAGGGAGGAGGGATGTTATGTTCTGCTGTTTTTGTAAGCGTGGTGCGTCAGATGAAAGCCCTCTGTGTACAGGGCTTTGCTGTGAGCGCTGCCAGAAAGGGGAAGGGCGCTTCTTTATTTGACATCTTTTTCCCACATGCTCCATTGGCTGGAAGATACACTCGAAAAATAAAAGACAACTCTGACCCCTTTTTTTGTCTTTTTTTCCAGAGAACCATCTCAATATGGGAACTTTCTCTATTTTTGAGGCCTTTTGACCTCCTGATGCATTCAAGGACAAAACTTCAGCACGACAATAATGCAGTTTGTGTTTTACCACAAAAAAGTCCCACCAATAAACGTATTTATGTCATAAGCACGGTTTGCATGATAAAAGCCTGCAGCTAAGAATGTTTTTCATTGGCTTTGTTTTTCTCTCTGTGTACCATATTGTAAGCATTTTGAACAGATGGGAAAGGAATAATGAGTCTTTTCCAGTTTAAGTTTTCAGAAAGGGAGGAAGATATTCAATCTTTAGTCTGTACTTAATATCACTAATTTACAAATGATCTGATTCCAGTTTAAGGACAACATAACTGTCCTGCAGCTACAGATCATAATTATGCTGTCTTGTTCTTATTACTTTTTTTTTTTTTGTTTTTTTTGGTCTATAGGTGGGACTTCTGGATCTGGAGCTGAACCGCCTTACCAAGGCCCTGTTCCTTGCCCAGGTGGTCCTGTCTGTTGTCATGGTAGCGCTGCAGGGATTTGTGGGTCCTTGGTTCCGCAACCTTTTCCGATTTGTCGTGCTTTTCTCTTACATCATCCCCATCAGGTACTTCATTGTGCTCTGTGGCTCTTAATTCTTTAAAATGGTGGTGTTGTTTTTCATTTTGTTATTGAGACATCAAAGCATGTGGTCTTAAAGTACAAAAAAAAAATCATACGTGGAGAAAAAAAATCTCTGAGGGTTTTTTACTGAACATGATTTAAAATTTGCTTTGAAAGCAGTCACCCTTCTGCTTTGTTTTAAGTCTTTAGAAAATTAAGCACAAAGACATTTTTTCATTAGAATACCATGTCTTCATTTCAATATCTGCTTCCTTTTTACTATTATTTTATCTGTGGTGGATTACAGTTTTGTTTTCCCCCATGTGTAGTTTGCGTGTGAATCTGGACATGGGAAAGTCAGCTTATGGTTGGATGATAATGAAGGATGAGAATATTCCTGGCACTGTTGTGAGAACCAGTACCATCCCAGAAGAACTTGGTCGGCTCGTCTACCTGCTAACAGATAAGACAGGTAAGACTCCAGAAGACTAGAAAAGATGAAAATACAAAGGTTCCCACGGCAAAATAAGACTTTTTCCAACCCTTTGCTTATTTTATAACATAGCAAAATGACCTATAAACCATATAACCACATATGCGTAACCACAGTAAAATATGTATAGTGTTGCAGATGACTTTAAGGTCAATGTTTCTTTTTAAAAAATAAAAATCTTCAAATCAGGTGATACCCTTTTTCAGGAGATACATTTTTTTTTTTTTTAACATATACGGAAATGTATTGCTTTTAGTTCTAGCCTTTTGGTGTGACACTGTACAGCACTTTGGCCAGTCCTAACTGTTTTAAATGTGCTATATAAATTAAACTTACTTACTTACTATACCAACCATTAATATAGATCAAAGTATAATAAATGTATTCTAGAGTTTGATAAAGACAAACAGCAAACACTTAACACAAAATTCTGAAGTCACATCCACCTGCCCAATAACAAAAAAGATAAAAAGGCTTCCTCTGATGCACAGAAGTTTGTTTTTATTGATGTATAATTAGTTGTAACTATGAACAGTTGTGTTTTTTGGGGGTAGAATTACACTTTTATATCCTCATGGGCAACTCTTCATGTTCTGCCACCATTTTTTTCACGGTAACCCAAAGCAGACAAACTAATAATGTTCCTAGAAACAACATTTCAGATTCTCATGACAGTCACCACAGGCATTCTTACATACAAGCAACGGTAGCATCACCATGAGATGGCACTGAATTATAAACTCTAGTCCTGTAATAGTACATTATTATGTAAATTTACTGAGTTTATTGCAATATAACATCTTATAGGAAAGAAGCAAAAGGTAGCAATTTTAGATTTCAGGCTTCATTCAACATCTTTTATTTCATTATAACAGCCTGCTTGTTTAATAAATAGCTGCTCTTTACTAATGCTGGACATTGTGTCAGAGTGATGAACTCCTGGGTTGGAGCTAACGTGCCTCTCTGTCTTCCCTGCTGATCTAGGTAGGAATAGATTAGCATTAGAGACTATTTATCTGAGTTGATAGTTAAAGCACATGGAAAGAAGAACAAACAATCAATCCATTAGAATTGGTTAACCCTGTGGCTCTAACGTTTTTGGAAGTTAGATGCTCTCTAATCAGCTTTACGCTCTATCAGCACACATTCTGGCAACGGGCATCCATTAAACAAGGCCATTGCCCTCGTTTTTAAAGTTGTTTTTTTTTTTTTTTTCTCGGTTAGTTCAAACATTCACTCAGTCTTTGTATGCAATGTTGTGTCTTGTCTGATAGTTGGAGGAGACATGCAGTCCATATTGGTAATGAGATTAGGTCAATGAGAAGGCAGTCACACCGCATTCAGGTCCAGTGATGCATTGTAGGCAGTTGTCTCTAGATAAATTCAGGTATTCCTGTATTTGTGTGAGCTTATGAATGAAGGGTATAATATATATATTGTTTTATGTTTAAGGTTTTGCTAATTTAGTTTTTTTACTTCATTTCAGGAGTTATTCTTTGGTAATACGGGGGTATTTGTCAGAGCAATAATTATTAAATGTTTTTATCAGTCTCTTATAAGGCATGTGTCAGTTAAAACAATGAGTAAGAATAATATATGCTGTAGTTTTGCGTCTTTTTGCAAAATGTGACTGTTTTGCGTCTGTACAAAACCAAAGTGGTGTCTAAGAATAACACAAAAATGTTTGGAGTTGATTATTTAATGACTAATTAAATGTATTTTCTATGTGTGGACATGTTTTCATGTCTGTTGATGGTGAAAAGGTGACCTCAGAATAGTTGAGAGGATTTTAATGCCTCCTTGGTCGTTTCAACTACAGGCACGCTGACACAGAATGAGATGATCTTCAAGCGACTGCATTTGGGAACAGTGTCCTATGGCACTGACACTATGGATGAGATTCAGAGCCACATAATCCAGTCTTATGCACAGGTGAGCGTTTCTAACATTCGCTCTAATATCTGGACAGAGTAAAAACACTCATCACTCACTGTAATTGAGTTATTTACAGAACAGTCTTTATACAAGTGGTGAATGGGGGGTTGTAAAGTATATAAATACAAATATATCCCATGTTTTACTACATGTTTACATTGTTTGTGTCCACATCCAGACCTGAAGACTGTTTCATTCAGTTTTTATATTTAACCAAGTTTTCCTATAAAGAATCTCATATTGTTAATTCATCACATAATGTCCCTGGGCGACTCCTCGTACTGTAAGCAAGTGTTTTCCTCACTGGGTGGCTTAGATCTGGCTGTAGTCTTGACAGAATGATATTGTTCACTCTCAGCCGGCTCCGAACAGCTGGTCGACACTGAAACCATCTGCCGCACGCCCTTATGTGTAATCTCAGTGAATGAAAAATGACTTGTCTTTTTAACACTGCGCAGTCAGAGCAGGACAGTGCAGCAGCTTTTCTGTTCAGCATTTTTTTTTTTTTTTTTACTATGATGTTGCCTTTATTAGTCCACTCTCATGGTCATGTGTACAGTTAGAAATTGGCCACATTTATGCACAGAGAACCACTGAGAGAATTAATATAAACAGATGCTTTGCTAATGTTAATGTATTGTTATCTATGCAAAAAGCAGATTAAAAAAATCAAAACAGAAACAAACATGCACATTTGCGAAGCAGGAAATGGTTTCAGTGGCAACACTGGGCACGAGTGTGTGCTATGAAAAATGACATATACCTAAGCTCCAACTTCAATTCTTCATGTGTAAATGGCATTGGACATACTCATGATTTGACCGCTATCAGGCATGTAGAAATGTTCAAAAGCATATTTTTGGAAATAAAAACTGGCAGTTATTTAAAGCTGTGTCTTGGCAAATTCAGGCCAATGAAAATGCAAAATTTGCTAAACTCCTGGTCCTGTCCTATAATGTGCACTCCAGAGAAGCATAATGTACATTTCTTCTACTTTAATTCATGAATGCAGCAGTGTGATCATAATGTTTTCGGTCATTAGAATTCTGTATTTCCAATCTAAAGTGTTATTTTCCATGTATTAAAGTGCCAGAATTTTCACAGTTTCAAGTCCTGTATGAGAGCCTTGCTTCAATATCAGTAAATTTCTCTATCAACTTCACAAATACCATAGTAATTTCTGTTCAGTAAATCACTAGAGGACCTTTAATTTTAAATAGTGATGTAAAATGTTAAATTGGTATTAACAGGGCTAACAGGAGCAGGTTAAAAAAAGACTCTACACTTAAATAAGTAACTGTAGGTTTTTGGAAAATAATAGAAATCTAAATATACGATTGTCTCTAATAGAAGCTTCAAGTCCTGTTAGGGCCTGCTAAGGCCTGTTATTCTGCAAATGAAGTAAACGAAGGCCCCGGTCACTTTTTCATTCAGTGGGTGTCACATCCTCTTAACACTAAACTTGTCTAACAAAAGAACCTACTGATCTCTCCATAGATCTCTCATTTGTTCTTGATGAAGGTTGTCATGTTGCGTCCTTACAGGACTCCCCATCGCCCTTCTTTCCCTGCTGGCAGGGTTGAAGGTTTATAATAAGCCAAAATCAAATGCTTCACTAGAGCGCATCGACCGTGTCAAACGCAGCTGGCACAGTGGGCTGTCTGCCTGCCACACTGTTAAATTGATGGTTGATGTCAAAACAGCGGAACACATAAAAGGCCCTCAAACCAGATATGACACGATAAAGATGGTGATACACCACTTCCCCTGCTGTGTCATTTAGCTTGAAGAGGGATGTCATTGTAAATTGGCTGCCAGTGTTAAGATTAAATCTAGTTTTCTACCATGTGCAGGGATCCGGTAGTGAAGAAGTCATAAGATTTTAGTTGTAAAAAGAAGCAGCATATAAAAAATGAAACCTAATTTAGTGTTCGATGGGCTGTAATATCCTTTTAGCTCATGGATTTATAAAACATAAAGTAACTGAAGTGAAAGGGCATGATTTTGTTAAGTCAGAGATGATGTATGAACAGCAGGACTCACATTGTTTATTGTACTGACAGGTGACCTCTCAGTCATCCAATGGCAGCGCCAGCGGATCGACTCCTTCCCGGAAGTCCCAGTCCTCAGGCCCTAAGGTCCGTAAGAGTGTCAGCAGCCGCATCCACGAGGCTGTGAAGGCCATCGCACTGTGCCACAACGTCACCCCTGTGTACGAGTCCCACACCAGCGTAAATGGAGAAACGGAAACCACTGAAGCTGATCAAGACTTCAGTGACGACAACCGCACCTACCAGGCATCCAGCCCAGACGAGGTACATGAGATACGCATCAGTAGGCTTTAGTTGAACTGGAGAAGAGAGGTTGGACTCTGATTCTGAGTCATTTGGGCCAGGATAATAGACTTTAAAGTTTTTTTTTTTTAAAGAATGGACTATAATGTGGATTTTAACATGTTGTGTGATGTAAAAGCTGCATCACACAACATGTTAAATCTCCTTCAGGGTCTGACTGACCTTGAACAAAGCACTGTAACTCTTGGGATTTTAATATTTGAAAAGGAAAATGAAGGGATTCCACTTCGCTTATTATCCAAACTTCAACATGTTAAACCCAATAAAACAGCCTTTGGTGGAGTTTGCTCTACCTGGATGCATTTTTAGTTCCAAATGTCTTTTAGTATGACATCATATTGGATCAGTACCTTGTGTAGTTGTGTCAGATCATTATCAGTGTCATGATCATGAAGTTTAGCTGATGATTATTAACAACATCAGTAATTGCAATTAACAAATTGTCATTTTATGCTATTTTTTATTACTATTATTACATAAACATTCAGCGGGATTATTATGGTTGCTGTGAATAAAGTGATTAGGCAAATATGTAATAAGTGTAAGGAGCTGAGGTGAATCAGTAAATGGGACTTAAAATGTCATGAAGTTTTACAAGTTTTTTTTTTGTTTTACTATTAATCTAAACCTACAACATTAAGACTAAGGTTGCTAAAAAAAAAAACCTACTCTTATTTTCACAAAAATATCCTTCCTATCTGCTATCCTTTATCTTTATGGGTGATGCTAAACACGCTAGTTTGTTATAATAGTCGATTCATGAAGAGAAAGTTCAGAGGTTGTGAACCTGTCATAGAGGTTAAGCGATTTAATTGTCTCTATTTTGCTTTCTGAGGATTTACGGCTCCAAATGAAGGAGGAATGCAGCACAGAAATGATCCCCAAAGGCATCACCAAAGCTTCCTTTTCTCTGCATTTTCTCCATGTAACCCAAGAGTTGAAACATTTATGAGCCAGGCTGCTGCTAATCCATGTATGTGTAACCTTGTATGTACTGCAAAATTTATTAAGAGAAATAAATAAAAGTGCTGAAGATAATTGATCACTGACAAGGCAAGGATTTTAGATCAGGAAAAGCTAGTCTGTATTTTAGAGGAGACGTTATAGAGCAAATTGAAGTTCAAGGCTGTGGTTTGCGTGAGTTTATCACCCATTGCATGTGAGTCTTGCATACTTTCTGACCCCCAGCCAAGTCTAGTAATGAAAATGAAGATAAAATGGTAGTGAGGGATAAATCTCAGTTTTCCACTTTACCTGTCTGTCCTCCTACCTCCCATTTTGATGTATATATTTATTTATATCCCTGGTCACTCTGCTCTCTCTCCTCTCGCCATTGTCTCACACTGCTTGGATTGATCAATATTTAATTTTCTCTTGGAGGCGATGAGAGCTGTAGGTCTGTGATTGTTGGTGGAGCTCTCTCTTCCCCTTCTACTATATTCTTTGTTCTTTTATTCCCCCCCCCCTCTCTCTCTCTCGTTGTCTCCTCAGTTTCATTGACTGCAGCATCTGATCTTGGCTGCTGTATTGCTGTTAACGATAGTTTGTTTGGCCCTGGCTCTGTGCACAGGCTCTCTAATGTAATGAGCCATCATTAAAGTGATGAAGTAGGCCGCCCGCTGAGGTCAGAACAGGGGTCATCTGACCTGCTGATCAGCCATGCCGTGAACAGAGTCCTCCTCTAACCTTTGACCCTTGTAATATCAGGCAAGAGCATTAGACTATAGTCTTTAATGACTGCCATGCCCCATAAAGTTGGTGCTTTATCATTCGCAATTGGATTTAACTGTCAGTCTCTGTCAAAGTACAAGGTAGATTCTCCACAAAGAAGGAAAATAAAGTATTTAACGTGGACATTTCTCCAACCTGTGCATTAACAAACAGGGGTTGCTCAGTCAGCAGGTACAGGAATGGCCAAAATGACATAATGGTGTGATGGTGTTTTGATGATCAAAGCATCTCATTGAGGATGATGTAAAGTTATAAAACATATCTCACTTAGTGTTAGAGCTGCACAGAAATAATGGTTGTATAGCATGTAGGATTAATGCATGCTCATGGGCTCATATGACATTTGCGTGTTGTGCTGGGAGCTGCTTTTTAATGTCATTGAACTGCATTTCTCAATTATGATTGACATAGAGACTGAATTGAATAACTTGTGAGCTCTGTCATGAGTCCTCTGGATATAAATCACTCGTCAACAGGTTTGAATCTGTTCACACATCGGAAAAAAACCCAAAAGTAATCGATGCGTGTAAATGTAATCATATGTCATATATTGCACTTTTAAAACGGATGCATTTACATTTGTGTGGTTATAGTCCATGATAAAACTATTAAAGTGCAAGAATAATGGAGAGGAATTTAACCTTAAGGGTCCATTTTCATCATGACATACTTTAGCTGCTATTAATTTTAAAGACAGGAGTCCTATAGTGATTTACATGATGACTAGAACATTGTGAGCACAGCTGAAGTGATTGATGCGGTTGTTTAAGCCAGTCTGCTATTGTTGTAAAGAGGCCAGCAGCAGTCTTTAATAGTACTGTCCTATGACATGACTCACATCCGGTTTATATCAAAGTTGACAATGCTTTAAATAGTTTCTGTAGAAATGATAAAGTAGATTGAGGAGCTGAGTTTAGGATCCACAGCAGAGGCTCCATGTGTGTGTGTGTGTGTGTGTGTGTGCACAACTACATACACACCCGCACAGGATAATGACACACAGATGTGTGTTAAGTAAATATAGGCAGCCCTTTTTACGGAGCTCAAAGGGGGGAGCAGGAGAAATGATGGGGTATTAACAGGAAGTTCCAATTTGTAGGTCAGAGTATAATAACAACCTTTGAGTGAGCAAATTGAAAATGAACCCATTGAGAATTGAGTCGTGTGCAGCTGAACGCTCACTCGGGGGCCGCAGTTCCTGCTGAGGAGAAAAAGAGGAAAGAGAAACAGAAAAACACTTATCTGGTGGTGAATGAGAAGAGCTCAGCAGCTCTGGAGATACCGTAACTCTCCCATGCCTTGTCTTTCAACTGTGGATGGAACTAGCTGATTGGCTTATGGACTCAACGGTCATTTGGTTTTCAGTTGGGACATTTATCTTTCTTGCTAACCAACATCAGCATTTGGCTAAGATTAGAAATAAAAAAAAAATAGGAGTGGACAAATGGAATATGTGTATAGTATAATGGAATGTATGTTGTATCATAGTGGGGACACACAGCTATATGTGTAATAAAACATGTAAATAGATGCAGAGTTGAGTCTTCTGCCAGTTTGATGTAGCAGAATGCCCACCTCTAGAAATGATGCACAAATGAGGCACTGATCTGTCTAATGAGGACTTGGCTTTGTAGTTTTGTTTATTTGTTTGTTTGTTTTTTAATGAGATAGATACACAAATAAAAATGTTTTGTTTCCTTCCTCACATATAATTTTTTTTTCTGCTGCAGTGGCTGTATTTATCCTCTTTTCAAATACTTCACTTCATTCAAGAAACCAACAGGACAAAAATAAATAAATAAATAAAGATAATGACAAAAAAAAAAAAAAATCCAAAACATCAAATATTAGTTTTTTTTTGTCCTGTCACACACACACACACACACACACACACACACACACACACACAGTGATGACACAGGGACAGTAATAAGTCTGACAATGTGGAGTGTTTTCACAACTTATGGTGTCATCACAGGTCACTTAGAACCTGGATGGTGATAATAAAAAAAAGCAGTAAAAGGAATATTGTTCCCTTTCTGGCAGGAGGATTATAAAATTTTGCAAAAAGTATTCCAGACATACATTCCTTTTGAGTTTCTCTCACTTAGGAGTTCTACCATCAGAAAATGTCTCCTCTAATGACAAATATTTATTTCAGATTTTAAGTGCTGCTTATAGGAAAGCCTTAACGAGGAAGTGGTTAAAACTAGAAAAACCTAGCGGATTAACATAATTTATGACATTTTTAAGATGGAAAGAATTACTTTTGCAATAAGACGACAACAAGGTCTGTTTTTGGAAAGATGGAAAAGATGGGTTAGGTATGTCATGTCACTTATCTAAGGCCATGTCTTATGTCCATTTCAACCCTTTTTCTTTTATAACCCTTTTGTATCAATGCTTTTATTTTTTAATATCACAAATGCGCCCCTCCCCACATTCTTATTCTAGGGAGTTTAGTTCTTAATTTAGTATTGTCTTTATTACATCTTTTGTATCACTGAGGGAGGACCAATCATCCTTATCTGTGTTGTCTGTGGAGTCACAGGCGTATCGCTGTGGGATTCAGTCATTATTTTCAGATGAATGGGTGAGAATGGGTGAATAAAGATGTGAACCATGGAAAATCCTAATAAAAAAGAGAATTGGAAAAACAAAACAAAACAAAAAAAAACAGTTAAAGGTTCGATCAAAACAAAACAAACCCAATGAGTTAAGTTGTCGAATAAAGTCAGTTCAAGTCAAGCTTATGTGATAAATGTCATGCAATAATGTAGATGATGGAATTGTTTTGAGTTCTTATTCATAGAGTTGGAAGAGTGAAAAATTTCAGAAATACCGTGTGGATTAGAGTTACTTAGAAGGTTTAATAATTCTAATGCAAACATGGACAGAAGGCCTGAGAACATGGTTTCCATTATAGAAGAATCACAATAGCAGAAATGATGCTCCTTTACTGTTGCGTAATGGTGTTGTTTTGTTTGTTATCCTCAGGTGGCGCTGGTGCGGTGGACGGAGAGCGTCGGCCTGACCCTGGTGAACAGAGACCTGACCTCTCTGCAGCTGAAGACTCCATCAGGACAGATCCTCTCCTTCTACATCCTGCAGATCTTCCCCTTCACCTCTGAGAGCAAAAGGATGGGCATCATTGTCAGGGTGTGGACTTTGTGTATAACAATGCAATGTTTAGACGCTCGTTTTGTTAATGAGTCATTTAGATTAGATTAGATATACTTTATTTATCTCACCTTGGGGAAATTTTCAATTCAATTTTCATTTACCTATGCATCAAATCTCATGAAACTTATAGTGTTACAAGCTTTAATGAGTGTAATTTGCCGCAGTATCTGTAACCGTAAAATTAGCTGTGTGACAATAGATGAAAAACTTGATTTGTTTGATTTTTACCCTGTAATAAATGTATTTTTTTTGTAATTTCATTCAGGAAGAGTCAACAGGAGACATCACTTTCTATATGAAAGGTGCTGACGTTGCCATGGCGAGCATCGTCCAGTATAACGACTGGTTAGAAGAAGAGGTAACAGTTCTTTTTTTTTAATATAAATTACGCAGTTCTAGAACCTTGCATCATAGTTTCTCTTAAAGGGCTAATTCAGATTTAATAAGGTGGGGATGTGTGGGGTACTCACTCACCCATAGCTGCATTTCATAAAGTAGATGACAACATCAAATCTGTGACAGAAAATGGGAGTCGATTTACCTCTGCGTCAACTCATTTTCTTATTTTGGGGTCCTGACTAATGGATTAAATCACTAAAATCTCACAAAAATACAAACTAACAGATCAGGGTCAACCGCAGACTGACAACTCCCACGTTCTGTGAAAATAACTACTTGTCTGATGGGTTCGTGTACCCTTGTCCAAATGTGTTCTCCTATAGGTAATGAAATAACTGATACATGTATGTGCAGTAAATGGCATTATTTCATTCAATAACCCCTATTAATCAGGACATTCATCTAGAGATCAACAGGCGGTGTCTACACCAGTCCGATGTCCAAAGGTCTTGTGTGCATATGTTCATAATTATATTGGCATTATTGAGTCATTTACCACCGGGGGCAGCATTTGATTTAATTAGTGACCTAGATAAAGTTGAAGTAATTACAGTATGTCATATTCTTGAACAATGGTGGTAATGATGTCCTGTTGGCTGTAATATCCCACTGTCAAATCAGCCAGCGCTACAGTTACTCCGCTTGTCAATAACCAATCAACAGGACAGATTCACCCCATTGGTGTTTCGTATGAAAAATAAACCGACATCCATCTCTTTTTTTTTTATAGTATGTCCTCTGAATTTTTCCAGGGGCGATGTTATTCACTATTGATTTTTTTTTTTTGTGTGTGTTAGTAATAATATGCAGCTATTGACAATAGCGTGCACATTGCACTTATACTGCAGCTGCTCTAATATGGATGAATGGATGATCTGCTGTAGAACTGATGTATAATCGCCTTGAGGAAAACATATCACTTTGATTATTGAACTATTTTAATTAACCCATGATTTTAACTTGACATGGGTGGTGAAAAAAAAAATCATGGAGTTTGAAAGGAGTTGAGAACAAATAAAGATGGATATTTTAGGAAAAGTGATGACCTTGTACTTCACAAATATTCATATAAATATCAAATAAATAAAATTAATTATGTGCGTATATATGTGATCCTGTTAAGATCAACTAAGAGAAATCAATAACCCTTTTAGTAAATATTTATATGATAAATTATAGTATATTGGAGTAATTATTGCTAATTAAAAAGTATGTAAATGGACAGAAAATTTTAGGGAAAACTCAACAGTTTATGTTGTTGATAACTTAGACTATTATGTACTGTAGTTTTTTTTTTTTTTGGAAAGTAAGGGAACAGTTCTTGGAAATTCCTCTTCTATTTCCCATCAATTCAAATTAAATATAGTTCAAGGTTGATGGGTAATTCTGGAGATTTTTGTTTCAGTTGTACCTTCTTTATGTTTTTTGTTTGAAGTTCTTTATGACAATAAGGTGGAATATTCCCCTTAAAAAGAGGCAGGATGGTTATTTTCCTTTCCTCTGACCTCTGTGTATTTCATGGAAAGTCATTAATACTCTATAGAACAACAACTATGTCCTGAAAATGTCAAGTTTTTATTGTTTTTATTTGCACTTTTATTCTGGAGCTCTTCCAACACTGTTTTCAGGGTTGATGCAGGTGCTTGAAATCTGTACAGATGCTTTAGATGTGTTTTCAAGGTCTGAAAAGGACTGGAATTTTAGTTTTAGTACTTGAAGATGCTTACAATTTTAACTCTGTGATGTTATTTATTTTTAATAGTAACTCTGCCATGTTAGCTGGCAAGATAAAGCTACTGACATTTTGAGAAATAAACCTTTTGTCAAAAAAGAAAAGCTTCCAGGTCAACCCCAGGTAAATTTTTACCGGAAGAAGAATGCCAAGTTCTTTCCCTTTTTTTTTTTTGATAAAACTTTATGCTCTCCTTTAATTTCTTAACTTTTTGCTTGTGTGAAACCTAATTTTGGATGTTTGTAGCACAATACAACATACATCACTGATGATAAATAATCATAATTATATGTATTCTTGTAGATATGTATTTTAGCGCAGCGATAAGGTGCTGTGCTGTAAAAAAATTGAAAATGATCCTTGAATTCGACCTTGAAAAATGTGTACAAACCCTGTGTTTTGCTAATGCTTCCAAAGAACCACCCGAGAACCTCCCAGATGACTTTTACCCCTGTTCCAGAAAGATAAAGGCTGGTGCAGACGGATCTATAGCACAGGCACGGAGCTAATGCAGTGTAGTGTGGATAAAAAAGACTTTTATATGCGTTTATAAACTAACTGGGACTGACTGCCCAACAGTAGTCAATAATTTACCATATATCTATAGGGTGAAAAAAGAACCATTACCATAAACTATACAGTCGGCTTTTATTTTGATGGGGTAAATATTCATGCCATGCTTGGGAAATGGAAGATTGTCAATGTCCAGCTTCACTTTGATCAGTACAAGGAATAAGTTGAGAAAAACCAGCACCTGAAACTTGCAAAATGTCTAATAAAAAAAAAAAATCTTCTAAAATAATGTTAACTTTGTATCGAATACACAGCATGTCATTCTTTTTAGTTGAGATGTCGTTGTAGGTTTTTCTATTCTTACTTTTCACAGATACACAGACGTTTTAGAGAATGTATGGCCATTAAAATTTGCTTGTATGGCTTGGAAAAGTCAAGACAATTTATGGGTATAATGTATATGAACCCTAGTTGAGCCAGGAAATAAAGTTTTAGAGAAATGCTCCGAACGGTAAGTCTGTCATAAATATTGTTGTCGTCCTCTCAGTGTGGGAACATGGCCAGAGAAGGACTGAGGACGCTGGTTGTAGCCAAGAAATGTCTGTCTGAGGAGCAGTATCAGGACTTTGAGGTATGAGTAAAAACCACTGTATGTGCATGATTTTTATCCATGCGTCTGTTACTTTGTTCTCCTACTGTAAATCGTGTTTTATTTTTTAAAGTGGAAATGAAATACTGATATATAAGCAAAACCAGATTATATTTCAGATGGGATTTTGTAGTTCTTTACTTTAAAATCCATAAAAAATTACATGTATTAGGTATCATAGTTTGCCTTACATACTTTATTTGGCCATTTTAGCTTTATTAATATTTAGTATTTATCACCTATTAATTTTTGGCTCTCATCCCCATGTGGATTAAGGTAAATAATCTCTTTAAAGCAAATAAATATACCCTCGGAATACTTCTACATGATCCATTAAAATGCTAATATTTCCATCCTCTTTTCGAGTATAAAATGTCAGTTCAATATTCACTATTTTTTAATTCTTTCACCTTTTATTGTTTTATATATTGCACTTATTTTTTCCTCACAATTTGTCTCATTTCGTCTCCTTTTTTTCCCCCTCCATTTCTGCGCAGAACCGTTACAACCAGGCGAAGCTGAGCATCCACGACCGGACCCTGAAAGTTGCTGCTGTGGTGGAAAGTCTGGAGAGGGAGATGGAGCTCCTGTGTCTGACTGGTGTGGAAGACCAGCTACAAGCAGACGTTAGGCCCACGCTGGAGCTGCTCAGGAACGCCGGAATCAAGGTTTGCAAAGAAAATAAATATCTGGAACGGGGATAATTCTCACACTGGTTCGAAAATGTGGTACCGTTTACGTAGTCTGTCATTAAAACTCAATAAGGTGATCAGGAACCTGAAAAAAACAGGAATCATAGAAGGGAATTCCTGCCTCAGATCACCAAAATTGGTAAAATTTCCAAGCTTTTATTAAAGATTTTATGGAAAAACATTCACATGAAAAGTGACTAAGTTTATGTCTTGCTAAATGCCGTGCTCTTTCTTTAACTATGAAGTTGAGTACAGATACGTAAGCCTCAACATTTACTCATTACGTCCGCCAAGGAGGTTATGTTTTTGCCTGTGTTTGTCTGTCTGTCTGGCTGGCTGTGTGCAACATAACTCAAAAAGTTATGGATGGATTTTGATGAATTTTTTAGTATTTGTTGGCAATGGCACAAGCAATAAATGATTAACTTTTGGGGGTGATCTGGAAGAAATCCTGGATTCTGGATCACTTTGAATTTTTCGTTAACATTGGGG
>JAPSES010000058.1:14129196-14150819 GCA_029822895.1 Maxillicosta whitleyi
TACATGTAAATGTTTACAGAGTTGTGAGTATTTATTAGATATTATGGTAGTATTTTACAGATTTGACCCACTTTAAACTGAATTGTTCTGTCTATGGAACTGAACTAAAATGATTGTTAATATCTTTAATTTTTGCATTTCACAAAGTCATCACAAGAACCGTTTGGTGGGCCAGATTTGGCCCCCGGGCCGCATGTTTGACACCCCTGGTCTAATCAGACCACATTTAACACCCAGGGGAGAACAGGACTGATACTAATGTCATTCATGTCAGAAATACTAAATGTACCCCCCAGTCTGTGGAGCTGTTGGTATGCTCTTCATCAGGTTCCATCCCATAAATTTTTGCTCCGCCCATCCAATCATCCTTTTGTTTGAGGGGATGATGACCCACAACAACCAGGTAAGTCAAAGAAAAGAGAACACAACTAGTAAAATCTAACAAAACAATATCACTTAAACATGCACACTTCCATTTAGAAAAGAACTTGGATGTTAATGAACTAAATTCTGAATTAAAATGTATAAATGTTTGGTGATTGAAGCGTAACTTAAACTAATTTAACCCAGTGTGTGTGTGTGTGTGTGTGTGTGTGTGTGTGCGTGTGTGTGTGCGTGCGTCCACCACCACCACCAGACAAATACACTGTGAAACAGATCCCGTTTTATTCTTAGTGTCCAGTGAAAAATAAGTTTAATATCACTGCATTCTTTTATCATTTGTGTTTTCCATATTATATAACCCAAAACCTTTTTATCTGTAAAATAGATTTAAAGTCTCTAACTTATACATGTGTGTTTTCAGTGTGTTACTGTAACAGACTTCTATTTTTTGCTGCATTTTTATTTAATTATTTATTTATTTATTTTTGCAGTCATATGTTTCTACTTAACAAGGGTTAAACCCCCCAAAACTAGGTATCCACTGATCTAAAATGATTAATAACTTTTGAAACTCTAATACTATAAATAGTTAAATAATTGAGCTAAAATGCAGTTTCTTATGGAGAGAAATGTGTGTCTTTATCCATCAATCAAAAAGAATAAATGCAAAAAAAACAATAGATTTGCAAACAAAAAATAGATGTGAGAGCAAAAAAAAAAAAGCAAAAGATAATTTTACTAATAGATCAGTCTTCTTTGCTGGTGAGTTGTAAAGTTGTTCTTGCTAATTTAACTGCTCGTCATGGGCGGGGCTTATGCTGACAGCTGACAGAAGCGTTTCTATTGGTGGGTTTGACCTAGCTCCAGCTTCACTTTGTGTTTTGTTTGTGGGAAGTAAATGTTAAATATTAAATGTTTCTCATGAATAAAATAGTGAATTATGTTAAATGTGGTAGTTTTTAATTTGCAAGCAAAGATGACTGACCAATAAACAAAATTATGTTTTTTGGGTTTTTTTGCCACTAATTATTTGCTCTCAAATTTCTGTTTGGTTGCAAATCCATTCTTTTTAATTGCAAATGTATTATTTTTGATTGGATAAAGAAACTTCAGCCACACCAGCTCTGATCCTTTTGGACGTTCAGAGGCTCCAGAATGAACGTGGAACCCTCCTCTAACAGGGATTCAGTAATAAAACACATGTAGTTTGACAAATGAAAGCGGTTGTTGACACTTTTTCTTCAGTTTTCTGTTTTGATATAAGCTTTGAATTAATTCTGAGCTTCATGAACGCCTTCATCACAGCTGTCAAACATGAGATGGGATAAATTTGTGAAATGCAACAATTACATTGAATAAATTTATAATAATCATTTTAGGTCAATTCAATCTGAAGTGTGTCAGACTAGTAAAATACCATCATGATGATAAAAGGTGAAAAATTTCCTTTTTGTTTTGGTTTAAAAAAAATTAATTACGCAAACATTTTTACATATACGCACTAGTCTTTATAAAAAAAACATGAATAACCTGAACAATATGAAAAACATGAAATGTCTTAAGAGAAGTATGTGGAATTTTAATAATATTCTGCCTGTTACTAAATGTTTTGTGTATTTGTAGATCCACTCTGATCTGCAAGTTGTGATGCACATGTATAAATGATAAATATTATAAGTTCTTATCCTGTTATTTTTATTATTTTGCTGGTCCGGCCCACTTTGATGCATGTGGATCCTGAACTGAAATGAGTTTGACGTCCTTAATCTGCATGGTCAGTGAATTAAACACAAGGAAATACCTGATTTTAACTGAAAAATGCAAAGGATAATATTATAATAAATGGTCACAAATCATCTAAAAAGAAGAAAAAATGTAGAAATTAATTTGGAAGTTACTACAAAAATATCTCTAGGTCAGGGGTGTCAAAGTCATTAGAGTTCAGGGGCCGGATCAGTAAAATAACAGCAAAAAAAAAAAGGTTTAATTATGTCATGAAAAACGGGTGCAGTTTTATCAACATTATGCCTTGATCTACAAATACACAAAAGATTTGGAGGCAGTATGTTGTTAAAACTGTGAAGTATTTCATTTAGTTCATATTTGTTCAGGTTATTTACATTTCTTCTAAAAGAATAGTTTGTAAGTATAAATATTTTTATGGAATTTAATGTTTTTAGACTAAAACAAAGAAGAAAAAATTGAATGATAATAATGATAATATTTTACTGGTCTGAGTCTGACCCCCTTGAGATTGAATTATTCCATATGTGGAACTAAAATGATTTTAACATCCTTCAATGTGAACATCTTCATTGTAATTTTTGGATTTTACAAATTCCTCCCATGGGCCAGATTGGACCCTTTGGTGGGCCGGGTTTGGCCCCTGGGCCTGATGTTTGACACCCCTGCTCTAGGTCTAAAGCTTAACCCTTTGGCACCTGGACCCATGACCAGTGGTGGAATGTAACAAAGTATTTTTACTTCATTACTGTACTTAAGTATTTAATTATTTATTCATTTATTTATTTTGCATTTGTGCTTAAGTAAAAATACTAATACTTTTACTTCACTACATTTTGTGGCAGTTATCTGTACTTTCTACTTACATTTTGGAAAGTGATGCGTTACTCCTTACATTATATTAACATCTTTTCGTCTAAATCTTTTTTTTTTTTTTAACTTTTTGTCTAAATCTTACATGAAAAATCACACACACAATATTGACACCAATCTGTTCAATCCACATAATCTAGTTGTGACACTGAGCAGTGACATAAAAAAGTCTGTCTACATTCTGTATCATAATGACACAGTCCACAGACTGACACTGTGTGAGTACTTGGACTTTTAGACTTTAAATTACATTTTAAAATAAATACTTTATACTTTTACTTAAGTAAGATTCTGGATGTAGTACTTCTACTTTTTACTTGAGTAAATATTTTGCAGGGTATTGGTACTTTTACTTCAGTACTACACTTCAGTACTTCCTGCCCATGACTGAAGCAAAGTAAGAGGTTAAAATAGCGTAAGGGGCTGGTTTTCATATAATGAGGGTTTAAGGCAGTGATACACAGGGCAGATGTTGGGCAAGTTGGATGGATCGCACTGAACTGGCCGAGAGTTACTGCTTTTAATCCCTTGAGAAAATCTAGTTTCCAGGAAATAAATGAACACCCTATGGCACTTTTGTTCCTTCTCCACATTACACAGATACAGTATGCATTTCACTTGAGCGTTTAAGATGGATTACACGTGAAAATATGCTGCCTTTCCAGTATAAGTCACATTTGACTGTAACCGTGGCAGGTGAAATCAGACGGTGTCCGTGCAGAGGCTGTCGCACAACGGTGTAGCTTAGTGAGGACAACACAACATAACACAACACTTAAGTTAACATTATGGTGCAATCATTTTGGTTAATGAATGACACAATCGCATCGCTAATTTAATCAAACTGCAATCAAACTGTAGCTCAACTTGTTTCCAGGAAAGATTAAAAACATGTCTGACCCTATGCCTCACTGCTCCGACGTCTATTACCCAACAGCGTTTCCCAAAGTATTGCCCTGGAGTGTCATCATTTTTACTTTTCGGGTCGGGGGTGGTCTTCTCGTAACAAACCCACACATTTTTGTCGTCGGTTGCCCCGCACGCTGCCAAACGCTGCGGATACTCTGCCCGGTATGACGTGGTTTGGCTGCGTAGAGGTGGAAAAGACCTCGACTGGCGGTTCTTTCCACAGTTGAAAATCCAGTGCCTGGTTTTATTTGTATCTGAACAACAACACGATGGAACATTGGACTGTATTGTAAGTTATTCATAAACTGGGAAACAACTGGCCTGAAATGCTGGCTTTCCCGCTGCTGAATCACCTGTTTGTTTTGGAAAAATGAATTGGAAGGAAACTGAAAAACTATTACTGTACCTCTTTGTATTTTCGGGCCTGCCTACACAGTCTTTCACCATATGTGCGCTCATAACCACTGTTTTATAAAGTGTTTCATGATGAAGCATAATAAAAAACCGTTAAAATAGTTTTCTATGACCACAAGTGAAGTTCAGATTGTGTCAACGGGACCGCCTGAAAGGACACCGAGCAATCTGAGACTATGAATAATACCTTTTTGGCAAAGTTTGGAATTTGGCTTTTACAAAACAGGTCAAACGCTCTAATTACAAGAAATGAGCGTGTGAAAATGAAATGTTAAACTTTTACGGGGGTAGATGACGTCTTCAAGCTATATCTACGAGCAACAGATCCGAAACAGAAATAAGGAAATGCTGTTGTAATATGTGAAAGTACATAAATGTTAAAATTAAAATGCAATAGTATTAAATGTAGGTTAGTGTTTAAGCCTCTACTGCAGGTTTTTGTTCATCTGAGGTTTGTAAAATTCAATATTTACACCAGGGATCTGCAGATCTAGTGGAATCTATGGGGATTTGTGGGGAAAAAATAGCAACATTTGAAAACAAATAACTATTGTTTTCGTACATTTGAATAAATTTGTTATTAATCTTGAGCATTCATACATCACACACCGATGAATATATGCAAAATAATATATATTTAACCTCAACCAGGATATGGAATGTGCTTCTTTAGAGCTTTGTTTGTAGTTGGTCAGTTTCTCAGTTCAGTGAATGCCAAAAATCTTAAGTTTTCTTTATTGTAAGTTAATATTCTCATAAAGAAAACTTAATAAATGGACTTCTGCAGAGTTGCTGCTTTTGGGTAAAATGTAAAGGGAGTTAAATATTTGTTTGTGGCTCCAGTCCTGACATATTTTTTCTTTCTCTCTTATGGAACAACAGCCGTGTAGAATGTCAACATTGCTGTACCCTCATGTATACATTAAAAAAATATATACATTTATTTATCCCATTAAGAACAAATCCTAATTTACATCATAGGCACAATGTAAAAAAAAAAAAAAAAAAACGGCACAAAAATAAGACCTAACTAGAGGACAAAAGTAAGCAATACGTACAACAACATTAACAGCAAGACAAAAGTGGTAAAAATCAAATGTGTGGAAAGGCAAAGATTGAGGATAATCTTGTAGCAACAGTTGCATGTTTTGTCTTTATGTCGTCTTATTCTTGCAGAGTTTGCACATACAGACAACCATGAAAACCATGGCCACATGTTCAGTGTGCCCCGCCTTCATCTGGTTAGGAACCATCATCCCCACAACCTTTTTGAGGATGTAGCACCAAAAATGAACAAATGAGTGTTTACTCCTAGCACCTAAAAAGCAAGTTGGAAATGGAAAAATTGCAAACTACTAGCTTCAAAACACTGTTCAGAAACCACAATGTGATGTTACAGTTCATACAGTTTATTGAACTCGGAACTTTTTGACTCTGAAGAGCCAGTGCTAGACACTGCACCACCACGCTAACACCTTCTATCACGTGTAAATTCCAAAATGTACTTGTTTATCAGATTTTTCTCATAATAGTCATGTGACAGTGCACTGAACATCAAAAATGGACCAAAACAGACAATGGATCTACAGTCTGACAATACTTTATACATGGTGGCACGGTGGCGTAGTGGTTAACACTTCCACTTCCTGTTTCCCCACCTTTTAAAAGCATGTACATATAGGTTAACTGTCATGTCAGCGAGCCTTTATTATGGTATTGATGTAGATCTGACATTGGTCCCTGAGCGCCGTCAATAGCAGCTCACTGCTCCTAAACCAAGTCCTGTGCTAATGCTAAATGCTAATGCTAGGCATTGTGTGTTTCCAATAACATTTCCCCATTATAATAATAAAGTGAGTCAGCCTTTACTTCATTAAGCAAAGACACTTGAGTAATATCGAATTCCTGTTAGTTTTAACTTTAACCCCAAAACAGACAGAATTTGGACAAGACCTGCTGTGAGACTTCCTTACATACTGAAGATTGTTGATTTGTCTCTGGACTTGAACCAAAAATAACTAAGGGCTAAAGTAGAACTCACTTTGAATACATGAGAACCTTTATCATCATCCAGAGACCTGAACTCCAGATTTGAAGCCAGTTTTGGTGCAGAATCGCTTCAGCTTTGTCGGTATCAAAGCACATGTTTTTGTTTTTTTTCCTCTTGTTGTGTCGACTTCATCAGTGCAGGACGGTGGTGTTGGTTCTCATTATCTGCTTCGCTCTTCCTTCAGTTGTGGTTCTGGATCCATCTGGTCTATAGTGGCCTGTTTCTAAGGTGTCCACTAACCGGCAACAGGCCCGGTTGGAAAAACTACGAGGCCTCGCACCATCCTGACGTAGAAGGATCCACGACTCAATCAGCAGCAGAGCTATTTATTAACTGCAGACGGGTGGAAGTGTTTACTGCAGCACATGTTTCAGTTACACACAACTATCAAGTGGCACTCCCCTCCCCTTGCCCCATTTAGGCCCCCCAGCCCCTAAGGGAGATTTCCATGAGGTCAAAGGAACAAGAGGGGTTCTTCAAATGACCAGGGAGCCACCGAGCCACGTCCCCATGACGAAACATGTGAATGGCTCGGGTTTCAAGTGTTCCCTCTGATATTCTGATAGTAGAGAGCGTTTACCTCAGTGAAGTTCACGCCAGTGGGGAGGGAACGCTGCTCTGGATGTGGGGCATACGTGATACGGTGTTTCAAAATGGACGGAAGACACTTCTTAAATAAGTATCATGCTACAAAAGTCATATAGTAACAGTAGTGTAAGGCATTACTAATCAGTTTTTAATATTATTTTAGTCGGTACATGTTCAGTCGGGCACAATTCGCTCATAATTTAATTGTTCAAATGATTAAAAAAAACCCAGCAAAACCATGAGACTTGAAGGAATTTCCTGTTGGAGTTCAGCCAATGGGTGAAGATGACAGAGGACACATGGACGTATGCTCTTTACTAACCCTGCTTCCAAGAAGCTAGTTAGCATTAGCATGATAGCTGTGATTCAATTGCAAGCTAACGTTACTATGACCAGTTAATTCTTATCAAATGTGGGTTTTCTCTCCCGTCTCTTACAATTCTGAAACAATAATATTGTAAGATAAGTCATTCATTTTGAATAACACTAACAACTAATCTGTAATGTATTACAGTTTGGAAGTAACATGCACAACACTGATGGTGATGTAGAGCTAAACAACATGAGCCTATTAGCGACAGGACTCTCCAAATTACAAAAAAAAAATAAAAATAAAAAAAATACACTGACGGTATTAACAATCAAAGGGTGTCGATTTCACTTTAGTTCTGGTTCCACAGACCAATATGATCTGAAGTACAATGATAGCAAAAACTATAAACAGTGCCAACTCCATTTTTTTTTTTTTTTTTTTTTTGTAAGTTCTAGATTTAACTGGACTAGTTTTTTTTTTTTTCTTTTTGCTTCAAAGGAGCAAAACTAGTTCAATTGAACTACTAAGAACAATGACTTGGGCAAATGAGAAACTTATTTTAGTTCCAAACTCCATTATTTTTAAACAAATATTTGTTACCACATATTTCTGTAACATTGTGCATAATGTACATGTATAAATGAAAAGTTGAGATAATTTTGTTAAAACTGCACATATTTCAGTTTTTTCAAGTTATTCACAGATTTTTTTCTTCAAGGATAATTTGTAAATGTGAATATTTTCATTATTTAATGACTCAAACCCTGGACACCTCGTCTGCAGGACGGTATCGGAATCAATCACATCGGCTCAGAATTCAGTGGTGATGTGCAATAATAATTTTCAAAAAACAAGATATTTTAATGTCAATTTCATCTTTTGTTTTTGTATTTTTTGCAGGTTTGGTTTCATACCCATTATATCATTTATTATTTTATACCCTCCCTCTTCCTGTTCCTTTCCCCAGGTTTGTCCTTGCTCTGGTTCTGTTCATTCCTGACGTACGCCCTGTGTCGTCCACTGTTTTTTTTTTTTTTTTTTTCTCTTCTCTGTCCACTAACCCCAGCCAGTTGAAGCAGATGTCGTCCACCAAGAACCCGGTTCTGTCTGAGGTTTTTCTTTCTGTAAAAGACATTTTTCTTCCCCCACTGTTGCCTCGGACTTGCCCTGGAGGATCCGGTCGGTTTTCTCTTTTGTAAAGTATTTTTGTAAAACATTGATCTAAATTTGTGAAGTGCCTCAAGATATTAATGTAACTGACTGACACAATAAAAATAGAACCGAACTGCACTGAATTTAATCCAATAAGAGACATCTAGTGGTACTTTTAGATTGGATAATTCTACAAAACAATATGTTTCATCTCTGGAAATATGGCTTTATTTGTGCTGTGTGTTTCTGTTGGACCATAAGTTTATGTGATGCAAGAGAGTGACAAATTAAAGGAAAAAAAACTAGCATCAAATTGCAGATCAGTTAGTTTTTTCTGGCGTTGTTTCTCTAAACTCTACTAAAAGGATAAATTCATGCTCTCTAAAGATTTTTCCTCATCTGCTGTTTTGATGTTTGACATTCAGATTTATTTTTAAGTCATTTCTCTGAATATGTTTAACAGTCACACAGTTTCTAATGTCATAGAAAATTTATGGTTTTTTTTTTTTTTTTGTAACAAATGCCAAACACTTAAGCAATTTGCCTTTTTACCTCAGCAAAAACCACAAAACAATTTTTCCAAAGCACACAGCTACATGTTCTCTAATTTTCGCTCCAAGAATACTTTACACAACTAAGTTGCAAGACGACAACACGCTCTGACCTTTAAATACAGATACACTTTACACTTCCTGGCTGAGAGTGGCAGAGGCATGACACTCCTCTGCCACCGAGGATCAAACCAAACACCAAACAGGGCCAGCTGATAAGATGATGCAGAGCTGTAATGTAGCCTCTCACCCCCCACGGGATGGAGAGACTCTCTGAGAGCCACCATGTGACTATTGTCATCACAGAAACCACAGGGCTGCTGCCAGCTGCTGAGTGGTCCAAACCTGCCAAAGATAGCAACAACCCTGTCTGCATGTGACTGAAGGCACTGTGGACACAAGCCCAATAACTATACACCAACCACAGAGAGCGGCGTATGGAAAACTCTATGAAGATTCTCAGTTTGGCGTGTCAAATGACTGGGTATAGGGCTTGATTTTTATATAGTACTCCTATGCAAGTATGGATAATTATGCGTTTTGTGCCCAACAGACATAGAGTCTGTTAGAAGGAAGTGGAAAAGTAATTATTTGGCTGTGCAAAAACGTAAAAACCCCATGAGATGCCTGTACAAGATCTAAAGAACATTTTTATGTTTCACATGCATCAGATGAAATAGCACTTGTTGTATATGTTCTGGCATGTTTGGCTCACCTGTGTTTGCATCTGCCGTCGTTCCAGCTGCAATCTGAAAACCCAGCAGCCTTGAACTGAACATCATTCTGCAGTAACCACTTGATGAATGGCTCTTTCAGGGTGAAAACAGCAGCAGTTTAACGTAAAATGCTCATGAGGATTAGTCTGCACATAAATCTTGATTTAGGAGGTATTCCATGTGCAGCGTCACATTAAAGATCCCTTTGTACACAATGCCAAAGGAGCAGATACAGTAGATAAAGTGGTGGAAACAGTAGATTAATGCTGTTCCTGCTCATTAAGTCGGTCATGGATCATGCAGACATGGGTTTGTTACAGGGCTTCTACTCCATCTGTCACACAACAAATCACAGAGTTTTATGCTGGTGCTGTGTCACTTTCACTCAAATAATTCCACTGTTTACGGTAAGAAAGATGTTCACTCTGGCTCAGATTCTGTTGGATTTGCTCTCACACTGTAGGATGTTTTTCCAGTTGTTAGAGCTTGTATTTGACTTCCCTGCCGAGGCTTATTTTACTCATCAGAACAGGCTTCAGGCTCCTCTGCCAGCTTCACTAATTGGCCTCCTTTGCCGCTGGAAACCCCAGTGAGAGAGGATCTCCATTGGACCCATCTGGTGGTCGGACGCGCAGCTGCGTCACAGTGTGGATGGGCGGCGCGCAACGACCGAGGTGATCCCCGGGTTTAAAAGCGCAGGAGCCCTCAGTGCGCCGGAGCAGTGCGTCACAGCCGCCACAGAGATCCAGGATCCCCCGACGCGCTCAGATATCTCAACACAGCGACGAAAATAGGCTTTCTGAATCCGAACATACGCAGTCATGAGCTCACTCCACATGTTTTAAGAGTGTCTGACTCATCTTTCTTTAATTTTCTTCCCCTTTTTTGGACGCAAGTTTTTCCACCTTTTTGAAAAACAAACTTCATTTTCAACTTATTATTTCTCATTTCTCTTGTTTGTTTGCGATCACACAGCGAGAGAGGATCCTGAACTGGATATTAACGCTATATGGATAAGTAATTTTCCCCATTTGCATCTGTGCTGTAGAGTTTGAGTCACACGTTGCTTTTGGATCGACGAGGAAAATGAAATCAGCTGAAGAGGGTGAGTTTTGACTTCTATTTACCATCCAACTTATTCTTAGCTTTTGACACTTTACAAACAGGATGCCACGCGCTGATCTGTGATGTTCCACTGAATCATGGTCTTGGCTTCACTTTCCTGTCAGTTCAATACTTGGATCCAGCCTCAGTCCTCTGCATTTAGGACCAGTGTTATTAAAGCTGTGGTTCAGATAGTCGATGTGCGCGCGCCCCGCCCTGCTGATTTGAGAGAGGTGGGCGTGGCTGCAGCCTGTGAGCCTTCACTGACTAAAAAGTGCTCCCAAAATAGTCAGAATTGAACTTGTGCTAATGACTTACACTGCATTGTGGGTAATAATGTGAATGATTCAGTGGGCTGTATTGACCGGAATCATGTTTGCCTCAGGGTACCTGTGAGGATGGCCACCTCCAGCCAATCCACACCAGTCTAATTATAGAAAACAAACATTTCACTGCTACTGTGTCACACACCACAAGCAGCTTTTAATGTAAGCATAATTTTCTTTTATTACGAGGAGTCATATGGTGCAGCACTGATGTCATAGTCTTTATGGTGGGGCCCCTAATTCTCTTTAATTTACAGCAGACAGGAGCTGTGGTGAATGTCGGCTGTCTGTCTGCACTAAGCGTCTCCATCTATATCAATGTGCTCCACTGTGGTTACATTTACCCAGCTTCATGCCCCATATAACCACAACTCCTGTTCCCATGTTCCCCCTCCTCTGCCTCTGGTTGTGACCTCAGCGTTTGCCACAGACGGACAGAGTTTCATACGACCCAGCGGGAGTGTTGGCACACACCATAAGCCTCCCTCAGTCGAGTACAGCGTGCACCTTTACAGCATGCAAATAAACGAATCATGTCCCTCTCGTGTTTATTTTCGATGGCTGCTGGCACATAAAACCTGCCAACAAAAGCACTGGTGTGTGTTTTCATAATCTTACATTTTATGGGCGACAGCATGTGCATTAAGTGGCATAAATCTGGCAAAGCTTAATGGAAAAAAACACCTGGTTTCACCTTTTTTTTTTTAGTTATTTTTAGACTCGAGTTATTTTTGGCTCCTTCATCCAAGTCTCCCAACTAATTCCCTTTGAGCAATTTCAGATATTCAGAGATGTTTCGGGTCTCACTGTGTTGTAGCTAAGTTTGGGGAACCCTGTTACATGATGCATTAAGTTCTAGCTCACGTACCTTCTGCATCTGGCCAAATCCAGTAGGCAAGCTGTTCTTTTGCCATTATAGGCAACACCTCTGCAGCAGCTCTCATAAGACTTGGCAGCTGTCTCCCACTTACTAAGGGAGCCAGTGAATGTGTGTTTGATTATCATAGTAACAAAGCCAATCTGTTTTCTTTCCAGATGCATATGGCTACACGCCAAATGTCAGTCTCTCCCTCCCACTGGGCAATTCTTGTCTTCCCTCCCAGTACCACAGCCTTCAGTCCAGCCCCACTATATCTGTCTCTGTCACCGAGCCCCACAGCTATGACACCCAAGATGACATGAGAGCGGCCGGCTATTACTCATCTGCAAACATCCGCCCAAATGGAGCCCCGACCCTGGAGAGTCCTCGTATAGAGATCACAGCCTACGGTCAGTTTCCTGAGGATGAGGTGGAGGAGAGTAACCTTCCTGTTGCCAAGAGAGTCAACTCCATCGTGACCCTCACCCTCCCCAGCGCAGAGGGATACCGTGACCCCAGCTGCCTGAGTCCAGCCAGCAGCATCTCTTCTCGCAGCTGCCATTCCGAAGCTTCCTCCTACGAGTCAAACTACTCCTACAACTACGACAACTCTCCTCAGAACTCGCCCTGGCAGTCTCCCTCCGTCTCCCCCAAAGGCTCCACACTTGTTCTTCCAGGTGAAGGTTGCGCCCCTGGTGGCTCCCCCCGCCATTCCCCCTGCACTTCCCCTCGCACAAGTGTGACGGATGACAGCTGGATGGGTCAGCGAGGATCAAGACCAAATTCCCCATGTGGTGCCAAGAGGAAGTACAGCTTCAATGGCAGCGGGGTGCCACATAAGCACTACCCGTACTCTCCAAACCACTCCCCTGGACTGTCCCCGCAGACCTCCCCTCGCCTCAGCATCACAGAGGAGAGCTGGCTACCAAATACCAACCAATACACCAACTCAGCCATTCTGGCAGCCATCAATGCCTTGACCACAGATGGGGTGGTCGACCTCGGAGAAGGAATCCCAATGAAAGCCCGAAAAACGAGTGTGGAACACAGCCCCACAGTCAGCCTGAAGCTGGAGCCCGGAGGTGAAGAGCTGAGCCCAGGGGAGCTCTGTCAAGACGAGCACTCCTCCAACCGCCTGCCCTTAAAGAAAGAGGGCTACTGTGGCGGGTTTCTGGATGTTCCACAGCACCCGTACTCCTGGTCCAAACCGAAGCAGTATGTCAGGTAAAGAAGGAAGCAGCCATAGTTACACCTGAGGGACGTTAATGTTTGCAGACATAAACATTAGACTACAACTAAATCTGAGTCTGATGTGTTTTTTGTGCAGAAACATCTCATAACCTCATCTAATCTGCAAAATATATCTTCTTTATCTTGCATATTGCACACATTATACTTCTAAAAACTCTATTTTCAATATATGAAGTCAAAGGTTCCGGTTTTAGTAATTTACTCATAAAAGGATGCAGATTTTATATTGAGAGAGAGTCCCAAACTGTGCATTGATACATGAAACATTTTTGGGGAGGAGGGGACTTTAATATACATAGGAATAGTTCAAACATATTTGTAATTTTAGTGTTAATTCCTCAGCAGGTTTATCACAGGGTCTGGCATTCCACAGTGTTCACATTCTGCACATTCTACCTTGATAAGTGCCTCTAAAATAAGCTCCTCTCCCTCCTCATCACGTTGACATGTTGAATATGTTTTCTCTCCAACAGCCCATCCTTGCCAGCACTTGACTGGCAGCTGCCGTCCAGCTCCGGTCCGTACAGCCTGCAGATCGAGGTGCAGCCCAAGTCCCACCACCGAGCCCACTATGAGACGGAGGGCAGCCGTGGAGCGGTGAAGGCCCTGGCAGGAGGACATCCAGTGGTTCAGGTCTGTTAAGACACGGACTTTTAACCTTTTCTTACCAGATGTGAGCACAATGTTTCCCCCTCCATGACTGTTTTACTTCTAGATGTAAAGTAATTCACTAACAATAGGAGTAAAAATCCACTAAACATGACAGAAAAAGTCTGAAAAGAAAAAAAATGTAGATGCACGACTTGCATCATTTCTTCTTATCAATGCATTGTCCTCTTTAGTGAACCTAATCATAATGGATATCCAGGGTCGAGTATTTCAATCCCTAAACACATTAAATTTCTCTTGAACTGCACATTCCCAATTAAAACTGATCACCATATTGAAAGGGATGATCAATAACAAAACCCTGGTCTATATTTAGACCCAGTAATGCATTGTTGTCCTCTGTAGGGGACAATAGTTTCACAGCTTTACTTAAATGCACCGTCCGCTGCAAAGGACATTCCATGAAAACATTTAAAATGAATCCGAAAAAAAGTGTTACACACTATGGTTTCCAATTAAGACAATTATTTCATATAAAAGAACCGAAACATTAACTTTACTGGGTGTCAGGAGGTTAAAGTAGAAACATGAATGTCAAAGGCACTGAGGCCGTTCATTAGACATTAAGACAGTAATACCAGTTTTAACACCAGCCTTATTTTAGTCTTTACCACCTCATTAATGATGGTGCGCTCATGATCGGACTTACCTCTGGACCCTTTTCGATGACCCAACCTCAAATCACCGAAACCCTAAACTTAACTTTGGTTTCCTGTAAAGTCCAGACCACCGTGCACTGCAGCCATTAGGCCCGTTTTCACTTCAGCTCTTTGCCTCGTCACGTCTCGCCTCAACACTTTATCCGTCCTGTTTTTTTTTTTTTTTTACCTGAAGTGTTAAAATAGATTCAAGCGACATGTGTTTCATGACCTGGCTGTGATGTTATTCAAAGATGTCACATTTGCTGAATGGAATACCATAGGTATGCTATTAGACAGACCAGTCCACTCAGTCAGTTCCTGTCCAGACAAGAGTGAGTCAGACTTTTCCATTGCGTGGTCGAGTGCAGCGCAGACACTTACATAGTGATGTAGCATGGCCAGTAAGAGCTTACTCATGAGCTTTAACCACAGTAGCTCTGGTGGTCGAACCTCGAGAAAAAATGTGGACAACTGCAGATATGTTTTGGTTATAAACCCATCTGGTCCCCCAACCATTACTCCATACCGCTGACCTCAGCCTCTGAATAAATAAAGGGTCTGCAGCGAGGAGGCGGGCAAAGCTAGTGGTGAGATGTGCTGTCACTTTAATTAATACCTTTTGACATTTTATTAATACATTAAAACAAGCCTACAAGTTTACCAGACATTCGTCATGTTTTGGGAAGTTTTTTAGTGTTTTCCTTTCAGTTCAGATAAAACAGCTTTGGAGAGTTTCCTTTGCCAGGCTTTTGGACTGTTGGTATGGCTAAGCCCTCAAGTATTTACTTTTTTTGTAGCTTGCTTCTAAAACTTGCTAGTAATAAGACACGTATTGACATTACTATTTGTTAATTAGAGTATTCAAATGATTAAAAACAGTATCATGAAAATATTTTGCTCCTATTTCTAAACACTTAAGAGCATTTATATTTTAGAAACTGCTTGTGAAATTTAATTATTTTCAATTAATTGTTTATTGTTGCTTTATTAAGATGAATACATGTGTTATTACACATTTATTAATAGTTCATTATTGCAGCCACCAGAGCTACAGGGCCAACAATACCTTATTGGTGTTAATGAATCTTAATCCTTAAGGTTAATAATAGCTTTAATACCTTTAACTACTGTAAAGACACAGTTCTACTTTTTCTGGCATGGATTTTTTTCCAATATTTAACCTTTCTGAAGTGATTTATCACCATTTATTACAATATAGTCCTCATCTATTTATGAAAACTCAGAGTAAATTCAAAGATTATATAAAAACTGAAGAAACTCAAGAAAAAGTGACTTTGAAGCAAAGACATTAACTGAGCATAAACCCAGTGTTTTCATCCACTCTCATTGATCCAACTCAATGGGTTTTACTGGTGAATCAATGTTGCAGAAGATGACGGTGTTTCCATGGTAACTATGGAGCCTCTGAACTTCTAAATGGGTCATATGTGATGACCATGAAAAAGATGAAAAACTGTATTTAACACCAATTATTTACATGAATCAATAGAATTAGTTGATCAACAAAAGCTGATTTTGGTGGATGTTTGGGTCTTTACGGGTTAAAGGATGTTAATATAAAATGTTACCACGTCAAACCAGACCACTAATACAAAAGAGTGTAACCCATAATCATGCCTGTTATGAAGCTTGAAGTGCTTTTTTTTTTTTTTTTATGTGTAAAACATGGATATTACAGTGTGTTGCATGAACACATCTGTACAGGGAGCGTGTATTTGTCCATGAGAAGGTGCTAATGATTTAATGACAGGGCTGTTCGTTCACCCCGGCTGAAATAGAGAGTGTGTGTTCGCCTTCGACTCAAAGCCGAACCTCCCCCCTACTTTTCCGCCAGCTACCACCCCAACCACACAGACTTCCCTTTGTTTAGGAAAGTTCCCGTGTGTACTGCTGACATCATCGCCCGCTGCGTCCTGCGGAGGCGGCAGCAGCTAAACCACACACGTTTCTGGCAGCCTCTGATGGAGATGTTGGAGGGAGCCTCAGACAAGGCAGCCCCATCTCTGTGACTTCCTGATTACATGGTACACGCAGCGCTGTAGCCTCTGCTGCGGACGTTGGCCGACAAAGCCTCTCTGGCTCGTCTGACTCAAACCCTGCCCAGACTTTGCAGAGTTTATTCTGGAAGATCCTGTCCTGTGTGGTTCCCTTTTTCTCCACATCCAGCATCCAGCACCGCTAAGCCGGCTGCTTTCTGTTCTTTTTCAATGCCATCTCAGCTGCCTGCTTCAACCACACCCACCCATATGCCAACAGCAGACTAAAGTATGCTCCTCTGAAGTGCTGTGTGCAGTCCTCGCCGCAATAAATCCGCAGGGTTTCATGCTATACTTTGGTGCAGAGGAAATACCCCTAATTCAAGTCTGAGAGTTCTTCTTTTTTTGTCCTTTCATGATCTGCCCATCGCCTAAAAACAAGTCCCACAAAGCTTTTGGATATGTTAAGGTCTGAACATTATTGTTTGGTGTGTTGTGTGTTTTCTGTTTCAATCCCTTTGATCAAAACGAATCCACAGATCAGATTAATTAACAAACCATGTGAAACTTAAAGTGTGACGGGATGGATTGTGACTCACACTGGGATAGAAGAAAGCATGCGTGTGTTTGGGTGTGTGATCCTCCTCTAAAGCCAGATTATTTGAAATGGGACTTTATTTATCCAGAGCGACTCACTGACTTCGGTAGATTACTGTTTGGAAATGCAGATACGAGTATTGGCAGAAAAAAGCAATGCCCTACTGTGGACGAGGCAGCAGCCAAATGTATCGAACCGCCTAAAAAAACATCTGCTTTTAATATGTAAGATTCACTCGTATGTTTTCAGGAAGTGACTTAACTCAGTTCCTTAGATTAAACATGTGTCATTTGCCTACATTCAGAAACATCATCCCACCGGTGTCTTAGTAGAGGAGTCAAAAACCGTTGCTAATGTCAACACATGATCACCTCTAAGGGAAAATAACAGAATCCAATACAAATCCTACATACTGAACCTATAAGTGCATACTGTATGTAGAATATTTTCATTGCTTTCTTATTTCTTACTTCAAAGCCACCAGAGTCATTTGACAAAAACGGTATCTTCAGAGCACAGGGAGCAGGAGTTACTGCTCTACCATCGTCTTAATTGTTATAATTTGAGTTTGAGGTTTTGTAACATTAGCTCAGATTAGTTTGTGGCTTGTTCTGCTCATGATGTAGTAAATGAATATACTGCAAACATCACGTTCACTTGGTTGGCCTTACACTGCTGTAGTTGTTATGTTTTTAGGGATATTATCTGTGTTCGACTCCTTGGCATATAACTACAATATTTACCTCATGGTTTGACCTTGTTACCCAGATCCATTTTAGGTAAAAACTAACAAAAAAACTAATCAACTGATGATTTAGACCAGGAAATCAATAAATAAACCCGATTCATTTTCTGTTGGAAAAGACTGTTGGATCCCAAGGTAAAGCAGGGAAAATATTGCAATCAATATATATAAATTTGATGTACATTAAACTGCTGAAGCCATCTGTTTATGCTCTTCAAACATCCACAAGGACAAGGCTAATGAGGGTCATTTTACCCTCATCTGAGGCTGAATTTAGCATTTCAGAAGTTTCATCACCTTTTGTATAATGTTAAACTTATCCCTGTATGTTAAGTCACATATGATAGCAGCGATTCCGGTCCTATGTTCAGAAGGTTCTATGTTCAGAAGTGCAGTAATATATCAATTTTGTAGTGATATCAAGATTGCGAAATCATCAATCAGTTTGTGACTTTTTCATTAACAGAGGAGTTTGTAAAAGTAACCCTAACCTTCTGAACATAGAACCTTCTGAACATGGGGATGGACCCGATAGCAGCAGCTCGGCCTTTCCTGGGTTAATGCTATCACTGTCTTAATTCATGCTCTGTGATTGTAAATGTTTCCAATGTTCCCACACACCAGTTTGAGACTCATTGAAGGAGGTTATTAGACTGAATCCCATTTGTATAACTTACACAGACAAGAAATGCAGGATCAGTTTAGTGGAGCAGCTCACAACCTCTTCTCCAGGCCGCCGTTTTTACCATCTACTGTAAATAACATTTATTTACATTAAATCTGCTGTTAAGACACTGAATTATGTGTTTTTTCTGCTTCCACCTATAGGAGTAAATATGTTAGCTTCTGTACTGGTACTTTTGTCTGCTTTCCCAGCCTTAGTGTACGATGACCACCCTCTACTACACTGACTACTCCACTGTAAAACATCTCACACTTTAAGAGCTGGGAGGGTTGGTGTTTGGAATGGACAGGGAGCCCCATTTGCCCTCAGGCCTTCTCCTCCACTTCTGCTGCCTTGAGCAGCTGAAGGCTCTGCATTCCTCTTGTGGGTGATAATATGAACTAGGGAGGGGTGGTTGCACCAATGTTCAACTGCCAGGGTGGAGGAGCACTTGATTTACATGAAGTGGTATCACAGCAATTTAATTGCGCCAACAAATCAACAGTTGTCTTCTGCAGCTGTTTCGTAAACCACATTTCAGATGAAAGATATTTTTAAGATTCTTTAATAAAAACAAAAAAGGCTTCGTGATTGCGCGATTGCCACAGAGATAACTTTAGATCTCGAAATAATAGATGACGGGGATTTGAATGATGAATGTTTCTACAAGTGCATGGAAGGAAGGCAACCACAAACAGCTGAAAGCAGTCAGATGACATTATTGAGTTTGAAGATTTCTGTTTGTCTCGACTGTGTTTCTGATATTAATTTAAAGCAGATAATCAGTGATCTGTTTGTAATTACATGTTGAAAGTTACCACCTAACTCTGAGCAGACTACCTCACTTTATCACACTCCTTCCTGCTGCCTAAATAAACAGAATTGCTAGGCAGCAACCCATTTCCTTACACAAATATACAAGGCTTTTGCAGGCTCTTAACCCTGACAGGGATCCTCCTCCAAATCACATGTTGTGCCTCCCGGTCGGAGTTTTCACTCTCGTTGTGGGCACTCCTTCCCTCGAGTGCACTTCTTATGTAAGTGAAACTGTGGTCTTTATTTCAGTATTTCCCCTCCGATTGTTTCAGCTGATGCTCTACTCCAGAGAGGTTTATAATTAGAGTGGGTTCAGCGTCTGCCTCGGTAACGCTTTGACAGTCAGGATGCTGATGTGCACATATTGTTCATTTTAGGATGTTCTCCTCCCATCGTATTCATGCAAGTACTGACTTTTGAGGTCATAAAATTTCAGTTCCAGCTGTGGTTAGAGAAGAGAAGTCTGTTAATAACATTGTAGCGAAATATATTGTTGTTACAACTCATTGGACACAGATTAAGAACCAGAATTTAATGAAACAATGTAAAGATTTTCAAAAAAGTTCAATGAAACGGAACCAAAACCAGCTTAAAATGAATCAACATATTACTGTAGTAGATAATAAATAAATAAATATTGTGGTGAAGCACTATAAACAATATAAACTGTGTTTGGAGATGAAAAGGTGGATCTGATGATTCATACCCAGCTCATGACTGTGACTAATATAATGATTCTAATAACTAGAATGATGATAATTATAAAATTAATGTTATTAAACTCCTCAGGAAACTATGTAGCAAGAAATATTTAGTAACAGCTCAGTCTTTGACCTATTAGAGGCAGGAGTTTCTGCAGTTTTAATATTAGAAAAGTCATGCAGTTTAAGAGCTGATATAATAATAATAATGATTTTTATTATTATCTGTAGAAACAAATGCATTTTCTCTGTGATCTTCAGTTCCAATTGTTTCTGTCTGTTCCCATGTTTGTACTCCATGAAATATAGTTTAGTTAAAACATGCTATTGATTTTTGGAGGCAGAAAGCATAAAAGATGTGAGAAAAGTTATTTGTCGAGGCTTTACATCTGAGACGGCATTAAATATCAACACCATAATAACAGTAATAATATGATAAACTGTATTTGTACGTGGGTTTGCCAGTGTCAATATGATCACAAATCAAGGCAAAGGAAATCCAAGCAACAAAGAAGAATAAGAACAGAGCAAGAATAAATAATAACATAAGCACATTAAGCAAAAATGACAGGCTTTATATGAAAGAACATTTTAATAAGGAATTAAAAGTTGGATATTGAGGTAGTCTTTCTGACTCTGTGACCGTTTGCTATTAAATGAGACCTTGGAATGATGAGCAGATCCATACATTACATTAATATTCAGAATACTTTATTAATCTCCAAAGGGCAATTCAGTTCACAATTACCCTGCCTTATTGAACGTCCAAACAATTAAAGACAAACAAACAAATGCAGAACGTTCTTATCTGTATACGACACATACACCTGTCGGTACCATAGAACTGTAACCAGGCAATAAGGTAAACATTATTTAATATGATCCTAGAATAAAACCTTATGCGTCGCATGATGATTCATTTCATGGCTTTAATGTCTGCAGAGTTGTATCATCATTAAAAACTTTATTTTTGGATTTTAGGAGATTTAGTTTGATCTAAATGTAGAAATTATGTTTTCACTCGTGTACTTATCAACTAAAGACAAAAAAAGAAAGAAAGAAAAAACAAAGTCACTGTCATCTTTATTATGTTGGAATGAGTTATTTATATTTGGATCCACTGAGTAAAAGGTGAAACGTGCTAACTGATGAGGTAAGCTAACATTTCTATGACTTAATAGAAACGTTAGCTTTCCTTGTCAGTGCAGATCACTGGATCATGCTAACGCTAACTAGCTTCTTAAAGCAGGGTTAGGGTTAGTAATGAGCGTACGTCCATGTGGACAATGGACTGCCTTCTGCCGTTCACCCAATGGTTGAATAACAGGAAATAGAACTTTAGACACATTTTTGATTCTTTAAGTTTTCAGTCTTTCTGTTTTTACCTCCGCCAAGAAGGTTATGTTTTCGCCTGGGTTTGTTTGTTTGTTTTTCTGTCCGTTTGATAGTTAGCAACATAACTTGAAAAGTTATGGACGGATATTGATGAAATTTTCAGGATTTGTTGGCAATGGCACAAGGAAGAACCCATTAACTTTTGGGGGTGATCTGGAAGAAAT
>JAPSES010000058.1:14170493-14190051 GCA_029822895.1 Maxillicosta whitleyi
GGTGGGGGGGTGGGAGGAAAAACGCAATAAACAGGCAAAACACACGAATGGCTCTTAATCAAAGTGAAACAAAACATTTACAAGTATTGCCACGTCCAAAAGCAGGCTCTTAAACGCGATTAATCAAACAGAAGTAAAGCAGAAAACAAAAGTACTTAACCAAATGCCTTTCAAACATCGTGGGTAAGCAATATCGATGCCAGAAGCTGCACAGGATCTGTTTAGTTTTCGCTTGAAATGTCGGAAAAATGCCATTATCGATCCCTCTATTGACTCCACATCAGTTTTATGTGGAAAAAAGTAGATCACAGGAGCTGCACGTCCGTCATCATTTATTTTCCTTTAGTTTTTCTTCATCAAAAGGAAAATGTTGCTAATACCTGCGTATTCCTACAGTTATTATCGCGTTTCTTCTCAGATGTTGTCGCTTGGTTTGAAGCAGTGGCTCTGATGTGTCACAGTTTGCATTCAGACTGTAGGTTTTAATGCACAATTCGGATTTTTTTGGGGGGGCGAACACGACCTGGCTGTTCAGACTGGAGTCGTATTGCAGAATATCAGATACTTATTGGATTTAGGACAACGTGTGAAAGTGGTCTGGGTCAGATTTTTAAAAAAATCTGATTTGTTTCTGTTCAAACTAAAAAAAAAAGTACTATTGTTAGTCTGCAGTTCGAATTAGCCTAAGTTCGTATTAGTCTATTCACTCTGAAATGATTATTCCGGTTTGTTTTTGTTGTTATAACACTGCCGATTGCTCTGCTTTGTGAAATAATTTCTATCAACATAAGACAAGTTCTGTAGGATATGAGGAAAGTCTGTGGTGACATTGTTCAATACTGCAATAAAAAAATGGCTTGTGGTAAATAGACAAATGAAGCGTGCATATTATCTATACAAGTCATTTATTTGATTGCTTTATGCGCTTAATGAAGCCAGGCCTCCGTTTCATGTGTGCGTGGCATCTGCAAATAAAAAGTGTCTTATTCATGGTGTCACTGTGTTTATACGTCACTGATATGTTTGCATTGCCGTACATATCTCCACACTTCATTAACGCAGGGAAAGGTCTGGCACCGACCACTGTCATTCTGGGATAGATGTAATATTTATCTGTGGAGTCTGGTGAGTTCTCCAGCACAGGATGCTGTGACACTGCCTTCGCCAAATAGTGTCATGATAGAAGTTGTTTTAGTGGAACGTATGTGCATGAAAAAGTACCTGATGTATGAATCTGTACAAAAGAAAGCAGCGGTGAAAAAGTGGTCGCACATCCCACCTGATGGGTTCGTTCCTGGACGTTATTCCCTGTTTTTACTATTTACCACCATCTCTACAATTTTTACTAAAGGCAAAAATAGTCGCTTTACCATATTTACTAAATGTCAAAAAAAAAAAAAAAAAAACACAGAAGTGTGTAATATGGGTTTTTCCATTAAATCACAAATGTGATGATTTGTTTCATTTATTTTTGCGAGATGACACAATAAGTCGTTCCATAAACATGATAAACGTAAATGTGTTTATGTGTTTATTTACAGATATATTCATTATTATTATTATTATTATTATTATATATTATGCATTACCCCTCTATTTCGTACTAAATTATAAAATTATTCAGTTTCCTGGTGTGTTCACACATACCACACCGTGTTTCTTTTAAAATTCTTCTTCTTCTTCTCTTGTTCTAATGTCTGTCCACATCCAGGTTTTTTTTTAGTCACATGAATCTATTTGTGAAAAAAAGGTCTTTCCATCGCAGTTTTGCATAATATACCAAATTATACATCTGAAAAACCATCTCTTGCCAGTGCAAAAACTTTTAATCGAAAGCAAGATAGATAGATAGATAGATAGATAGATAGATAGATAGATAGATAGATAGATAGATAGATAGATGTACAGCAGGATACAATAGAAAACCAATATATATTTGAGGGTCAGTGGAAAAGTGTCTAATGATCTTTAACCTATAAAAACCCCAAAAAATCCACCATCGACCAAAAGCATCTACTGATCTGAACTATTCATGCACTAATTCTATCAATACATGTAAATAATTGGTATGAAATGTAGTTTTTTGTCTTTTCATGGTCATCAGATATGACCCATTTGGACGTTCAGAGTCTCTGTAGTTACCATGGAAACACAGTCATCTTCTACAACATTGATTCACCAGTAAAACCCATGGAGTTCTATCAATGACAGTGGATGTACACCCTGGGTTTATGTTCATTTAATGATAGATTTTACACACAAAAAAAGTCTCTTTCTTAATTTTTCACAATCAGTCAATTAAATGTAGGAAAATAGATGATTTTCACTGGGAAAAAATGCTAAATTTAGAGGATAATACATAGTAAGTGATGATAAATCACATAGGAAGGGTTAAATGGAGAGAAAGAACTACCACAGAAGTCACTGTGGGTTAAAAATGATGTGTAAAAAAAGCAGTTTCAGCTCTGAGGTTGTTGTTCTTTCACTAATGGAAGATCAGCGGACATCATGACGACCGTCCTCCGTCTCTATATTTAGTTTAATTCTATTTTTCTGAACAACTTCTGGCCTTTTACAGGCGTAATGAGATGAGAATCTGGCTGTTTATTACCACCAGCTTTCCAAGTTTTAACGCAGAAGCTTGAATCATTCTCCTCTTTGAAGTTATTGAAGGCCGTTCCTTCTTTCCTGAGAGAACGGCGGTGCGGCTAAAACTCCAGCTGACAGGTTGTCAGACAAAGGAAAGGAAAAGCAAGGTGAGAAGAAAACAGAGACGGTGCAGGGAGAGGTAAACAGGTTTCCAGTGTCCTCTCAGACATAATAGGAGATGTCAGTGCCAAGCAGCACCTCCTCCATCTCTGCCACCTCACAACTCCTCACTACCCCATCCATCTGTCTGCTCCGTTAAAACGCTCCACTTATCAAACTGCCGACAGCCCGTTGAGCAACACCGCACATATCTCAGTTAATTTTCTTCAAGAACTCTGGCCACCGCTGGACGTTTTTTCTTTAAACTCCAGTTTCCTTTCCTCATAAAGTCATTTTCACAGCCATTTAATGACTTTTTAGGCCTTGTTAATGAGTCAGGAGTTAAAAAAAAAAAATCAAAATGGTTTCCTTCTGTGTGTAATAACTTGGTAAAAATATAGTTTTACTCACACCTCATCAGGCAGAATTACAAATCAAACTCTCATGGGCTTTCCACAGCTCATGTGATGCTCAGTTTTATTATTGCCTGTTGGGAAACCTCTTTATTTAACCCATAAAGACCATCCAAGAACATCCACCAAAATCATCAGCTGATCTAAACTGTTTAACACCTGCTGATCCAGTAATCCTATTAATACATGTAAATAACTGGTGTAAAATACAGTTTGTCGTGGTGATAAACTGCCTTATTATTTAACTTTAACCTCCTCCAAAGTCTGAAGTTAAAACTGTCCACATCGGAGTTACAGTTTTTGGTCCAGGATTAAATTTAGACTAAAATTCAATGAAAGTTTAAACACGGATATAATTTTTTTTTTCATTTTCAGCCAATTTAAAACCCAAACAATCACCATAAACATAAGCCATCTACTGAAGTCAACTGTTTAATACCTGTTGATCCATTAATTCCATCAATTCGTGTAAATAATTGGTGTAAAATACAGTTTGTCGTCTTTTCGTGGTCATCAGATTTGACCCATTTGGACGTTAAGAGGTTCTGGTATATTTAAATGGGTGTATTTTTTTTTTTTATTATTCATAAATATGCATGGTCCCTATCAAATAAACTAGTAAATGAATAAATGTAGTAACACTGTCATCTTCTACAGCATTGATTCACTAGTAAAACCCATGGAGTTGAATTAATGACAGTGGATGGAAACAATTGTGTTCAGTTAATGATAGATTTTACTGAAAGACCCACTTTTTCTTCACTTTTCTGTGTTTTTGATATAATAACCCTCAACTTTAATCTGAGGTTTTATGAAAATTTACATGATCAGTGAATTAAATATAGGAAAACACGTGATTTACACTGAAAAATGCAAAATAGTAAAGATAATATTATAATAAATTAGGAAAAGGTTAAATCCAGTTGTTGCCATAGAAGGAGCACTGGGTCTTTATGGGTTAAAGTTTGATGCAGCATATTTTCAATAAACTGGCATTAACTTTTCCTCCTTTTCACATATTTTCCAGACCGGTAGAACGTATTGTTCTTGATTTTCACTGAAAAAAAAAACAAAATACAGCGGATTAGATTCTAAAAAATGATGCAGAACAGTTGAATAAACACTAAAATTCATGTGAGAACTGCCATAAAAGTTGCTTTAACTGGGTTTTTATGGGTTAAGAAGAAAAAAAACAACACACACAAGCAAATACCAAAAGCATCTAACGCTCATTATATAGGAGTTAGAGAAAAATTCCCATGAGAAGACCAGGAATACGCTTGAAAGTGAAGACGACTTGTCAGTTTCCAGCGGTTCTGTCGTAATGAGCCCAGCAGCTGCTGATGCATGTTGGGATTCCTCACAGAAATGAAGTCAAGGTTTCTCTCATCCACCAAAGATGTCGCTCATCTCTTTGGTATGACTTTTTTTTTTTTTTAAGGGTTGCATCAGATTTCTCCGTCTCCGTCTGTGCGTCTGCAAGTTTGTCGTCTCTTTCTCTTTTCAGGTTAGTTAGACTGAGGATATGAGCTCATGGGCCGCGGCTCAGACAGTATGACGTCCGCCATACCCTTGGCTTTCTGTTTTATATATCACTGATGTAACAGATAATAATAACACTGGTTCCATTTGTTAATTCAGTGCTGAGTAGGTGGGTTAATTTCTTCTTTTCTTCTTCTTTTTCTCGTAGATGGTCATCACCTCTGGGAGACGGAGGCCAAGGTCGAGAGAGAAGCTTCAAAGCCTGTAAGTGATACATGTGACACGATAAATCAGGATGAAAACGCTGAGGATAGAGCAGCTGTTCTCAATCACTTTAACTCATTTAAGTGGCAGAATATCTCCAATCTTCACATGACAAAACAAACTGATGTTTTAATTTAGTGGAAGGGAGAGCTCCAGGCAGACTCTGAGAGCAAACGGCACAAACAACAGATAGATTCAGTCACGTTCTGAAGCTTTATTTGCTCAGTTGTTTTTGTTTATTGAACACAAGAGCCAGACTGGGTAGGACGCATTTTAGTTCAGGGGCCACATGCAGCAAAAGGGGGAGTGGGCCGGTAAAATAATAACATAAAAACATATATATCATGTCAAAGTGGAGTGAAAAAGGTCAAATTACTTTATTAAAATGTTTGCGTCTACAAACTATCCTTTAAAAATGTGAGTCATGAACCTGATTTTTTTTTCTTCTAGAAAATAGATGCAATTTTCACGATATTATGTCTGAATTTATCATTCACACGTGTACAGTACAACTCCAGATCACAGTGGATCTACAAATGCTTAAAACATTTAGGCAGAATCTAGTTAAAATTGTACTTGCTATTAAAGACCGATCAGGTTAGTGACATTTTTTTGTGAAAGGATAGTTTATAAATGTAAAGTTTCTGACACTAAAATAAATATAAAACGTTGCTATTCTGTTATTCTGATAGTATTTAACCGGTCCGACCCAGTTGAGATTGAACGGGTTCGTATGTGACCTCTGAACTAAAAAAGAGTTTGAAACCTTGTCTGTTAATATATAATATTCAGTGTCATTTTGGCATTTCAGACAGAAGAGAAGAAGTAAAAGTATTTAATTCCACCTTCATGGCCAACGGTGTAGTTCCTTCCCAAAACTCTACCCAGTTAATTAACACAAGGGCGAATAAGGTAGAAATACTCAAGCTGCTCCAAACCAAGAGGAAAAGTACATTTTTCACTCAAACCACTAAAATAATATGTACTTGGATTATATACACCGTGGTCTACATAAGTCCAGGTACAGACACACACTCTGTAATGGGAATACGACTGTAGGTTTTCTCGGCCGAGGGCAGAAAGTCCTCAAGGGGGGGGGGCAGTGTTGTGTTTGAAACGTGTGGAAAAGGTTTCCAGAAGTTCAGCCTTCATGGAGTGGGAGTTTGTGCTTGGCAGTCTGTCCTGTCTTTTTCCTGAGACGGCCAAAGAGAGAGAGAGCGCGAGCGAGCGAGGGAGTCTGGGAGATAGGCGAGAGGATTAGTGGGTGTCTGTATGTGAAGCTCTACACCTGCTCCCAGTGTCTTCCACAGTAACACACAGGCTCACAGTGGCTGTGGGACACATCTGTCTGCTCCATTCAATAGACAAAGGGCGTCCTTCCCTCCCACTCGGCCCAGTCTGCTGGACTGGTCCCATTTTAAACACTGACGTTGCCTTGGCCAGGTTTAACCTCTGCTGTTGCAACACATCGCCGACCAAACCACACTTTAAGAATACCTCACCGCCTCCGTCACCTGCGTAGACTGACCTTCCCAGAAGGGAGGAGACACCAGCAAAAAGAAACACAGCTGCGTGGTTTGGTTTTAATTTTAACATTATTTTCAATTAGATACACCAGATTACTTATAAAAACTCAGATGAATGATCTTCGGTGCTTACTGGAGGAATCCAAAAGGCCCCTCCGTGCTCCATTTGTCACTGTTTTCTTTCCTCCTCCAGATGAAAAATGACTGAAGCCAAGCTGAGACCCCACAACGCTAGATTTTAGGAATTTTTATGCTTTTAAAGGCCAGACAGCACTATGATACCATATGATTTTATAACCTCTGCGCATATGAAACTTTCAAAATAAAGTGAAGGATTTTCCTCAAGCATGCTTTGAAACCAAACGTTTTGTGAAAACCTGAAAATTGACAATTTGGATATGGAAATATTCCCGTTTAACCATGACAGAGTTACTGTGTGATGCTGAATCAGGCCAAAGAAAAAGCCTCATCTGGCTTCACTTGCCTTTACGACGGCGGTGATTTAAAATAAAGCGTGTCGGGTCTCACCTGTACATGTCAGGACCAGCCGTCCAGCGAAGTACAGTTTTGTTGATGGATGACTTCCTCTCTGGCTACTGAGCAGCACCTCCAACACTCTCAGACAAATATATTTGCGGACACAGATGATATGGCCACAGGCTGAACCCGTGAGCGCGGCCGCTCCTGGCCTTCCTCAGACAGCAGGAACCTCTGCTGGGGAAATAAACTATCTGGACACTCCTGAGTTCAATTTATTCACATCACATGAGTTATTCGCTGTGCAAATAACCATAGTTCTCTATAACATCACTTCATGGCCTCAGTGAGGTTCTTAGAATTACAACCAGGTTTCTCTGCCTCTAAAACACACAACGTACTGTTTCAGCGTGCGAGGGCGGCGGCTTCAGAAATGCACTAAGTGAAGGAAATAAAGACATTTACTCAAGTCCTGCAAACATTTGTATTTCTATGACATGTGGTTTTATATGCATCTTTAAATTATGATGGGAAATATTGTATGGAAATTTTTTTTTAAGGTGTTTTACTCCGTTCTGTGTATTATTGACAAACAGTAAAACCCACTTAATGAAAATCATTGTAGGCGTTTGCTAACGTTTGGATATTTTCACCATTTTAACTTCATATCAGACAACTCTTTCTGATTATTATATGGCCCTTTTCCTTTTACATAAAGTGAACATCAGTGTCAAAAATTAAACTGTCACCTATTATTTCTCACAAAGGCTAATTTTTTAGCTAATTTTATGGAACTGTTTACAAAATTTCAGTATCACTTGTAAAAAAAAAAGATATAATCAACATAAAATGAAACCTGAAAAGGACTAAAATATGTAAATGCACTATTAACTTTAATAATAATATTTTCTTGCTTGTAAAAGTGATATTTTCAGTCTGAATCTGTACAAAGTAATTACTCAACACAAGAATATAGAAAAATTATGTACGATCCAGTTATCTGTAAAATATGTTCTGCAATTAGCTATATTTACATCACTTCAAATGTAATATGTATGTTAAATAAATGTTTATTAGCATATTTGTTGCATTTTAATTTCAGTAAAGTCTTTTATTCTGATACTTAACAAAGGGACAAACTCCTGTCAACATGTCACAACATGTTTTTGTTCATAAAAACTTATCATTTAAACATTTTAATCACAATTGTAGTTTAAGATCATAGCTAAAGCCTTATGTTTAATTTAGGATCAATTTCTAATGAGAACAGCATATTTTGTATATTTGCGTATGTAAAAAAACAAAACAAAAAAAAGTAAATTTTAAGTCCCCATGTCACGCAGCAGTAATTTAAGTTTATTTTTACCATGTGTCATGTGAAAACACTTAGTGAGATCTATTAAAACATGTATTAAACAGAGTTTTTAGTTATTTAGTTTTCAACATAGAGCTCATTGAACATGAAATGTGCCCAAATAATAATTTTACCTCATTAAAGCTGCAGTGACTGATACTGTTTTAGTCTCATTTGGCAAAAAATAAATAAATAAAAACTCCATAATTAATGTATAATTCCATATTGATCTAAGAGGATATTAGACTTCTAAGTCTGTCAATTTTGACCAATTGCAGTCATTTTCATAGGAGTGTTGAATATATGACTGACAGCTGTAATTATTAATCCGATTCTATCAGATGGAAAATGAAAAAACATCAGGTTCATTAATGTACATATATAGACTTTGATTTGGACTGAGAGGAGAGAGTTGCAGGAGGAAGGCCTGGTTGTTTTTGTTTTTACCACAGATTTTGGTTCCTGCAGCTTTAAATATGACAGTTCTGGTTTGTATTGTAATGTCAGTATAAGTGCATTTAATACTGTGGAGAAAAGTAACATTGTTGATGCTAATAATCTTGTTTTCCTTTTATTTTTACTCCTTTTTTTTTTTTTTGCCAGATTATATTAAAAAGTAAACAGGACTGAACAGGTCACTTGATAGTAATACGTATATATTTTTAGTTGTACAATAGGTTACTTTTCATAGGTAGATTATACTATGTTTTTATATAAACAGTAATATCAGGAAACAATAAATTATTAAGTTATTATATTCATTTTATTACTAATGGGTTTGTAACTTTCTATGATGGAAGATTGTTTTATGCCTTTTAATTCAGTTACAATTGTGGCATTATAGAGTTTTTACATATTAAGTGCAACATTAACGACATTTTCCACATTTTAGAATTCACTCGTCATTGAAGTCCCTCCGTATCGGAACCAAAGGCTGTCGACTCCGGTCCACGTCAACTTCTACGTCTGCAACGGCAAGAGGAAAAGAAGCCAGTATCAGCGCTTCACTTACGTCCCTGCGAGCGGTAAAAACTCTCAGCTGCTGTTATTTTAATCTGTATTCTGAGCATCAGTGCAGTGTTATTCTTTAGTGCATCACTAATATTACAAAATTGCTGTGATTTATTTACTTATTTATTTGGAAATGCAGCTTTTTCACACAAATTAAGACATGATTCCAAAAAAAGATATACAGTATAAATAAGATGTTAAGTAATAAAACAACAAATCCAGCTTTTATTTTTAAGTTTTAGTGAAACTGACACGGAAAAGTTTAATAGAGTATGAAGTAAAAAAATAAATAAATAAATAAAGTAGCAACCTTTGACCTCTTTCTTCTCATCAGCCACTCTTAGTCTGCTCTTTTACTTTGATATCCCAGACTAATTAGAAACATTTCAGGCAACGTTTTTACATGCAAAGAGGACGACAAACAGTTTGTATTCCACATTGTCTGGCGGTTTGCAAGGGAGGAACAAAGCAACATTATTATTCCTCCATTGTAAAAGCAAATCTCTATAAAATGTGTTCTTTTCCGTACCTGTAGCATGAGCGCTGCAGTGACGGGACACAGAGGGATGGGGAAAGGGGCATGGGAAAAGCATGTTATTTCGATAGCCGACCTAATGCCAAGCTAAATATAAACACTGACCCACCAACTTCAATGTAAAAACCGCTGCTAATTGCGCTCCAGGCTTTTGGAGAGAGCATCCAGTGGGTGGTTCAAAGCTCTGATTCAACTGAACCCTGCCCAGCCCTGCTGAACGTGGGCGACGGAGTGCCCTGCTGTGAAAGTGGGGCATTATCCTCCCCGTCCAGAGTGAGGAAGGGCGGGGGGGGCCACAGAGGGACAGCTAGTCTGGTCAGTGTCTCCTACAGGGTGAGCCTGTTCAGGCAGCGAGCCAGTAGGAAGAACAATACCATCTACCACGACTGGAAGACATGGGAAAAAGTCAATTCAGTTCATTGAAAATATCAAACTCCAACCCATAAAGACCCGCTGCGACTTCTGTGATACAGTTTTGTCTGCATTTAAGCTTTTCCTCATTAATTTACCTCCATTTATCACAATATTATCTTCTATAGTTTGCATTTTTCAGTGTAAATCATGTGTTTTCTTGTGTTTATTTCACTGATCATGTGGATGTTTATTAAAACTCAGATTATTATAAAGGTTATTATATCAGAGAAACCGAAAACTGAAGAAAAAGTGACGTTTTCGGTCGAATATATCATTAACTGAACATAAACTTCATGGGTTTTGCTGGTGAATCAATGTTGTAGAAGATGATGATGTTTCCATGGTAACTACAGAGCCTCTGAAAGTCCAAATGGGTCAGATCTGATGACCGTGAAAAGATGATAAACTGTGTTTTACACCAATTATTTACATATATTAATAGGATTATTGGATCAACAGGTATTAAACAGTTTAGATCAGTAGATGGTTTATGTTTATGGTGGATGTTTGGGTTAAAGCAGCTTTTAAAAAAAAGAAAAAAGTTATGTTTATGTCCCTCTTTAACTTGAAGTCAACTCAGTTTTAGTCTAAACCCAGATTAAATTTAATCCTGGACCAAAAACTGAAACTCCAATGTTGAGAGTTTAAAGTGTAGAAATAAAAGTCATATGCTGAAGTGATGATGATGAGTTTTGTGTTTCCTTTTTTTGTGTTTCTGATCATAACTTGGTTTTATATGAATGAAACCATCCATTGTTTTGTGTTAAACCGAAATAATTCAGTCTAGAAACAAATAACCCATAGTTTAACAGGTTAAACCCTTAAACATAAATGGTGATAAACAGCGAGAGATAGATTATGTTTTTTTTATTCTGTTTATTTTGTGCCACCGTTGTGACATCTAATTGTACACCTCAAAAAAGTCCCGTTTTGTGGTAATGATAGTAAAGGAGTGTCTAGTTTAGTGTGACAAGCGTCTCATCTCATGTGACACACGTCATATTTCACCTCATTCTTCACGATGGAGGTGAGACGGTATTTAAAGAGGTGAAAATCACAGCAAATCTGGTCATGTGACAAACTGAGGAGCTGGAGAATGGAGTCACATGCACAACATTATTATTTCTAAGAGTTTATTGACTTGTGAAATCATTTTTTAAACCAACAAAAATCATATGGAGATTATTTTATTACATGTTTGCATCACAGCTATAATATCTGATATACTTGTTGTTTTTTTTGTTGTTTTTTTTATAACATTTTCTATGAAGGTCTGGTTTATAATGCATCATAGTCATTTTAATGCATTTTGTTCTGACTATAAATGCATTTATCTGTCAGTTCAAACCAAACTCCACTTTATGACTTAATTTTTCAACAGTGTTTGCATTTTTCTACTTACTGAAAAATCATTTTGCTACTGCAGCAGGTGTTACATTTGGCACAAACACAGATTTATTTTTGGGACGTTACAGTACACACGGTTGATTTTCACACTCCGGAAACCCAGGGACACACTCTGTTTTGTGGCAATGCAAGCGTTCACACTTCTTCTGCTCTTTTGTGTGCCCGTGCATCTGCCTATCCACCATAGACGCACTTCCTCCAAACAGGCCTAAAATAGAAGTGCAGGTGCTATTTTAGTCATGTGGTCGGTGTAACCACCTCTTTGCAGTTCCTCTTTTACAGTTGTTGACAGTGGAGACTTCAGTAAAGCATGACACGTCCTAGTTTCACTGCTTTTTTTGGTTTAATTAGGCCCCTATTTAGCTTGGCACACCCAGAGGGATTAAAATATCTGCTCAAAAACGAGCTGAGAAAACACAAAGAAAAGACAACTAACGTGTATCAGCAAAAATCTTCGATAAACCCATCAAAAAAAAAAAAAAAAAAAAAAATCAGGAGAACTCCAAAAAGACACGGGGTAAAAGAGTAAAGTCAGAGTCATTTACTGCTTCAGCTTTGATTTCAAGCACATGCTTCAGATTATAATGTGAAACAGCTTCAGCAGAGCCATGAAAGACGCAGTTTTAGTGATGCAGTGATGAGGTTCGGGGTCAGAGCTGCGCTGTCGTCCGGTCGGAACTGGAGTGAAACGCTTGTTATATAAGATTAACGCGGTGTCATGAGCCGCCGCAGATTGACGGTCCATATTTCAAAACGCGGCGTCCAGCGTGCGACTGTGACTGAATGGCCGATACCCCATCGACTGTGAACAGGGTCCGCCTCATTTGAACTCAGCGTTGGTCCTCGCATGTATCATAACCACAATCCTCAAACATCCCGAAGCCACCATTTTGTCTTTTACTGCTACATCTGTGTTTAAAAGCAGCCCTCGTGTCCAGTTTTTCGCTCCGTCCCAGTGTGCGAGCAGTAATTTATTTTAAATTGCTGAACCCTGCTGAGTATAAGCTGCTGTTGCTGCAACATATTTCATATTGCACATTTAGTAGATATTAGCACCAGAGGCCCATCCAAAGAAAATAGGCCTTTTATTATAGACCCAGCTGGATGTTTCTCATGTTGATGAGTCATCCCTTTTTTTCCTCCTTTTTCTAGTTTTGTGAATCTTTTCAGCAGGGAGGGAGCACTCCGGCTCAGACACAGAGTCTCATTGATGAGAGTGTTTGTTTGGCAGTGGGTATCCTAGCCACAAACCCACTCACACTCGTAGGAATATGTGTTTACTCATGTAGCTTTTCCTTCTTCTGTTTTCAGTTCCAACAATAAAGACGGAGCCACATGACGACTACGACGCCCCTCTTGTCTGCTCCCAGCACAACTCCGGCCTGTCTTTGCACCCAAAGCCATACTTCCCCCCACAAGTCATGACCCCGATGATGACCTCTGACCTCAGGCCATGTGTAGTAGGGGGCGGGGCCTTCCCTGCGAGCCAGCAGAGACTGGCAGCGAAGCCGGCCTCCCTGCCATCCTCTTCCCCGAGCAGCAGCCCCAAACTGCACGACCTGTCCCCCCCACCCTTCTCCAAGTGCCTCCCGGCGGTTCAGCACCCGGGTCAGCAGTCTCCGATCCCCCACGTGTCCATCATTCAGGAGACCCCCGGACGTTTCCAGGCGCCCGGTCTCTACCCGCCCAGCAGCTCCTCTTCCTCCCCGGTGTCACAGCCTTCCACCCCCGGCACAGGCCCGGAGGCGCCCTTCTCTCCCACCCACTGCATGACCCCCACCCCGCCGGTCAGCAGCAGCACCAGCCCGGTGGCCCAGCAGCACCCCAAGGTGCCAGAAAGAGGGCGCTCCTCCCTGCAGGAAGACGGCAGCCCCCCAGCGCTGGCCGTCAGCATCAAACAGGAACCGCAGGAGCTGGACCAGATGTATCTTGATGATGGTGAGTGAAAAAAAAAAAAAAACATGTGTGGAAAAAATTAAAAGGCCATATAGTCTCATAATTAACTAGACAATGAGGTTTTTATTGCCTTCCAACACATAATGACTGTAATGTAAGTGCAGGTGTTGATGGGACTCGAATCAGTATCATATGACTCACACGTCATCACGAAAGGAGTTGAAGGGTTTGGCTTTAAAATAACCCTTTGTATCCTTTTGATTGGTGCAAAAACCTTTCACCTGTTATTTACAAGAAAAATACTTACATTTTTATATTTCTAAAACACTTTAAAAACAACACAGCTGACCAAACTGCTGTACACAGACATAAAAATAAAGAAAACACAGTTCATGTTTAAGGTAAATAAAATTTTATCATATATGAGGAAAGGCAGGTAAAACAAAACAAAAAACATAAATCAGACCAGCAAACATAGCCTGAAAGATGGACAAAAACACAGGTAAAAAAGTAGATTAAACCTGAAATACCACATACATTTCAACAGACTCAGTACTTTCTCTTTATTTTGGCGCTCTGTCAGAAATGAATGAACTCATTTTCATTCTTGAATAGAGGAAAACATTTTGTGGAATATTGGAACATATGGAGGTGAGTGCTGGCATGAAAATAGTGAAGAAAAAAAAACACAAAAGAAAATGTCAAAACCACCAGGCAGGTCTGATTTCTTCACCATGTAGTCAGTAATGGCAGTTGTTGGATAAAATAAAATGCATATAATGGATGTAAATGTTCTGTACCAACACCTATTATACTGTCTGTCTATTCTGGCTTATTCTAACACAACCACATCCATTAAATATTAAAATACCAAATTCTTTTACACCAGTATGTGAAAAAAAAAAAAAAACATAAAGCCGTCCACTCCCTTCATTAACAGACAATGAGCTTTTTATTGCCTTCCAGCACAAAATGACCATGTGCTGATAGGATATTTAATCAAAATTATATATGACTCACAGGTCGTCCCACCGGTGGATGACAGTTTTGGCTTTAGAAATTCAACGTGCAGGTTGTGTTTTGGATCAAACACTTTTTACCCAGTGTCATTTATAGGAAAAATACTTAATATTTCCACTGAAGTACATGTGAATGAAGTTTAAATGTTACAATGTTTGACTAAAGGTGGGTAAAATTTAAAAAAAACCCAAAAAGGTGGAAAACAAATCCTAATGAGGTAAAATTAAATAAAATTGCCTTTTCTTGGCTCACTTATATCACGGTGCTTTACTTTACTGTAAAACGTTACTGTCAGTTATAATGACCAGATTTTTTTTTGTTTGAGTTGACTGACATGAGTTGCAATATTATATTTATGTAAATTAGCTGAATACTGGCTCTATAAAGGAGTTTTAACCCGTAGAGACTTAAAATATTTCTATAGTGACTTCTATTTGAAGTCCTCTCGACCTCTAAGCTTTAAGTTTCATTATTTTATTCTGTGCATTTTTCAGGAAGAGGAAATAGATCACTATATTTAATTCACTGACCATGTACTGACAATGTAGGGTAGGATGTGGGGGTGGGGTAGGGTAGAATAGGATAGAGTGGGATAGGATAGAATAGGATAGAGTAGGATAGGATAGGGTAGAGTAGAGTAGGGTAGGATAAGGTAGGATAGGATAGGGTAAGGTAGAGTAGGGTGTAGTAGGGTAGGGTAGAGTGGGGTAGGATAGGGTAGAGTGGGATAGGATAGGGTAGGATAGGGTGGGATAGGGTAGAATAGGGTAGGGTAAAGTAGAATAGGGTAGAGTAGAGTAGGATAGGATAGGGTAAGGTAGAGTAGAGTAGGGTGTAGTAGGGTAGGGTGGAGTGGGGTAGGATAGGGTAGAGTGGGATAGGATAGGGTAGGATATGGTGGGATAGGGTAGAATAGGGTAGGGTAGAGTGGGGTAGGATATGATAGATTAGGGTAGGGTAGGATAGGGTACAGTGGGATAGGGTAGGATAGGGTAGGGTAGAGTAGGACAGGTGGTTTGTGTCCATCCATGTTGTTGCTCCAGATGTTTTCACAGTGGGTTCAGGTCTGCACATTGTTCTGGTCATGACAGGGTCTTCATCTGGTGGTCCGTCATCCACACCTTTATGGAAGTCCAATAGTTTTCTATAGTTATTATTTTTATTCTAATTACTTTTGTGGAACTAATAGCACTGTTTTTACCTTTTGTAAGAAGATAGTGATAACCAGAGTAGCATTTTTTCTTCTTCTTCTTCATAAATCAGACCTGTATCAGGTGTTTATTCAGCAGAATAAGGTGTGTTTGTGTTGGACTTACATGCACACAGGCTGATTTCACAGGAAACTACAGTGGTCTCTTAATTATTTCCAGAGCTGTATACTGAAAATAATGAATGAAAATGAAAAGAAAAGATTATGAAAGTATGAATTCAGAGCTAAATGTGACCCTTTCAGCAAAATACATCAAGTGAGCGTAAAACCAAGCGTCTGTAGCTGCTGTCGTGTCAGCGTACTTGGGTTTTATTGGTGAATCGGTTTTGTAGAAGACGATCGTGTTTCAGTGTCCACTATGGAGCCTGTGAAGTCCAAATGGGTTTTATCTGATGAAAAGATGACAAACTGCCCAGTCAAAAAGTTCCTGAACCTTTTGGATCAGGTTGTTTTCAGGGTTAAAGGTCATACTGTATGTGTGACATGTAACCACGTCCTGTCGGTAAATGTTCTAATGAGTGGAACTGCTTTGGATCTGGAACGCATGAGATGCTTGGACCCTGTTTTAGCCCCATTTTTATTATTACGAATAGATTTGTGTAGGAGAGACGAGTGTCAAAAGGTTTATTACTGATTTCATTTTTTGCTATTGCTGTGGTAATTTAATCAAACAAAGCTGGAGTTTGATGTATTTGGCTTTAAACTCGCGCTGAAGTCTGCTCCAAGCTGGATCACATAAAAAATGTAGTTTTTCTGACCCCGTTTATTTATCTCAGTGAGAGCAGGAGTTGAGGAGCACAAACTTTATGATCTCACTGGTCTAGACTCCAGCGCTCGCCGCTGAGGTTCTGGACTTGTGCGCTCCTCGCTGCCGTGATTGGAAATAAATTGGATAAATGATCCTCTTCGAGGCACGAAACAACAGCGCCTGGCTCTGTGGAAGTCCTGGAATGGAAAACGAAGGCAGTGGATGAAGAAACACTAACCAGCAGCTATCAGCGGACAGTGGCAGGGCTTTGATCCGCCAGCGCAGCCGCTGCTGAATCGTCTGGACCAACTTCCGGACAATCACCAATGAGACGCTGTTGTCGGGCCGCAGACGTAGGGTTCAGACTGTTCCCATGCCACTTCCTCTGAACAGTCTGGGGAAATACATTAACACTTGGTAGGCCTGTCTGTGGGCATATTTGGCTGCTTTACTGGACATTGGATTTGGAATTATGTTGTGACTGGTGCCACCGCTGTTCGGGTCTCCTGAGACGTTCTAGGTTCAAACCAGGTGTACGTAAAAAAACCATAAAATCAAAGTCTTTAAATACACCACTGTAGCCATAACGGATATTTCTAAAGAGCTGGGCCCCCAATTACACTTGTTTTCATTGGCAGTGTGAATGGCATTCCTAACTTAATGTGGCTTCTCACTTCATTAAAACCTCTGGCAGAGTTTGATACAGTTTTCTCCTTTATAGCCTCGGTAAGGTGCGGCGTTACTGTAATTTCTCGTTGTCCAGGCTCGTTAAAATTCACACGACGACATGTGAGACTTTTAAAGAGCAGAGGCACTAACTGTCATCAAAAAATGACCAATAACTACAAAAAAAAATTATGATTGTGCGTTGTAATATAGTATATGATGATCTGCACATAATTCGGGGAAGTCTGGCATCAGTCATTTATTTAATGAAGTGCAGTTATGTTTAATTTCACGATATTTGGCACAAATAGACCTGAGCTGGGTACTGAACTGTAGTGCTTTTATAACACCGGTTGTTTTGCCTATAACAGGGGTGTCAAACATAAAGCCTGTGGGCCAAAACCAGCCCAAAAGTTCCAATCTGGCCTGTGGGACGAAATTAAGAAGTGCAAAAGTTAACTGAAGGATTAAGTGTATAAAAATGCTTAAAGACTAGTACTGTAGTGTGATTAGAATAGAACTTTACTGACATTGTTAGAGGAACAACTGAGAAATAATTCAGCACCAAGTCAATATAAAAAAAATTCAATATAATATAATCTAGTAAAATACCATGAACCACCCAACAGACGATAAATAGATGATTATATATACAGCAAATCAACATACGTGAATAAAAAATATGACTGTGCAACTGAAAAACTACAAGAAGAGTGATTTTTTCTTTTTAATTTATGTGTTTTTTTTATGGTGGAGGCTCTACACATTTCACTGAGTGTCCACCTTATTTTCAGAAGGGCTGTTAGTTAGAAAAATAGTTTGGATTTAGTTGATAAATGGCACCCAAACACTTTCTGACAATAGAGCGCCTCCTCTTCACTGATAAAAAACTTTTATCTGGTCTATTTGTGTGTGTCCTCAACGTCCTGTATGACCTTTCGGAGGACATCGCGTCTAATGAGTTATGTCTTTTTTCCGTTTCTGTTCAAATAGAATATTCACATCCAAAAAATACTGTTTATGAATTATTACGTAAGACCAGGTATCATTATCGATACCAGTCTTGAAAATACTTGAACGACACCCAAACCTACAATAAATCGCTTTAATTAAGTTGGAGTTTTCATCTCCTATATCAAATAAGCTGTTTTTCTTTTCAATAAAAAAAAACACCTCCAGGCTGCTCGTATTTATCAGGATCCCCTTCTGCTGCACATTTTTCACACCGTCTCCTGAGAGGTCACAAACATGTCTGCTCATGGAAAGTCTGAAGCGTGTTTTCTGGCCCGGAGCCGGACTGCAGGGTGCACGCTCGACTCCGCTGCTGCTGCTGCTGCTGAGGCCGAGGGAGATGGAGGCCGGCCACGCTGTCATAAAACTTGCTGACTGGAGGAGTTTGCATGCTTCCCTTTGGCACGGAACGGGAAAGTCTGGAAGAGGTGGCCAGAGCCATACGTTATCCTGCACAGTAGTGTGCCCAAGACTTTTGTCAGCGGTGAGGTAACACAAGCAAAATGTGTATTCGAAGTCCTATCAGGGCCAAACAGCATTACAGCATAGTTTTTTATGATGTGTCGTGGCCTTGTTAGATGTCAGAGTCATACAATTGATGATCACAAGGTTTTGACAATAATACGGAAAATATTTTGGAGTCAAATGGTGAGTTCAAGGTCTAAATCAGACTAATTTGAGGCAGTAAAACTAACAAAACCAAAATCATCTGCAGCCCAAGATGTGAAAAATGCAATGCTCATCCTGACTCAAAACTTGCAGAGCATTGGACTTAAGTTTGCAGGTTATGATCAGGTTTCTGAAGTATCCTGTTTTTGTATTTGTTAACATCTGGAACCTGGAAAAGCCCTGTTCCTGGTTTGGAGAAGTCTGATTATGCTATCTGAAGTAGTTGGATAAAGAGGGGATAGTGCGGCGCATAATAGAGGGAAGAAAAAGAGCTGGTTTTTTGTCGGGAAGTTATCGAATATACTTGGCAGGTAAGATTAGACAAAGCATCAAATCAGTACTACGGCTTTAGCGCTAAGGCTACTGGTTTCCCAACATGTACGGGGGAGTAAATCTGGTCACTGTGGAAAAACCTGCATTTTGGTAATGACTAATGCACCGTTTCCACTCCATGGTACTGGCTCTACTCTACTCAGTATTCCTGTGGTTCTTTTCCACTTACATGGGACCGGCTCGACTCGTTAGTCCAAAATGGTGCGTTACTTCTATGTCGTCTGCTCAGAGTTGCCGAAAATTCACTTGTTGCGTATTTTCTCATCTGGATTTTTACATCTGCCACCAAAGACTGAATCTACGTTCCATCTATGGTGTAGTTTTGTTCTGTCATCATGTGGATTCATGGATCACTATTCACTGTCTACTTCTGC
>JAPSES010000058.1:14199971-14231091 GCA_029822895.1 Maxillicosta whitleyi
CTCCAGGGAGAATGTACACACCCCCAGGTTGAGGCTGTCAGGTTGTTCATATTTGTTCATGCTTTTCACATTTTTTTGCAAAACAATCATTCATAAATGTAAATATTTTCATGTAATTTTACTTATTTACACTAAGACAAACAGGAAGATTTATATTTGTCATCATTTATAGGTTATTCTGATAGTATTTTAATGGGCTGGTCCACTTAGAGATTGAACTGGGCTAGGTCAGAATCTTTGACACCCCTGATGTAGAACAACCAGATTTGAGTTAATGTGTAATAACAATTATATCATTGTGTTCTTAAAAGGTCTGGCGAGGGGAAAATATCCTGTTATTTAGAGCTGAACTGAAGTCACATGTTAAGTTGTGAGTCTTAGACTTTTCTACAGTTGAGTTTGAAACCTTCCCACAGTATTTCAGACTCAAATCCGCTCCAGATTTGTCTTAAATGAAGTCACCGCTGAATTTCCAGATGAACAAAAATCAAAAGTTTCACATGTACCATCAGCGGTGTAGATTAAGAGGGGTGGGTCGGCAGGTGACAGACCCTTGTTAAAGATAGACGAAACTTTCTCTGTGTTTGGGTTAATGTGTACTTTTAATAAGTCTCATCTCAGTGCAGTGCAGCTGAGCACTCAATGGCAAAGGTTAAAACGTGCATCTGAGAAACATTCCAGACAGACTGAGGGTTAAAGTGCTCTAAAACATCAAACATACAGCAACGAAAACATGACCACCTACTGTACATGAAGCTCTTACATAAGCTAAGAAAACATCTGATCACTGCATTGTTTACTGAGCATGAAAAGGCACCCAGTGGAGTCTTTGTTAAATGAAAGAAAACACTTTAGGAAGTTAATATCCTTACAGCAGAACATGACCTAAAGGTAAAGTTTAAGGATTTAACATAGAAGCTAAATACATCAATTTGAGAAAAATAGAAGGGAATAAAACCTGATGAATGTCGACACAATTATAGAAAAAATATAAAGTAATTAAATAACATGACTGAAATATCAACACCTGAAAAGTATTATATTCTACGTTATAGGATGAAATGTAAATGAAAAGTCAAATGTGATGTTGCAGATACTCACATGCTGTTTGGTGCAGAGTTTGGAGGTTCTGAGCCAAAGTCCTGAACAGTAAACTGTGAGTGGATTAAACCCTCCTTCAGCTGAGTGGGTGTGAAAGCATGGGGCCAACCATGAAACATGTCTGTTAACTGATCATTGTCTTAAAATGACCATCAGTGTCAAGAGGTTGGTCAAAGCAGATCACATGGTGCAATTTGCATCCTCATCACCTGAACTTTTTTTTTTTTTTTTTTGTTTTGAAGCATGTTGTGAATGAGTGTGAATTCATTAATTCTGCTTAAGGGGCTCAAAAGAGCAAGGAAATGTTACATAAGGACACGTTTAATTGCATTGTTTAAAGATTATTATATAAGAACATTTACAGGTACTTTTACAAAGTCACCAGTGTTTGTGGATAAGAATCGTTGTGTATTTATTTGAGGTTTTTAACCAATTCCTTATTTGTGAGATCACGTGGTTCATTGTTATCGATGCACTTTGGACTGTAAGTGGTGGAAGAAATGTTCATATCCTTTACATAAGCAAAAGTAGCCAATACTACAATGTGAAAACACTTCACTAGAAGGAAAATATCTGTAAGTATTATAGTGGTCTGCAGCTTTAGGGAAATGATCTACCTCAGAGGTTACATGTGTTAAAGCCTATAAAGTAGATTTAAATTAGAAAATAAATGACAAAAACTCAGGTTTCAAGGTATATGATAAAGTCTTATTACACACACACACACACACACACACACACATATATATATATATATATATACATATATACATGTATGTATATATATATATATACACTCCTGATCAAAATCTTAAGACCAATTAAAAAAAAGTGCAAGAATTTACGTTTTGCACTGTTGTATCTTAAGAAGGTTCTAAGTAGTTTCAAATGCAAAAAGAAGAAATGAGAGCAAGAGACTAAATGTTTTGAGCAGGCAATTTATTGAAAAGAACAATTGAACTAAAATATGCTGTTCATCAGCTGATCAAAAGTTTAAGACCATAGCTCAAAAAAAAAAAACAAAAACCCGAAAACCCCCTAAAACAGAAATGAAAGTCTCAAAAACAGACTCAGTAATGAGTAGCTCCTCCATTATTGTTGATCACTTCATAAATTCGCTTTGGCTTGATGCCAGTGTTTCCAAAAGGCTTGTAGGAATGTTGCTCCAAGTGGTGAAGGTGGCTTCACCAAGGGCATCCACTGCCTGGAACTGATGTCCATTTTTGTACACTTCCCTTGCCATCCATCCCCAAATGTTCTCCATTGGATTTAGATCAAGGGAACATGCAGGATGATCCAAAAGAGTGATGTTATTCTCCTGAAAAAACTCTTTAGTCGGACGGGCATTGTGAACGGCAGCATTGTCCTGCTGAAAAACCCAGTCATCACCACACAGACGAGGGCCCTCAGTCATGAGGGACGCCCGCTGCAACATCTGCACGGAGCCAGCTGCTGTTGGACGCCCCGGCACAACCTGGAGCTCCATTGTTCCATTGAGCGTTTAGCGTTGGAACCATCAGGACCATCAAGGTTCCATTTTTTCTCATCAGAGAATAAAACTTTCTTCCAACTTTGAACATCCCATATTTGGTGCCCCCCCCTCCAAAGGCCAAACGGGCAGTTTTGTGGCGCTGAAGGAGACGTGGCCTTTGAAGAGGTTTTTTTGTTTTTGAAGCCGTTCCTTTGCAGATGCTGTCTAATGGTTCTTGGGCTGCAGTCAGCACCAGTAATGGCCTTAATTTGGGATGAGGATCGTCCGGTGTCTTGACGGACAGCCATTCGGATCCTCCATCTTAGTGCCGGTGAGATTTTTTTGTTGTACAAATGCAATATGATTGTCTTACTGCGTCCAACCTCAGCAGCAATGGCACGCTGTGAGAGGCCTTGTCTATGCAGCTCAACAATCCTACCACGTTCGAAGGCAGTGAGTTTTTTTTGCTTTTGCCATCAAGAGGTCTTTTTGCATTTTGAAACTACTTAGAACCTTCTTAAAATACAACAGTGCAAAACGTAAATTCTTGCAATTTTTTTAACTGGTCTTACGATTTTGATCAGAAGTATATATATGTACACACACACACACACACACACACACACACACACACACATATATATATATATATATATATTTAGAGGAGTTAGAGAAAATGTGGAGTGTGAAGGCAACAGTGGTACCAGTAGTCATCGGGGCACCAGTGGCAGTGACCCCCAAGCTAGGAGAATGGCTCCAGCGGATTCCAGGAACAACATCAGAGTCATGATTCCCACCAAGTTTCTGTTTGCTTTCAACATGACAACCTTTCTTTCTTTGCTTTGCTGTCATGTTTCTTGTACTTTGGCTTTCCTTAATTTCTGGTTGGCCTACTCATAAGCATATTTAAGGCAGTTGTGGAGTCCCTGAACATACTCATCATATTCACAGGGTTCATCCCTGGATGACAGTCCAAACACAAGACCGACTGGGAGTCGAGGATGTCTGCCAAACATCAGGCTGTAGCAGGTGGAGTCATGAACGGTGCATTTGTATGCATGGTTCATTGTATGTTCATCAAGGTTCTATGAAACCTCTCAGTCAGCCCAAGATTGGTGTGGTTTTTGGTGATTCCAGTGAGTTCGCACAAATCTTTGACCACAACACTCTCAAAGTTTCTCCCCTGATCTGCATGGAGTTTGGCTGGAAATCCAAAACAGCAAAAACATTTCTTCCTCAACACCTTAGCTACTGTGCTGGCCTTCTGGTCTTTGGTTGGGGTAAGCCTGAGCGAAATGGCAGAAATGGTCAGTGACCACCAGGACATTTTCTACCCGACCTACAGATTTTTCCAGTGTCAAAAAGTCAATACATACGAGCTCTATAGGGCCACTGGTATGTAAACAAACAAGAGGAGCTGTAAGACCTGCAGTGGGTTCTCAGACAGCAGTTAGTTTAGAGAGAGTTGAACTTTGTCCCAGTCCAGTAGAAGGATCACAGTGGTAAGACAGAGAACCAGTTTGTATTTGTTTGTTTTCATATCTGAACTCCTCAAGGACCTTTTGATTACGGCCTGAGGATAAATGCCAGGGGTAGTTATTGTAGACCTGGCTTCAAGAAGAGACGACCCTGAGGACTCTTTGACAGTTCAACTTGACATTAATCATATGTCACCTTAGAACAGCCTTATAAGAGAGGGTGAGTAACTTGTACCTTTTGTACTCTCCCTCAGACTGCTTTTTGCTTCTGTGGGACTTGTACCTGTGGATCTACAAATTAAACCTTTGAGAAAGACACTGATCATTTCCTGATTGTTTCCATTCAGATGCTGAGGAGTAGAATTTTTCCACGACAGACTAGTGCACTTTCCCCTTTTCTTTCTTTTAGGGTCTCCTGAGGTGAGCTGATACAGAGGCGTTGACAGCTTGGCATATCCTTCCAATATCTCTGATAATATGCAGCAAAACCTAAAAACTGCAGGACCTCCCTACAGTTACTTGGCTGTGACCATTCTTTCACCTTACTCACTTTCTCTGGGTCTGTTTGTACTCCATTGACTGAGACCATATGTCCAAGATAATGCACTTTTCTCATCATTAGGTGGCATTTGGATGGCTTTAATTTAAGGCCATTTTCCCAGATCTTATCAAACACTATTTGCAGTCTCTCAAGATGTTCTTCAAAAGTCCTTCTGAGATGATGATATCATCTCAGATGACCAAGACAGCATGTCATCAATCTCTGAAATGTTGAGGCATCCTATTGGCTTCAAAGGGACCCATTGGTGTACTAAATGCTGCTTTTATGCTTATCCTGTTCTGTAACCTGTACTTGCCAATATCCTGATGTCAAGTCAAGTGTGGAGAAATATTTTGCTTGGTCCAGAGCCTCGAAAGCTTCCTCAATTCTGGGAAGTGGGAAGGCATCCCTGGTGCTGCATGGGTTTAATTTTCTGTAGTCCTCACAGATTCTCAAAGATCCATATTTCTTTTTTACAACCACGATAGGAGATGCATAAGGGCTCTTGCTTGGATGAATTATTCCAGCTCCTTCCATGTCTCCAAGGAGCTTTATGACATCCTGCCACTGAGAGGGGATATTTTGCAGCTTGGGAGGCGGAACGGTTTTGCATCTATGAGAAAAATCTCATGTTGTGCGGTCGTAGTATGACCATAATCTAAAGCATACTGAGAGAAAACATCAATGTTCTTCTGCCCCAGTTGTTCTAACAGGATTCTCTGACCTTCCTCTTCAACAGCTGCTTTGCTCAGATCAAGGCGGTAGTCCAATGACCCAGCTTCAGATTTGCTATTAATGATCAGACCTTTACTTTGACACACTTTGGGCTGTTTCCTCCCCTCAATCCCCCTCTCACTCATGCTTTCTCCTTGTTCTACCTGCCAACTGGTCTGTCCCTATTGAAGCACATTTTGCACTAAAAATGCATCTGCTAGGTGACTATTTGACTGAATCATTACAGGTCGCCCTGAGAGATTCATCACTTTGACTGGGACGTTGCCCCGTCTTACATCCGCAAGGACCCTGCCCACAACAAGGCCATCAGGGAGTCGACTGGATTTGTGACTTTTGATTAGTATCATGTACCCTCTTTTTCTTGGTCCTGTTTTCATTTTGCACATCATATCCAAACTTTTTTCCAGGTGGGACATAAAGTTTGCAGCCAGTATAATGTATGGAGCCCACACAGCCTTCAACACCTTGCTGTTACATTTCAGCCACTTTCAGCAGAGCAGCGTACCACTCAGGGAAATTCCTTCACCATTTGAAGGAAGTTGTGGCCATGTGCTGTTAGTAGATGGTGTTGGTAGGCATGTATCACGTTTGTTCCCACCAGCAATGAAACAGCGGAGCAGTACTCAGTTACAGGAACAACAGAAGCAGGCACGCTTTGCTATGGGAAAATGACAGAATGTGTACTATCATGTGATGGGAAATGCGTATGAATGAGAGAGGATCAGATGGTGAAAAAGTGCTGCATGTGCTTTTTTACAGACTCCAATAATTCATGAATTCTTTTGTGCTTACTGAGGTTAGTCCAAACTGGTTTTGTGACCATTATTGCAGAAGTGTGTGTCTGAAGATGAGTGTGTAAGTGGAACTGAAACTTCTGTCTAGGGTCGCGCTTCTGATAAATGTCTTCTGCTGAGAGAAGGAATTCAGACACCTGCTGATTCTGTCACTGTGTGATTCTCGTCGCTGCAGCTCTTCTAAGTTTCATGCAATGAAAGACGTCTTCTCTCCTGTGAGGAAATTTCCTCAACTGCTTCTATACTCCTTGCTAAGGACCTCTAGCCTGATGTTTAACACCATAATGTGGTATAGTTGGACCTCCTGCACCTTCCACTGAAATAATGGTGGGCTGCAGCTCTAGTCTACACAGCTCTGGGTGAGAGTGTCAGACAGTAGTCACCTGGGAACCCCAAACCATGACTACTTCACAGCTTATTCCATTAACCTGTACCTGACCTTCATTTAAGGGGCCAATCAAGGGGGTATATTGATCTCTAGCTTTTCGCCGTTGTACTTTCTGGTGGGGTTTTTTTATGTTTGCCTATGGGTTCCTCCGCTGCCATAGGCCTTTCAAGTTTAAAGGCTGGCTGCTGTGCTTTGGTTCCGTGTTTGGGTGACACATGGACTTGGGTCTCTAGCTGGCTCATTATCTGGAAATGGTTCTCTGCAGACTCTTGTTATATGGCCAGGCCCACCACCTTGTTACCACACTACAGTCCTTTCACCTCTAGCTGCTGGATGAGATTTGGGGAGCCTCTGAACAGATGGAGGTGGAGCAAACACTGATGACTCAAAATGGTTCAGGCTTTGCATCTGCTCTTCCTGGTTGAGAGTGATGTTTCCCACCAGTGCAGTTTGTTCTGAGAGTTCAGGACCATTTCCTCTGTCTCCCCCTCTGGTCTTTGCCCAGTCTGGGTCTTTATCTCCATGAACTTGGACCTGACCGATGGGTTTCTTTGGTCTGTATTGTAGAGGGAATTTCTTTGTTTCCCTAACAAGATTTCTGAGTTCAGCCTGCAACGCCCCAAAACTCAAGAGCCTTGGTTTCATAGGTGAGATCCTCAGGTAGACCTTCTCAGTAGTGAGACCTCTAAGAAACTGCCTGGTCAGTTTGGCATCACGATCAGGGAATGGTTCACCTCTATTCTCAGACTCTTCCACATCTATGAGGGTTGCTTCTAGAGCAGTGCTTCCCAACCTTTTTTGGGTCACGGCACATATCTGACATTAGAAAAATCACAAGGCACACCACCAAACAATATATCAAGTATTGGAAAATTGGACCATAAAGCTCAGAGGGGTGCACCAGCGACCCCTCAGACTGAGCCCCTGGATTGAAGTCTCTTGTATATTGTTGTATATTATGGGATGCATATCCCTCCTGCCCCAACCCAAGACATGGGTAACTCACTAATCCATGCTTCAGTACTGAGGGGTTTTATCAACAGAACCACCACATCAGAACCAGTTGACTTTTATTTTTAGTATCAAACAGAAGCAGCAGACTGTTGTTACAGACTGGATCATTGGTGTGTGCAGTTTATGGATCTGGATCACACTGTGGGCTTACAGAACCAATCAGTGAAATTGGATCATTTTCCACGGCACACTGTTTGGGAAACACTGACATAGGAGTAAGCAGATTCTCCTGGTTACTGACTTCACTATGACCTTTACATGTCCCCGTCCTCTGCTCTGAGTTCATCGAAGGCCCTTCGATGGAATTTGCTGTGAAGGAGGAAGACTTAGGACCAACTTCTGTGCCTGTGTTTTTCATTTGGAAAGAAAAAGAATTAAAAACTCATGTCTGAAAAATAAACTAAAGCCTCCAGGCACATGCATTTAGTTAAAAGTACAATATTTTGAGAGATGTAATGTAGTATTAATGTATTCAGTTTTATTAAATTGAAATATATAAAAAAGAAAACATCAAATATTGCACTTGTTTTTGCTTTTGTTTATTGTCACTTGTCAATAATATGTTCTTTTTGTTTTTTCATCCTTTTTGGCATCTTTTTGAAATTGTGTTTTTCATCATTTTTGTCTTTTTTTTGGAGTATGACAAACAAAACATTGAAAAAGGCACTTGTTTTTCGGTTTTCATGTATTGTTTGTTGTCAATAATGCCTTTTTGTTTTCGTGTGGACCCCAGGGAGGGAAATCTTAGTGTTTCTTTTGGTTTCTTAATTCTTGTTTTTTTTACCTCTTCTAAAATAAATGAACATCAAAGAATGTTTTTACACACTGCACAACATCATTGCCACACGCAGCGGTAAAATGACTGCATGGCTCCGACCATAGACCTATAGAATATTATGTCTATGGCTCCGACGTCCACCTTCTTTATTAGCAAAGTCAAAGAGAATAATGGAAGTTATTATTCAAACAAATCATGCTCATGTAGCAGGACTATGCCCCCTTGTGTCCAAACATATGTATAAATCCTTATGGTTCCTTTGGCTCCTGTTAAGCAAATATACAATGATTAAATAATATAAAATAAACACAATTACGAAATTATTCTACGCTTAATAAATTGGTGCTTACGGTTACCATGGGCATAGCTAATGTGGTTCTTAAGTTAATAAGTCAACAAATAAAGCATGATTTAATTAAGTTTCTACTTGAATAAAACTTATCATATATTAATTTTAATTTTCATCAGTGTCATATCTCAGCAGTCTGAAGAACACAGAAATACCTAAAACTGGACATCATAAGGTAATATTTGTGTCCTAAATATTAATTACATCAACAAAAGAACAGACTTAAACATGCGAACTGTGAGCTGTACTCACTCCTGTTCATTTGTATTGTTTTATCAGGTCACAAGGGTCGGGATAAAGTACGGAGACAACACATGGTAGTTATGAAATCAAGGAATTTATTTTACAAAAAGCATAAACAATCAGAAAAACATGTAGAAGTCAATGAGACGATGGTGTGCAAATAATCCAGTCCAGGGTTCAGGGGTGACGGGGGTTCACTGAGTCCACATACTTTCACATTTTAAAACCACAAAAGCCTCAAATATCCTTTATTTTACTGATTATTTTAGATTTATACTGAAGTAATAAAGTCATAGTTTAAGATGAATCAAATATGGACAAGAATGAAATTGAAAAAATGTCATTTTTTGTCGTTTTTTTCTATTCATGTTATTTCCTCGGTTTTGTGTTTTGGCACCCGTTCAATCCTTTGACATCATTTGTATAATTTTTTTTTTTACAAAACTTTCATCATTCTTTGTAGTTTTTGCATTTTTTTTCATTAGTGTCAGTTTTTATTTTGTTGGTCTCATGTTTTTACACTTCTATCATTTTTCACTTGTGCTGTTTTTTGGTTGTTTTTCTGTTTTCAAACCATTTCAGCCCTTTTTTATCAGTTGTTTTTTTTTTCTGGTTTTTGCTTTTTTCAACATCCATTTTTTTGTCGATTTTTTTTTTTTTTTTTTCATTTTAACGTTTTTCTGTCACATGGTTTATTTACTTTTCATCAGAAATACTGTTTTACATAATTTTTTGTGTTATTTATCATTTTTGTAAATTTTTGTTTTTCTTCCATTTATGTTTTTTTTCGTTTTTCTGTTTTACACAATTTTTCATCCTTTTTCATCCATTTATATGATTTTTTTAATCTTTTAAAATCATTTTTCATTTAAGTTACAGCATCTATTTCATTTTTCCTTATTTTTTTGTATTTGTGCGTGTGTTGTCCAGTCACAAAAAATAATGTTAAAAAAAGTGAAACTGAAAAAAAGACGAGTTCTCTTCTGTCAGTAGTCTAATGTTTAATGAAGTTTTTAACTAGTGTATTAAGCAGCAGCATTGGAAAGTACCAGTACATTTTTAACACAAACAATGTTACTTTATTACAGACTGAAATGGCACAAATCCCTTGTTCATTAAAACCATTAATTATTCTATATCATTCACTAATCAATAAAGACACTTATGGTTCCCTTAAGGTACAATTTTAGTATTTGGAATGAAAAGGATCCAAATTTCTTTTTGATTTTTTTTTTTTTAAAGCCTTTTGGCAACATATAGGAAACTGAAATGTGTTTTTAAAAAAAAAAAAAAAAAAAGTTTTATGAAGCAAATTAGTCATTTAAGGGAATGTCACGACAAGTCCATCTGGACCCATGACTGTTTCAAGTTAATGCATTAAAAAACTAAAAAGTGAAGGTACATTTTTCATAACAATACAGTACAGTGGAGTAAAACCATTCATGTCTGATTTTATGTTTGAGTGTAATCAAGGGGAGAGGTAGGTAGCCACTGAGTATAAACACATTGTGTTTGTGTTGTTGTTGTTTTCTGTGGGAATGGGAATTAGTGTATAATTCACAGTATGCTGCCTGTTTGTAAATAGCTGTTATTGTCAGTCCACACTGGGGCAACAAATGTCAAAGAATGATGAACTGACTGGGTCCCTGAGTTTCCACATGACTGTATTGTAGAGACAAAAATCCTTCATGTGTTGTAAACACAGAAATTCATTTTAAAAACACACAAAGCACTTGTGGTCTTACTTCAGCGTGTGTTTTTTTGTTTGCCCTCAGCTGATGTGCAGCGACACAATGCTCCCATTATGAGGGAATGTTCTTACACTCACATGCTCAGAGGTCTTAAATCAGCAGATTGACCCCCCGACAAAGACGGGGGCCAAGCGAGAAGAAGGTCTAGACCCTGAAAACAGCCTCCAAACAGTCACTTCCTGTGTCTTTTCCTGTTAACTGCACTCGTCGACACACTCTTGGGCCCGGGCGAACACGTGGTAGACGTTGACCAGAGGGAACATGGTGAGGGCCCCGACGAGGGACCCTGCCTGTATGGAGATGCCGCACCACAGCAGGGCGGTGTGCCCGGCCTCGTGAAGCAACGTTCCGATGACCACCTTCAGATAGGAGAAGACGCCGGTGAAAATGATCCAGGAGATGATCTGCAGGAGGTGGAAGTAAGTGAGTGGAACCAGTGTTTAGAACCGAAGAACAGAAGACAACAGAGCAGACTGTGGCAGAAGGTCATGAGATGGTGATGAACTGCAAATGATTCATGGGTGAAACAAGTTCAATCTAACACTGTTTACGTGCATGATGAACACAACGGAAGAGAGATTTAGGTTTTTGAGCCAGACTTTGTCCCCCTGAGACCCAGGATGCAACAGTTTTTTTAAAGTTCATTTTAAATTTTCTTTTGACAAAATGCATTGCTGGGTCTCAGGAGAATATTATACAGACTTATACTGAGTGATTTAATGCGCTTTGGATTTTGTTAATATTGTTATATTATTGAGTCATAAAACCCATGCAAACGTCACAGTAACCCACATCTCATGTCTCATTGTGCATATTAGTGATTAGTTTTGTTAAAGTTTGATCAACCTTTCCAAAAACACGCATAAAGTAGAGTAGTATATTGCTTTTTTAAAAAACACAAGACTATTTTTCCAGATAAAACACATTTTTTCCCTAATATTTTTGATACAAAACTCTGCATGCAACACGGTAAAAAGGACATGAAAGTTAAGCGCAACTATTTTTTTTAACATTTTTATTCTCTCAAAGGTACATTTTGGAGATCAAACTAATTATGCAAAAAAAAAAAGGCTGCTGTTGCAAAATCACTCACAATTTATATGTGCTTAAATGGGCAGTTTCTGTATGTAATATGAGTGGACACGATGTTACACGCAAAACCTGGAATGAGACTGAGATTCATGAAAAACCCACATATCTGGGTTAGAAAAACCATCAAATTAAACACAGTATTTACTTATAGTGGTATATAAGACCAATATAAGACCATTTAAAGCCACGTGTTCCAGGTAGGTTTTCCTGTCCCAATTTTTGATCCTATTTTTGGCCCCAATATTTGATTTAAAAATTCATTAATTTTGGGATGGCTCAGAGCAACAGTACAATTTTTTTTGATTTATCTGAGGTCATCATTAGGCACATCTTGGGGGTAAATATGTCTGCATTCTCTTTTATTATTGGGTCTAAAAAGGTACCAAAATGTACCCAGTTTCATATATAAAACATATGGAAAACTCACCACTAAGGCCACACCACTGGAGTATCTCAGGAGTGGAGGACAGGGACTGAGCGCCGCTAAAGCCATCAGATACGCAGCGAACACTCCTCCTGCTAAAGACAGGAAGCCCAGACCCCCAGAAGATCTGGAACACAAAGTCCAACACCAAGGTTTAGAAGAAGTCAGATCTACTGTAGGAAAAACCAGGTGGGCTCATGTGAGACAGGAAGTAATGTGCAGCTCTGGAAAAAAAACACACCAGCCACATTTCCAAACCTGGACCTGAACACCTTGGACATGGTCAAGAGGAAGACAGGCGATCACAAATCATTAAACAAAGCTGAGCTGCTGATTTCACAACAACAACAACATGAACAGACAAAAAAACACCTAAAACAAAACACTGTGGTGAAAAGTGAATATGAACTTACTGAGATTGGAATGTTTTTGTTATTTTGACCTGTTTTATCTACAAATAAATGCACTAAATGATGGTATTTTTTGACTTGAATTTGAATAAAAATGTTGTCAGTAGTTTCTAGAGGGAAAAAAATAAGTTTACTGAACCCTTCTGCAGCTTTCCACATCCATATCCTATAGACGAAGGCAGCAGAATGGGGTCAGATTGACCAAAGGTTAAACACATACATTAACCCTTGAAGATCTACAAAGATGACAGCTCATCTAAAATCTTTAATAACTTTAGAAACATTAATCCTATTAATACATGTAAAGAACTGAGAGAAAATACAGTTGATCATCTTTTCATTGTCATCAGATATGACCCATTTGGATCTTCAGAGGCTCCATAGTTACCATGGAAACACTGTCATCTTCTACAACATTGATTCACCAGTAAAACTGCTGGAATTTGACAAATGCCAGTGGATGTAAATGCTTGTTTTATGTTCACCCAATGATATTTTTGCTGAAAAAAAACCCCTCACTTTTTCTTCAGATGTCTCTGTTGTGATGCAATAACCGTAGAATTTACTCCAAACTTGTACGATTTTATCTACATCATCAGTGAATTAAACAGAAAATATCGGATTGTCACTAAAAACTGCAAAATGGACAGGATAATATGACATCACATAGCGATAAAGCACTTAGGAAAGGTTAAATGTAGAGAAAAATACATTTATATATTTTACATATTTACAAAAAAACATCTTAAAGGGTAAAAACAACAGTTTCTTATGTTTGCGTTCGTTACCTCTACATATTTTCTCACCTCAGAACAAAAAACATGGCTAGAAAGCAGGCGAGTGGGTTTGCGATGTTGCCCAGGACCACAGAGAGGTGAAAGGTCATGGTTCCATAGGGCAGACAGGAGAAGCTCTGCACTGACGGCAGGACGCCGTTGGTGAGTGCGTTGGATACGGCGAGCAGAGCGAGCAGGTAGATGTTCTGCGGCGTCCAGAACGTGCGAGCAGGTGCTTGTTCCTCCACCTGAACGTGATCCTCGGACACCGGCGTCCCTCCGTTGTGCAGAGGATGCGTCTCCTCTCCGCTCTTTTCTGCTGCGGCGTTGTCGGACTCTTGTGGTGGCGAGTTGTTTAGCAGCGTGGACTGTCTTTGCGTCAACGCCAGGAAGCTCAACGCCGATACCGACAACATGACGAACAAAAACGAGAAGAAGTTCTGTGCAGGGAAGCTCTCCTTCAGATACTCCGGCTGCACTGTTCCGTTCACGGTTTTACACTCCAGCTTCCCAACGCCTTGCCCTAAGGCCACGACGCAGGGGAACAAGGCACTCAAACCCTGCCCGATGAAAAACGTACGAATATACTGAGGCGGGTATCTGAACATGAAAGGCAGGAAGGTGACGTTAGATGTGCAGCAAACTAAGGCCAGCACGAAGGTGAAGAGCAGGAACGGCAACGACCTCTCCTCTCCTGCTATTACGACAGTGTGCGACCAGAAAACCACCAGAAAACCAGACGCCACCACAGCCAGGACCTGGATGCAGTGGATGACCGCGCGTTCGTTCAACCGCCCCGGAGCGCAGTGGTGTGTGACGGTCACCGCAATCGGACCCAGGTTCCCAAAAGCGATCAGCACGGACAGGTAGGCCGGAAGGTTCCACCCTAACACAAGAAAAGACCAGCGCAGTTAGTCATTTGTACTCATGTTTGATTATTACTAGGGGAGTTAGAAAATATGGGTTCTGCAATATATCCTGATATTTCATTTCACAATACTGTATCGATGTTAAAAAGTACTATATCGATGTTAAGAGGTACTGTATTGATATTAAAAAGTACTGTATCAATATTGAAAAAGTACTGTATCGATGTTAAGAGGCACTGTATTGATATTTAAAAAGTAGTGTATCGATATTAAAAAGTACTGTATCGGTGTTAAAAAGTAGTGTATCAATATTAAAAAGTACTGTATTGATAGTAAAAAGTACTGTATCGATATTAAAAAGTACAGTATCGATATTTAAAAGTAGTGTATCAATAGTAAAAAGTACTGTATTGATATTAAAAAGTACTGTATCGATATTAAAAAGTACTGTATCAATATTAAAAAGTACTGTATCAATAGTAAAAAGTATTGTATCGATATTAAAAAGTACTGTATCGATATTTAAAAGTAGTGTATCAATATTAAAAAGTACTGTATCGATAGTAGAAAGTATTGTATCAATATTAAAAAGTATTGTATCGATATTAAAAAGTATTGTATCAATAGTAAAAAAAATACTGTATCGATATTTTTAGATATTTATTCAAATGCAGATGTACCAGAAGTTCATTTTTGTTTGTCTTTATTGCTTATATTTTATTCATTATCATTTAATGCTGTTTTATTAAATAATGGTTATTTGAAGTATCCTAAAAGCACTTTTTACTGTCAGAGGCAGATGTTAGTTGTTCTGTTGAGAATGCACAAAAATAATGCTATGTTAGTTATGAACCAATAGAATATGAACATTTGAGCAGGATCTTAAACTGTAATGTCTGTAAAATATAATTTAAGTTTTAACACATTAACATTTTGTGATAAAGCATTAGATCCTGTTGTGAGCCAATAAAAATGTGTTTAGTATTTGTGCTTATTTCTGGTGTAATTCAATTCAAGGAAATAATGATTTTTTTAAAGAGAAAAACAAAAAATTGCCTTTTTAACGGTATCATGATATATTGTATTGTGATTTATGTCGTATCACCAGATTCTTGCCAATACACACCCCTAATTATTACTGATATTTTAACATGCCTTATACTTTGTTTTCATTCACACAGACTTTATATTAAACTAAAGTAGAGGCTCAGTTTATAGACAAGTATAGTGATAATAAAATAATAAAAAAGGTGATTCAATTTCCATAAAAACCTAAAGTCAATGACAGTAAAGGAGTTGAAGGCAATTCACTAAAACAATAAAACTATTCTGATTAACTTTAGTAAACCTATGTATAGTATTTCTTATCACTACCAACCTTAATTGCTTTAAATGCTTATTATAAAACTATTATAAAATGTGAGTTGGAAGCCTGGAGTTGGAAGCTTTATTTTTTACCCACGAACAGTCGCTGTTTTTGTTTTTTATTTAACGTGGCGGCAAAAAAAAAAAAAAAAAAAAAAGAAAGAAAGTTATAATATTCTTATCACTGTATGTAATGATAAAGTAAGGTTTCCATAAATTCATCCAAGAAATATGAGTTATTTCTGTTCAGATTACCATGTTTTTTTTTCCTTTTATATTTGTTTGTGCTGCTCTCATGTTCATTTTCTGCCTGCCTCTGTGTGGAAGACAAAGTCCACAGCTAAATTCTTCCACTCTTCTACATGTCAGAAGTAAATGTTAGACTTTTTACACCACAACCAGTCACACAGCTTTATATTTACTTATAGCTGTAATTTTTCATCTCCTTCTGTTCCAGTGAAAAGAAAAACATCCCCGAAGGTGTCGATGTTGAATATTTGTGTTAAACTAAAGAATGAAATGTTCTTTATGGGGTGAGAAAATGTTCCTGCTTAATAAGTTTTAATAGGAATCATATAAATAGTTTAGTTCTACACACACAGTGCAAGAATAATACAAATATATTTATATTGCGTACTGTGTGTTTTTAGGTTAAAACAGCTTCATTAACCCAAAGTGGTTGTATTTAATGTGTATTTAGTCTTTAACTCTTTTTTTCCCCGACAATATGAGATTCATTACATTACAATATGACATTTATTACATTTCTGATGTTTTATACTATTCAACACATGTTGGATATTTATAACTATTTTGTGTTTCTTCTTGTCATGGGGTCAGACATCACACTACTAATCACTTTAACCTTTTAAAGTGAACAGTTTTAGTTTTGTTTTTCGTATGTCTTTTTAAAGCTGTCCACATAGTTCCTAAATTTTCTTTAATGTTAAGAAAAGAGGCTGAAAAACAAATATGTATAATCATTACAACCCTGCAAAAACAACATAGCTAAAGGTAGTCTTAGACTTTTGCACAGTGCTGTATTTAACTGGTTCAAAGACTAGTTATTAATAATCTGTTAAATTCCACTTAAGCACACATTTTATTTTTTATGCTGTTTGATGACTTTTAAAATAACTAAACAGAATATCCTTTATTTGTAATAGATTTGTAATAGATTAATCTGTAATTAATCTGATGTCTGGACTAGACATATTAAGTGCAAAGGGAAGTCACAATAAACACTAAGTTACCACTTTAGTTTATAGAGTCTTTTTATGTAAGGTTTTCCCCCCAGAAATTTTAGTTTTAACTGCTCTACATACATCACATCTATCATTTTCAGCAGCATAGGGACAGTGATATTAAAAGTAACGATTAAAACAAGAAACAGAAAAAGTAAAAATGCAGTATATATGTAAAATATTAATAATTTAAGTTTGTATTGAGTGCAGATTTGTATATTGTAAATATTTATGAATTGTAATATTACAACAGGGTCATATACTTTATATTACATGCAAATTGTAAAATAAAATAAAAAAGATCGCAAAAAAAAAAAAAATCTGTATTTTAGTGTGTATTATTGTGTGTATAAATGAGGTCTAGTGGTTGTAAATGTATTTATAACATGTACTCTGCTCTCTGTTTTACAAGCATGCTAACATAACTAGCTAACCTGCCCCATTAGAGCCAGTAAATACCTGCTAATAAAAGCTATTCAACTGAAAACATGGTGACTCTACGTCTGGCTCTTTGGGGACAAAAGCCACATTCGGACACAATCCTATTCTCCACTGACCTTCGGGCAGGACGTTGACAACCACCGGGAGCTCGACCCACAGGCTGTTCACGGAGACCCAGGAGCCCATAGCGAACAGAGCCATCAGCCCGTGGGTCACCGCCGAACCGCTCCACCAGCTGCCGGACATCGTGACGCTGCCTCCGACTAGAAGGATGTAGTGAGAGCTGTTGGTAGTATTCCCTCCCTTGACTTTGTTTGGGTGAGATGTTCGTCCACACGCCGCGGAAGCTGAAGAATGGTGGACGCTTACGCAAAGTTCCCGCCCCTTCAAGAACGCATTCAGGACACCTCGTAAGTTTATAGGGAAAAGTTGTGAAACCTCTCGCTTTACACGTTTTTTTTTAATTTACCTAACAATTTTCTATACTTTTACACTTGCATAAAAAACAACAAAATGATGAATAACTAAAGCAATATAAACATAATAGCGATTTGCTATATTTATTTGCACCCATAGGGAGTTCTTCTCTTAGGGTTTGTAATGTAGCACAAATTCCCTGGTTCCTGAAGGCACCATCCTAACATCGTGTTTGTTAAAGGTCTGTCGATATTCAATAGAGATTTGTGATTAATTCAATTATTTCGATTAGATTACGTATTCATATATCAAATGATTTAAATAACTGACTGAAATTGCCTTTAAATACTAATCTTTAGAAAGGCCTTTTAACTCTTTAATTTCGTTGTACATGTATAATGACAATAAATGGCATTCTATTGTATTCTATTAACAGTAATCAGATGGATGTTTATGTAAATTAGAATTTTAATGTATTTTACTTATTTGTCAGGAAGATGCTGTTAAATTGCTTTTCGTTGTACTATAACAATGGCAACAAAGTCCTTTTCTATCCAATAGTATTATATTCTTGGCCTATTTTACATGTTATATACTCAAAGCTGTTGGCACATCGGATGTTTAAAAGGAAAAGTCTCAACAGTGTAACGGTCAAAACATTTCTTTAATATTGAATAATATTTAAACCCAGAACAAGAGAGGTTACTGTGAAATGCCAAAGTGCATTCAGATATAACTTCTTACAGTATTACAAACCGAGACAACAGTATTTTCCCATTATGTCAGAGGTTTCCCGGATCTTCACTGGGCTTTAAAGTTCACATAAATAATGCCTTTATGTCTTGGCCCACTGACCCCGTACAGCCCCTCATTATTTATTTTTATATCCCTGTTTTCTTAAGGCCCTCCCAACTCTTTTGTAAGCACATAAACTCAGTGACATGGCTGTGATGCAATGCATACCTTTCAGAACTGAAAAATGCAGGCCTACAAAAACAAACTCATGACTGATTGCCAAAAATTAGGATTATTTTGTTTCTAATTTAATTACTAGTGCTGGAATTTTTACTCACTATTAGTAGATTTAAAGACCTCACACACACAATTTTATTTTGAAATCTGTTCTGCCCATAGTTGTATAATATACATTTTGGGATAAAGGGTCCGATATGTTCATATGAACTCTAGTAGATGTAGTAGATGACTTGATAAGAAAATAATCAAAAATACATAATTTATACCCACTTATAGCACAAGAGAACATACACAGATGAATTGTTTTGAAACAAATTGACTTTTTTTGGACTCATTACATTTTAGCATCTTATTTATGAACTTGTATCACTTATCAACCAAAACAAGATAAAGTTTCCAGAAAATCTGAGCAAGCTGCATGGAAGAAATTGTCAAGCAGGTTGTGTTGAATCGTTTAAAGCACTTTAATTGAGTTCTCTCTAAATGATCAAAATGGGTACATGATGTACAAAAACTATAGTTTTTCATAATACCATACATAAAAAAAAAAAAAAAATAGATGGACCATGATCTAAACATCTCTTAAACTAGTTGTATAAAATATAGTATGTACAACACAAATAGAAGCTGCATCGTACGTACACAGCTCAGTGTTCAATATGTGGCAAGATTAAGGTCACTATGCATTTCTGCTTACATTGTAAACATTGCACGAGGAAGTTGCATGATAAGTTTCCCTTCTCCTTTGAATCCATTATTGACGCTCATGTTCATCTGTAGAATAAACTCAAATTAAGGCTGCTTGATAGTACTGCTTTCACTCTGAGCAGCTTCCACAGTCCGTGGAACCACAGGTTTGGGTTTAGTCTTCCTCGGGGCTAAGACAAGAGAATACCCAGGCTTAATACGTGGAAGAGACAACTTCAGCTTTAACATCATCTCTGTGGTATTGCGGAAAAAGCAGTTTAAGTTTGGGTCTATGTTGTTGAGGACCATTTTTTGATAGAGTATCTCGCAACGAATTCCTTCCCGTTTCTCAATTCTGGATTTTCCATCAAAACGCAGCATGAGTTTGTCCACATCCTGCTGGGTCCTGCATGGCCCGCCATTCCCATGCACTGTGGTGATGATGTATTCCCTGTCCATGTTCAGCTCAACCTCTTCCACGCCTTGTTTCTTATATGGCTTGGTTATCTTCTCCTTTTTATTCTGTGCAGGTCTTTTGACTTGCTGACTGGAGGCTTCGTCTGAACTCTCACCAGATGAACCCGACTGTTCATTGTCTTCCTGGGAGCTACCTGATGACAAGTCCTTCTTTCCAGACTGTTTGGGGGTCTTGGGAGATGCTTTCGTCTTGTAAAGATGGCTAAAGGGATATTCTGCCATCAAGATGGAGAATCTGCAACTTTCAAGCTGTAAGCTCAAATCTGGTGAGAGAACTTCGGAAAATTTTCCTCCGGGCAGGAAGTCCTTCAGGTGCTCCTCAGTGATGGTAGCTATCACCTTTATCACTCTCTTCAAACAAGCTCTAATTAGGTCCCTGTTTGTGTGCCACTCACCACAGTAATGAAAAACCCCAACGAAGGATTTCTCTTGCAGGGGAACCTGCAGAAAAACATTTGTGCTCTCTTCTGGTTCGAGTAGTGATGCAGGATTTTTGGACCAATCCAGGAACTTTTGGTAAAGACCGAGAAGGTAGCGTCCATAATGTGAATACTCGCCTCCACTTTTCAGTAGCTGCCAGTAAGGGCCAAGGACTTTGCAGTAAACGATGGCTAGGACGCATACAAAGCTCTGAATCATAGAGTCATCTGCATCAGCAGCAACGCTCTCCAGGACGACGTTTGGGCATTCATCATTGTCAAGGGAGATCAAATCAGACAGGAAGGGAGAGATCTCTTTGTGGTGGTGAATAAGACCCGCAGCTGCTTCGAAGTAGTTGTTGAATTTATTCGATGAATTCACTGCCAGACGAGAGGGATTTTTCTTTTCCTCACAAAAAGCCACCCAGTGTTTCCTGTGGTTCTTCTTCTTCGGGTTGCGAGGGCTTAAGATATCGCATGCCATGTGAATGTAGCGTGAAGTCGCACTCTCTGTGAAATTCACAAAGTTGCTAAATTTTGGCATCTTATCCCGGCCAAGTTGCTCTCCTCTTGACTGAATGATCTCTTTTTCAAAGCATATGATCTGCTGCTCAACTGCATAATGCAAGTCAACCAGGAAATTAGCATTGTAATTTAAGAACAACATAGGAGAAGCCAGAGAATGAGACAGTGAATTGAGAATTTTTTCAAAATCGATCATTGCTGGATGCTCCTTACATGTCATAATGTATTGATTTTTGAGGAGTTCGAGGGCTACTTTTTTGCATTTTGGGGACTTCCCACCATACACACTGGAAAGCTTTTGGACAGACAGCATTGCAATGTCCAGCAGGGTCAACACTTCATCCTTGTTATCTAATGTTTCTTCTTCATTGGACACATCCAAATCATCATCATCATCATCATCACTTTTGTCACATCTAGGCACAGTCTCTTTCAGTATAATTCTCTTAATAATTGCACCATTCATATCAGACCCTTCGCCTTGCATTACTTCAAAGCTCTCATATTCTTCTTTGATTTTGACTTTTTCATAAGTACCATCATCTTTTCTCATCCGTTTCTTGGTTAAAAATTTACGTGGATCGCTTTTCTTTGGCACCAGTTCAAATGGGGTCTGAAGTAGATTTTCCATCGCTGCATTCCTCCTGTGGCTTCTTGTTTCATAATTGCGGCAGTATGTTTTTAACCTTTTTAGCTTTCCTTTAAGGCTTTTATATGCCTTTTGAATGTCCCCTTTCTTACAATAGTTAGGGTTAAAGTTTCTAAGCCAGTGAACTAAAATAACTGGGGCAATTTTCTCCCTAGCAATGAAGTTGCTTAACTCTATTATCAATCCATTTGTGACCTCTATTGACTGAGCCCTCTCCGAAAAATCCCTCATTTCCAGAAGATGTGTTCGTTCCACTCCTATGCTGTCACATATTGGACCAACAAAATTGAAGTTCACATTTGATTCCAGAAACATCAGCCTTGCTTCACTTCCTAGACTCAATGTTGCTGCAATGCCTCTTTCAATCAAACAACGAAAGTCAGCTGACTGATGCATGGGGAAAATTTTCTTAAGCCATTCTACAATGGCAATCCACGGAAAGTTATTTTCCTCTCTCATGAGACCCACTTGAATCAAAAGTCTGTTCTTGCATGGTGCTGTATAGAGGTCTAACCCCTCCCCCGTCTGAGGACCAATGAAGTCAGCCACAAGTTTCCAAAAGTACTCATCTCCTGAAAAACAGACAAGATGGAAGAAAGGTGATTGTGAATTTTACATTTGAAGACGAGTACAAGTCCCATAAAAACATAGAGGTTAAAAGTTTTCTTTTGTTATCAGTAGAGCAGCTTCTATTAGAAGACTTGACTCTTTCTGTGATTCACCACATTTCAAGTTTGTCTATATCTTTTCAGACTTACTCAGATTAGCCTCAGTTACAGCCACTTTTCCACTAAGAGAGAAACCTTCCCCCTCCTCCATTATTACCTGTTGAAAACAGAACAACAGATAAGATCAACCCATGATATATAATGCAATGCTGTCTCTTGTATAATGTGTGATCTCATAAGGAAAAGGATGCTAGGCAAACAGAAGTATCATACTTAGACTTTTGTAATGGAAAATGCACCTCCGCTGGTATAGGTGTGTAGAGGTTTCAGCAGACACCTAAAAAGAAAAAGTTTGTTAAAATCTGAAAGTGTACAGCCACATATCACTAAATCAGATGCTGCATGTATAAATCAAATAAGAGTACATTGGATATTGTAACAAAGCAGAATAATTCTTAGAGACAATAACATTCAACTCAACAACCAAATTAAAAAAATAATAATATGCACAGGAAAAATTTAGTTTTTTATTTTTGTGCTACTTCGCAAGAATTGGACATGCAAATTTGCAGGTAACGCCAACTCTATCGTTAACAGAGTTAAATACGTTAATATACCTTATTTTCCTTATTGCATTTACACTCCTCGTATCGTAGCAGTCTAACATGTCTGTTTCATTAAAAGTACGATCAGAAATCTTTGAAAACAAACATATAGTTAGGAAAATGACTGTTAATGCTACAGTCCAACTCTATGCTAATACTAGCCTTGTGACCAGGCTGCTAATGTTAGCGCCAACTTTAAACACAGGGGAAGTACTAAGTTACACAATTAGATTACAACATCAGAAGTAAAGAGCGCTGCTAAATTGTGTCTTCGATCGAAATGATTAAAAAGGGCATATTATAGTTTCTTAACGTATCCTTCCTTACCTTACAACTGCAGTCTTGTAGAACACTGCGTTTGGACCCACAACAACAGACTCGTGCCCCGGAACAGCGAGCAAGATTTTGATTGGACGGTTTTATTAGAGGCGGGCTGTTACCCGGGTCTCTACCAATCGTAGTGGAAAGGCGAAATGCATTGTGGGTTCATATTGTGGCTGGATTCTTCCCAGTGTATGAAGTAGCCTAGCAGGTAATGTAAAATACCACAAAATAATACGAGAAACGTCCGCGTAAGTTTACGTCTGTGCATGTCTTCTTTTCGGTAGTTGTTCTAGATTCACCTGGATGTTTGTGTAAGCCTTCATTTACTCCGGTCATCGTTGTTTTTGCTTTCGATCGGAAACGTAACAAGTCCAGTTGAACCTAGAACTACCGAGGAAATTGCAAGAAACTGATATAAAATCTAACGTTGAACTTAATATTAACAACGTAGAAAGTTTATATGCATTATTCTGTAACATCACCCTGTACTGCGACTTATTAACGATTTAACAATAACACAAATGTCCACTGGTCAGCTAATGTGGATAATGAAGGCCATAATATAATATTTAGCTAAATATGGACCAGTCTTTTTTTTTTTTTTTGGTTTCTTTTGACGAACAAACCACCTTTAATGACATTAAATGTCGGTGCATGATCTACCCTTATGTATTTACCTCTTCCTCATGTAAAAAGCACCCAAAATAGAGCTAAGAATGTGTACACAGTTTTGAAAGTCAAACACAATGAATGTGGATGTATTGTTTACTTTTTAACCTTTACCAGTCACTTAGTACATTCTTTACTCATTTCTTTAAGTCAGAGGTTGACTTAATCCTAATCAGATATTTATCTTTTCATATCTGTCTGGTCAAATGAAACCAGTCGTAGATGATCAAAGATGACTAATAGACAAATCTGTCTATTAGTCATATGAACAATCATTCCTGGAAGCAAATATTGCACTTTGTTTTGCAAAGAATAGAAGTAAATTTGAAAATTTCCCTAGGGTGGGATAAATAAAGTATATCAAATCGAAATGTGTAGAAAGGTAAATTGATGTTGAGCTTGTTCTTCATTGTCAGTCTGAATATATAGTCTAGGATCCACAGTTTTCACATCTATAAGTGTCATTAATTGTAAGACACCATTATTTAAGTATGAGGTAAAACACAAGATGTTACAGACCATTTCTCTTCATTGTATTTTCCATGGCATTAGATGAAATCAGGGGCACAACTATAGGTTAAACGTATTTTATGAATTCTATTTTCAGATTCCACTATGCCGCTTGTTTTCCAAACCCTGGTTTTCTTTGAACGAGGCCTGTAATAAATATTAGAAATCAGCAGCGATGGACTCCTTCAAAGCAGAATCTCAGGAAGGAAATGAAGTGGTTGAACCCAGCACATCAAAAACACCAGACCAGGGAACAAATAAACCAGCACCAAAGAATCCATCTTTAAAGAGGAAATCAGATGTACCTCAAAAGAAGAAAGCGAAGAAGCCAAAAAAAAGAGTTAGCAGGTCTGCTTCGCTCGGCTACACTGTCCATGAAGGAGAAGATATGCTTCTTGTCATATCCAGCACTTCTCAGTACAACAGCACAAACTGGAGCACTCAGAGGAAGGGAAACAAAAAGAAAAAGTTAACAAAAAACAAAAAGAAAGGCATTCAGATTAAGAAAAAGAAGACAGTCCGCCCTAAACCTAAAGTGGTGAATAATCCAGTGGTAAAGGAGAAAGAGGAACCTGCCTTCGTGCCACAGGAAGCAGCAGACAACAGATGGGGTGAAAGTGTCCCAGAGGAGGTGCTCGTGAATATTTTTCAGATGGTCGTTGTCCAAGATGGTGCTGTACCATTTCTTTGCAGGTAATAAATACTTATTTGATGCAATGTTTCTGGTATTTCATAAGATTTAAGCGATGACCAAACTCCTTTTTACTATATCTATTGTTATGCTTTTCATTCTTGTGATGTGCATTGTTCCATAAACTTTTTTTATTTATTCATACCAAGCATCACCTGCCAGCCTTTCTTTAAATATGTGTCAACACAGTTAATTTTGTGCTTTTACATCGGATACTTTTGAGTAGGAATAAATCATAATTAAAGCGGGGTGTGATGCAAAAGTCACAAAAACAAGTTAAATTAGTAAATCAATCAATTTATTACGAACAGTTAAGATCAACAATTCAATTACAAGGTACATTTTGTAAGACGACTCCCCGGAAAAAGACCTCAGCTTATAAACGGGGGCCCCTTAAACATGTTAAACAAGTTATGAAAGCATTATCATTTAATTGACTTCATCATCCACTTAATTATTATATGTGGTGTTATGTGCATCTTCCTTGCTTTATTGATAATGTTTCCTTTAATTACAGACCATCCATCCTCATCTGCTCCACTTTTTTCTGCACGTTTCTGTTGTAGAGTGGGAAGTGTGTGTCGTTTGTGGAATGCTGCTGCCTCTAGTCCAGTCCTTTGGCGCAGAGTCACTATCGGTTACTGCTGGATTGAGCCGAGGAGGAGCCAGCAGCCAAAAATAGAGAAAAAAATAAAGGACACTGTGGACTGGCTGGCTCAACACAGGTGCGTATTTTTGGTTTTATGAAATGATTTGGCCGAATAGCCTATTTTATGTTATAGTTCACTGTGTTTGTTTTCAATTAGGTTAGTGGTTGAATCATGGATTGACTTAAAAATGAAATAAAAAAAAAAATATATTTTTTGTTTTTTAGATTCTCCCAGCTGCGGGAATTTTCTCTGTGTCACTGGATAAAGAATGTCAGCTATGCTGTTGAAGTAAGTCAGGGTTTCTTCTCTGAGGATCATTTGAAGAAGCATTTTGTACTTTTTTTAAAATCACAATGACTCTTTAACAATGGACTGAGCCCTCTTACCTATGCATCACCTTGTTACTGTCTTCTGATGTGCAGAAAAACAATAGTTTTGCTTCAGTTGATTTTATTTTTTTTTTTGAACAATTACAAGTTTTTATTTCATTATATTTTACTTCTACTTGATTCATTCGTCTAATATTTTAACCACATCAACTATTCTGAAGGTTTCATTGCTTTACTGAAATGCTTTCTCTTGTTAATGGAGATAAAATAACACTGTTGTCTGTACAAGCTTCTTTTGTGATTATTTAGTTTATATTATAAATAATAATGATAATAATGGAATAGATTAGATTAGATTAGATTAGATACCCAAAGTACATTACATTATTATTATTATTATTATTATTATTATTAATAATAATTAAGGCCTCTACCATATTACATGTCAGGAGAAGACAAAAATACGGTCTCTTAAATAATAATGAAAGGCTTAAGGAACAACTGAATTAAACTGTTCAATTGTGAAATTAAATAATATGGTTATTTATTATATTCATTAGGATTAATATTATTACATTCATTACATTACAGACTGTGTTTTCTCAATCAACATATACATGTGTATTTACTATATGCTTTTTTCTGTTTACGTTGTGATTTGTTTTAGGTCGTATCACAGTTCTGTCCTCACCTCCGCTCCCTCAAACTCTCATACTGCTCTGGTCTGACGGAGCACGTCTTCACCAGCCTGGGTATGCACAGCCGGTCCCTGCAGAGCATCAACCTCCAGTATTCAGAGGTAGGTTACTTAACAGTCCACAGCAGTAAACAGTCACGGCACAATTCAGCATCATATTTAACCACATACTACTTTATCCATATTTATATCTGCTCTGCTCTGATTGGGAGAGCTGAAGTTGTTCTTCATATAATGCAGTAATGTTTTTTTTTTTCCACGTAAATCCATGATTTTGAGCTGAAATTGTGATCCATGTCAATTATGCAGATGTGTGATAAAATATTGTATGAGATACTGAAGAGAAATTGAAACTGTGACAACATCTAGAAGAAAAAAGTGGAATAAAACTTTTTCATTATTTATTTTCTGATATGATGCAAGGAGGTGAAAGACAAGTGTGTGCTTTATAAATAAATAAAATCCAGTGTTTATCACATAGAGGGGGAGGGTGATACCACTGTTGGTATATGAAATACAAAGATGAGTGCTATATGAATAAGTCTTATGTGTAAGTGAGGAATCTAATCAGTGGGGTTTATGCAGGTGTGTGTAATGTACATACTTACTTTTTTTAGTTGAATGTGTTTTTACTGGTCCTTGAGGGCTGGTATCCTGCATGTTTTAGATGTTTCCCTCTTCCAACAAAACTGATTCACACGATAAGCCTATCATCAAACAGACTTCTGCAGAAGCCAGATAATGACTGCCAGGTGTGTCGGAAGAGGGACACGTCTAAAAAACATGCAGGATACCAGCACTCAAGGATCAGGACGTATAATACGGTCATCACTTTTTATACCAGAACCCATGAAAACTCCCTGTTATACCATTCATTAAAAATAAATAAATTAATAAAATTAATTTTTTTTTAAATTAGAGACTCAGATATTAGTCAGACTAGTATAAGACCACTCTGGAATAAGTCAGAACAGGTTGCCAGGTACTGAAAAACTTATTGGCATTTCCTTTTATAGAATATAACATTTTTTTCAATATTAAAAGCTGTAAAAGATCCAGAAACCAATATTTAAATGTTGGATGGTGTTTTTCTTTTCATTTAAATAAATTTAATCTGCAAGCCAGAAGAGTGGTAAAGACTGTCAAACTTTCATATTTTTGATTAAAATGAAAAGAATATGATATAATATCAAATATTGCCATTCTTGCCTCATATGAGAACATACTTTAATGTAGTTTCAGGTTGAGGGACTCCTGACCTTCCTCGAGAAACACGGAATTCAACTCAGGCAACTTATGTTCACGTGTGGACTAAAGACCGACAGACTTCTGGCTGCCATCACTGTAAGACCCCATTTCTCTCTGTACTTTCTTAATTTGAGTATTAACATAAAAGGCACACATGATGGTGGATAACAGGTAATATTACATTTGTTTTGCAGAAAGGATGCTGTCCTGACTTGGAGTTCCTGGAGGTCAATAAAAAGCTGGACAGTAAAGACTGTGAACTTCCTGTTTACATCCAGGGACTGCAGATGGCGTGTCCTAAACTTAAGGTAGAAAAGTATTTCAGATCAGATCTCTGTACAAATGGCATTATTGGGTTTCATAATAACAATACAAGCATAAACACGACCGTTCTTCCATCCTCTTGTTTTTCTTATACCAGATTCCTCACTGTTAAACTTGTGTGTTTATTCCACATCCCATCAGACGTTCCGGTTGCTGAACGTCAGACCACTACATAAAACAATGCGTATTGGTACAGATTCCACTTCAGGATTCCCTTTGCTGGAGGAGCTGTGCATAGCCACCACCTCTTATTCGTACATGACCGACAAAGAGCTGTGGGATATACTTTTTGGCTCCACCAAGCTGCGGGTGCTGGACCTGCGAGGCTGTTCTCGAATCACACCTTTGGGTCTTGCCGCTCTGCCCTGTCAGGGTACGTTTTAATCATGAAATCATGTGTAATTCCTAAATAATGTATCATAGACCCGAGCACTTACTTCCTGAAAGTCACTCATCTGTTTGTATTGATAGTCTTGATCATAAACCTGTTGATAAATCCGTGTCATCCTCTTGTGATTTCTGTAAATTTTGCAGAACTGGAGTGTCTGTTCTGGGGTCATTATTTCAGCAGCAGTATCGGATTATCGCCACCCAAGAAGGGACTTCATTTGGTGACCCAGAAATGGAACCAAACACTACAGCAACTGGACATCTCAAACCAGCTGTTCAGTGAAGATGACCTGGAGATGGCGATGAGTCATCTCACTCAGACCACAGACGCCGAAACTCTGCGTTCACTCAACCTTAGTGGGACCAGGATCACACCGCCGGCTCTGAGGTACGGCCTCTTAACCCTCCTCTTGTCCAGGAGTTAGAATTAACCCTTTTATCAAGTGTTTTTAAATCAGAAACACCAAATTTGCATCTTGTCATCCATTCACCCCAAATACCATGTTGGGTTCCACTGCTGCATTCTTTGTGAATAAAAGTAATTAAATAATGAGTGTTTTATTCACATGTGTACAGTCTGTGGTTGTCCTTTTTTGGAAATCATAAAAGAAATTCTGTCTCATAGCTTTTTGGCCATCTTCATTCCTTTTGTTTTTGAGTAATGTGGCTATAAATTTAGAGCGGTTTCAGATTAGAGAAATGTAAACTGGAAGATCATCACAGCCTGACGTATGTAAGTTTAGTCAAGGTTTTTTTTTTTTTGTTGCCATCTGTTATCTTTCTGGATCAATATTAAACTGGTCTGATATGATTCTTAAGTAGAATTATCTCCCAGTCCAACTGAAAGCTATGCAACTCATAAAGCGTAAACATGGAATTGATTCATTAAAATGAAAGTGTTAAATTGTGGGGGTTTTTTTTAAACAATGATGTAAATTATATGTTTTAACGTTCCAACCATATAAAGTAAATTAATGATCTAATACGTTACCTAATCGATGCTTTTAATTCAGTCTATGTGTAAACTGGATTCACATTTCTCTTGTTTTCTTTTCAAGTGCATCACAAAAGGTAAATGAATATCTGCTCTGTTTTTTCAGGTCAATAATTAGCCAAACAACTGCTCTCAGCTACCTCAATCTGTCATCCTGTCGTTATCTTCCAAGAGGAATGAAGAGAATTTATCGAGGCCAAGAAGACATTCGACAGCTACTGGACAAGATGGAGTAATGGAGATTTTTTTTTTTGTGGTTATAAAACCATAAACAACAAAAACTGGACACTCCTCACTGCCCTCAAGGCCTCTTTGTAGATCAGTCACGGGGGTTATTTGTATATGTTGTTTAATGGGTATTTGCACAGAATATTCACTTTGTGTAAAAACACCGTGGAGGTTAAAAGAAGACCCACAAGAACACCTGGTGCTGCTGATTTCTCTTAAAAATCTGTTCTGCCTGTGTCTTTATGGAGGACATTAACGTGTTGCATTTAAATAATTGTATGATTCACTTCCTCTGTAAACGTACGTCAACTTTGTGTATATATGTGAAGGACGTCTGCATTTAAATTTTTTTTTTTTTTGACTGTTCCAAAAATCACAAAGGATTTGAAATAAATGCTCAACCTTTCTACTTCTATATGTGGTGTAATTTTCTCCACTAGATGGTGCTGCACTCTTTTGGAAAAATCCAGGTACTGACAAATTGTGTCTATGTTTCTATGTTCATGCAGATGATGATGATGAGCTACCAAATCTCAAGTTTCCAACTACAGGTAGGAGCATCAGGTTTCTAGGTTTCTTTAGGTCTTTATGTTAAACAACCCACAGGACAGCTTTTTTGACAGGATTTTCTTGAAAAATAAGTGGTAATGTACCCATTTAAAAATATTGTTTTTAATAAAAACATGAAAAGAAACCAAAAATGAAATTTGCACAACATGTGTTTATTATTAAAGTCCATATTTTGCAAATAAAAGCTTTGATAAAACTTATACAAAATTTCAAATGCAGGATAAAGGTAGTCTCCGCTCTCACATAATAACATTAATGAATGAAAAACGAAACTGACAAATTCGAAAAATAACTTCAAAAGGAAACGCTAAAGTTTAAAAGAGCATGAATCTAAATACCACAGTCAGAGCCATGTACAAAAGCAGAAACATCTACAAGCCTGTCAGAGATCATGGAGTAGTGCATATATTTCCCACTTTCCAGCAACAAATATTTTATAAGGCACAAAAGTCTTAATAAGCACTTACACCAGAGTGTGCACACATTTTCCTCACTACTGTTTTCAAAAACCAAAGTCACCTACTTCAGAAAATAATGTAATTCATTGTATGGTTATTTTGAAAGTGGAACAAAATAGTGATTTTACAATGAAACCTAGTTCACAGTTCAAAACATCTAGTTATTCAAAGATAAGATGGGAGTAAACTTGCAATTTTTTTTTTGTCCTATTTACTTGTTCAAGGGAAGTAAAGTAAGACCTGTGATGGGATCTGTGACACACCTTTCAACCAACTGGAGATAGGTGAGGTTTTCTTGAGTGTTGGGGTCAAAAAAGCCCTTGGTGTCATCATCAGGGTCAGACAGAACCTG
>JAPSES010000058.1:14244977-14275332 GCA_029822895.1 Maxillicosta whitleyi
ATAGAAAAAAAGACAAGAACTACAGATAGAAAAGACAAGAACTATAGAAAGAAAAGACAAGAACTACAGAAAGAAAACACAAGAACTACAGATAGAAAAGACAAGAACTATAGAAAGAAAAGACAAGAACTACAGACAGAAAAGACAAGAACTACAGAAAGAAAAGACAAGAACTACAGAAAGAAAAGACAAGAACTACAGAAAGAAAACACAAGAACTACAGACAGAAAAGACAATAACTATAGAAAAAAAGACAAGAACTACAGATAGAAAAGACAAGAACTATAGAAAAAAAGACAAGAACTACAGATAGAAAAGACAAGAACTATAGAAAGAAAAGACAAGAACTACAGAAAGAAAAGACAAGAACTACAGATAGAAGAAAAGGAACTTTTCAAGGAAAAGACAAGACAAACAATGAACAACAAACCTCACTCATGTATTGGTTAAAGGGATAGTTGTGTATTTTTGACATGAATCTGTATTCTATCCCATCATCAGTGCAGTACATCCACACTCACTTACCCCCGACAGTGTCCTGTGAGCCCAGTTTGTACTTTCTCTCTCTTCGTATCTCTACGCGCTGCCGTATGATGACACTAGCCTACCCGTTTCACTGCTAAAAAGAGTAGTGTACTAGTGTGCAGCAGTCAGCAGCATGACAGCGCACTGATATAAATGAGAGAAAGTAGGACCAAGTGATTAGGAGGAGGGACTTTTTCGTGACATTGGTTTTGTGATGCAAATAAATCACTCTTTTGAACACATGCTGTGTTTAGAAGAAAAACGCTTTATTTTAGTGACCCCCCACAAACTTGCAGGACTACTTTCGTTAAGACCAAATCCGGACCAGAACTGGGCTCACAGGACACTGTCGGGGGTAAGTCAGTGTGGATGTACTACACTGATGATGGGATGGAATACAGATTCATGTCAAAAATACACAACTATCCCTTTAATGCAGGCAGCTTCCATTTCAGCTACACGTGTTTACCCACAATGTATGAGGCGCCCCCTAGGCAATATATCAGGAATAGGTCACACATATGCACTAAAAGCTCACACATGTACTACTTTTCCTTGCACATGCACATGAAAAGTTTGTGCATACACCAGATTTTCTTCCACATGCTAATGAAAAGCTTGCACACAAACCACTTTTTTTCATGAGCACACATGTAAAAAACGTACACGCAAACTAATAAAAGCCAACATCTTTAACTTTGTAGAAAGGCGATTTATTAAAGTTATGACCGTTCACTAGCATATTGGTCTGCCGGCGGCTCCATTCCAAACATGGCGGACGTGTTTTTGCACTCCGTTGCTAAGGGCCCGCCCACACATGTGGTGTTTATGGGACTGAATGGGGGTAGGAAATCCAGCTCGGTTCTCATTTAAATTTTAGCTCGCACACACAATACTTTCCCTTGCAGATATAACATTTATTGAACACACATCACAGTTTTGAATGGTAGTGCACTATGTGTAAGAGAAAAGTGGTATGTGTATGGTTTTTGAATGTGCATGTGCGAAGCAAAGTAGTATATGTGCGAGCTATTGAAGTGGATGTGTGAGACAGAAGTGGTGTGTTTGTGACGTAAATATAGTTTGCGTGTAAGTTTTTTACATGTGTGCTCATGAAAAAAGGTGGTTTGTGTGCAAACTTTTCATTAGCATGTCGAAGAAAATCTGGTGTATGCATGAACTTTTCATGTGCGTGTGCAAGGAGGAAAAGTAGTACATGTGTGAGCTTTTAGTGCATATGTGTGACCTATTCCTGATATATTGCCTAGGGGGGCCTCATAACAATGCCCTGTGTTGTGCCTTGCATTTCTTCCTTTGGTTGACCTGAACTGAACTGAACTGAAGATGTGATGGTTGTAAGACGGATGTGTCTTGCATGGTTGCAGAAACAATCTGCATGCTAATCCGACTAGTCAGACAAGAAAACCAGAAACTTTATCTGATTCACTAAGATCTGTAGAAGTGAAGAAAGTAAAAGCCAGAATCATTGTTATTTTTTTTTTTGGAAAACGTTATGTCACCCCCCCCCCCCCCACACACACACACACACACCAAAAACAAAACAAACAAACAAAAAAAAACAGAACTTTTGGTTCCTGAATGTAGCCTTTGGCACTTGTTCTTCTTTAAAACACTTACATAACACCTACATGTCAGGTTTGTTCACTAGGTTTTACTGCCAGTAGGTGTCATGTGTCCACGCTGCTGTTTAATCTGTTGTGGGCTCCATTAATCTCAGACACTTATTTGGTAATTCCAGGCATTAATCCAAAGGACACCTACAGTGCACACAAAGTGTCGTAACGTCTACATTCCTTGACCGCATCGGACAGGTTTTATCTGCTGGTGTTGTGTCAGGCACACCTTACCGTTGTGTTGACATGTATCAACTGTGAACAAAAGGCTGACAGTTCACCTCGTGTTTAGACTGAAACCTGCTGTGAGGCGTTCACTGCTCGTAATGTCAGGTGTTCACAGATGTGCAACAATGTCAAATTGAATTAACATCTAAACCAAGTGTTTTAATGCATATGAAAATTCCCAACACTTCATTGCTTCCGGTGTCATAACCCCATAACAAGTGCACAATCACTTATTTTGGTTTTATTCTTAGTGTGAAATGACTGATATTTTTCAGCAGCTGGTCAGTGACATACTCACGTTTTCAGATCCTAATGTTTCATCTGTGCTAGTGAAGTGAATATATTCACAGTAGAATAGTATATGTGTAACACGATGTAGGTATGCAGATGGTGTTAAGTATTGATTGTTGTCATTATAATTACACAAAATCTGTTCATTGTGTTTTCGTTTGTTTTGGTTCATGCCTGAACGGTTGGGCCTCCGACTCCAAGCACTCAGAACTTTTGATTTGAATCCATTCCCCATCGTGGCTTTTGTAGTGTGACACGGTCCGCTATAACTAGCATTTTTGTGCCTTTACCTCGTCCTTATTGTCTGATCGCTATGGAACAGGTACGTTGCCGTGCAGTCGGGGGGACATTTGTGATGACCTCTACTAATCTAATGTTTGGATGAACTTCATATTAGTTACTTACAATGTATTGAAATGCATTTCTGTATCACTTGATCTTTGAAGGGTCATGGTCATGGACTGGAGGAATTATATGTTATATGTTTTTGCCGGCGTTTGTTTATTTGTGTATCGTCCATAACTCAAAAAGTTATGGACAGATTTTGATGAAATTTTCAGGATTTGTTGGCAAAGGCACAAGGAAGAAATGATCAACTTTACTCCAGTTGTTTTTAACTTCATTCTTCCTTGTAAATTTTAGATTCATCTGTACTGTTTCCTTTTATCTGTTATTGTTCTGTCTTATGTCTGTGTTATGTTTTTGACGGCGTTTGTTTGTCTGTTTGTCCATTCGTTAGCAACTTAACTCAAAAAGTTATGGACGGATTTTGATGAAACTTTCAGGATTTGTTGGCAAAGGCATAAGGAAGAAATGATTAACTTTTAGGGGTGATCCGGAAGAAAGTCTGGATTCTGAGTCACTTTGAAATTTTCATTAACATTGGGGTCACTACGTACAGATCACAAAACATGTAGAAACAGGTCAAATATTGGTCTGTTTCCACCTAAGTGTCTTAAGAAGTTTCAGGTTGTTCATATTTCCTGAGGTTATTCACTTTTTTTTGTGACAGAACAGCATACAAATGTAAACATTTTCATGTAATTTGCAAGAGAAGACTGAATGAGTTTTCATTATTTATATGTTATTATGATGGTATTTGACTGAACCACTTCAGATTGAATTGGGCCGAAGGTGGAACCCAAACTAAAATAATGTTAATGTCTCAGTGTAATATTTCCATTAGACCATTTGGTGGGCTGGATCTGGCCCCCGGACCACATGTTTGACACCTGTGGGTAGGGTTGTACCAGACCTTCATATTGTTCATGTGAGATCATTGGCACTCACTTGAAACATAAATCTATCACTGCTGACACTGTGTCGTCTTCATAAGGTGTGACTTTGTCAATCAAGCGTCACATTGTCAAACAGATACGACCTTGTTTTGTCTGGAAAAACAGAACTGGACTATTTAAACTGCTTGAGTGGTTGTGATAATGATCAGTGTAGGATTAACGGCCTTTTTAATTTCCTTTTTTACAGAGCATTTAAACATAATTTGAAAATTAGTTGTAGTAATTATATCCAATAACAGCTGGCACCAACTGATGTTTAAGAACTGTTCAACCATTAATCCTATGAATACGTGCCAGGAGTTCAGGTTAAATCACTTTCTCAGTTTTCCATCATCACATATGACACATTTGGACATTTAGAGGCTCCACGGTGAACATGTTAACAGTCATCTTAAAACCCAAGTTGTTTGACAAATGACAGATACAGTCACTCTACAGTTGTCTCTGTTTTAATAGAATAACCTTTGCATTTATTCTAAGCTTTAATGAACATATACATGATCAGTAAAATAAATACAGGAAAATATCTGATTTTAACAGAAAAATGCAAAACACAGTGGATAATATTATATTACCCTATAACCCTTATTCTAACCCTAACTCTAAACCTAACGTTGACCCTAACACTCACACACACCCCTAACCCTAATACTTACCTTGTGAAAACACATAACATAATAAACATGTAATGAACATGTAATAAACATATTAATGTATTAACATGGTATTAACACTTACTTGTAATAACACATAATAAAAATGTGATAAACATGTAATAAACGTGTTATTAACATTTACCATATCAATAACATAACCTAATAAACATGTAATGAATTTGTTATTAACATGTTATAACACAATAAACATGACCAACATGTAATTAATACTTAATGCTAAACCTAAACCCTAACCATAGCACTAAGTCAACCTAAACCTAACTTTAACCCTAACCCTTGTCCTACCCCCAAATGCTCACCCTCACCCCTAACCCTGACACGTATTTACCTTGTAAAAACACATAATAATAAACATGTTATTAATGTGGTAACACTTACTTGTAGTAGCACATAATACACATGTAATAAACATGTTATTAACACTTACTATGTTACCTTAACCCTTAACTTCTAATTATGTGGTATTTAATGTGGCATAAGCTTATAAAGTGTATTAATTATAAGTGGTGTGTGTGTGGTGTGTATATTTACGTTCCTGTTTTTAACTTCATTTCCTGTCACATAGTGTGGTACTGTGCTTTTGTGATTGTAAGGCCAATGTAATCCAAAATGAATAATATTACCCAAAATATTGGACCTATCCACTTGCTGAGATATTTAAGGTGGAAATGGGAGGATTCCTCAGCTGTAGGCGCCATACTGACCAGTTAATGTTGATGTGGTCGTCAAAGTTCCCGTCTTCCTTCTGCTTCAGTCTCTTCTGTTTGAGGCGTTTTAGTCTGATTATTAGTGATTATTAGTGTCCGGCATTGATAACACGTGAGCTCTGCTGGTGAACTCTAACAAACTCCTTCCAAACTAAGTTTAAGACATAAATATATTTAAGATACGACAAAGCATTTACTATTGGAAATGTCAAAGACAGCAGATTAACATATCTATAACTCATCTTGTCATTGTGAAATATAATTATAGACAAAAAAATTGTGACACACTGTGTCAGACGCATTGACTCTAGTTTACATGTCTATACACGTTCTAATAAAACGGTAACGGCTCCATGTCAGTTCTCATTCGAACACTTTATCACTTCATTTCCTTCGTTCACCACAACACAAAATGGTGTTCACTCTGTATTTATTAATATATTTGTTTAATAGTATATTTAACTGTAATTTAGGATCATACATTTTAACTGCATATAATATTTTCATCCATTTACGTACACAATTTTACTCCACATACAAGTGATGAGTGTTACTGTATTACACTGGATTTTATTTAATGTGATGCTTGTATCATTTCAACCACTGGATTTATTGACAAGGAATACATAAACCAGACTATGTTAAAATATGTATAAAGTGTTCACATTTAAAACAGGTTTTTTTTTTGTTTTTTTTTTAGTACTGTTACACAACTCTCCCAAACACACACTTTTTTCTTTATGCTGCCCTTCGTGTCTGTCAGTGTCATCACCCACTGAACTCCTCCCATCTTTATGTTTGCACTCACTCCAGTGAATCTATTCACCCATGAGAACTAAGACAAAATCCTCTTACATCTGGCAGTGAAAGCAGGGGTGGGTCAGTTTATCCCTGTGCTGACTGAAAAGTACTTTTCTTTCTCCTCCCTTTTCTTTCCCACAAATCCAGACCAGCAGTGAATCTGCAGCCCAGATGGGACACTTTAGACTTTTACATTCTCCAGTTTATTATAATATGGGGGGGGGGGGGGGGTTGCATTGTGCAGCAACATTGTTCATTTTTGATGAATATATGATATGATAATAACACTTTTGCACTGACTATGAAACAGCCTTTAGATTAATGCCAAAGTATTGATGGTGGGCGGGGCTAATGAGCTCAATATTTGGCTGTGTGTAAACCCAAATGAAAGTAGAACCGCACAAAATGTTCCAAGTTCTCCATTATGACATGAATGGATACGACTGTATTCTGAGAAATTATGATGTTTTTATGACATCTATGACTGTGAATATTTTATGACTTTATTCTCATGACAAGTGTCTTTATTTTCTTATGTGGCTTTATTACGCTGTCATAAATGACTCCCATGTTCCAACCAGCTACTGCAACCACTACCTGCACATAAGTGCAATATGCAGACACTCTCATCAATGTAAAAGCCCTTAAATCCAGCTTTTTTTCCCACCCTTTGGCCTGTTGTTGTTCCAATCTGCTGCAGCTAATCAGTAGAATCTGTAACAAAATAATCAGTGTAACACACGGGTGTCAAACATCTGAACCACAGACCAAAACCAGCCCTCCAAAAGGTCCAATCTGGCCAATGGGATGATTTTGCGAAATGTCAAAATTACATTGAACACACTAATAGTCAACTGTGTCAAAAATCTAAATTATCCAAGGAAAACCCATAGGGACATAAAGCACAGACTTCAGGGAAGACACCAAATCAGTAGTCACTGTTATCCGTAAAGATGACATTAATCGAGCTGATGAAGTAAAGCCTCTGGCGTTGCGTGTGGTGGGGGTGTGGCATCCGGGCGCTCCTCTTAAAGCTTTGACACTTGTGTGATAAATCACACTGCTGATAATAAACCAGCAGAGGCACCGCTGTGATGAACAGTTAATGAATGGATCTACATTTAGGTTTTTGGTTTAACTCATCCTACCAACATATTTAACATGAGCCGTAGTTTCCTCAAAACTTGAATGTTAGGATGTAAAATGTTATTAATGTGATCTGGGAAAAAAAAAAAAGATTGTAGACTTATGGGGGTTATTAGCACGATTGATGATACATATATTTTTGGTGAAATCTAAAAGTGAAAATAGAAAGACCAGATAATGCACTATGGTTTTTGGATCTTGGAGTGTTTGACAATTAAAAACTGAAACAATGAGAATGACCACGATACAACACGTTAATCATACTTATGAACTCATTTATTTATAACACGAAAACAGTTAAAACATTCGTCCCTAATTTAAACAAACATTACAACTAAAACACACCAAAACTACAGGACGTTTCTGCTCTTCATCACTCCACTATTATTTTCCCTGCATCCGTGTCTTGCTCGGAGGATGTGGTTGGATGAGGTGTCGGCACTGGGGGATCTTCTGAAAAGGATTCCGGGGGGGGAGGCCCAGCGGTGAAAACCCATCTGCCATCCTGACAAAACACAGTATTCATTAGGCGACACCTGAACATGTCTCAATTATTTTGCAGAATTATAATAATCATGTAAAATCAGTTGAATAAAAATATCTGCATTAAACTAACATGAAATTCCACATTTTCTAATGATTTTATTTCCGTTCAATATCATGTCATACTTTGATGATATCTGAGTGGAGCTTTACTGCCACCTATTGTTTATTTAAGATGGTGCACCTCTTTCTGTACTTTACATAATCAGTAATGTCTATGTATTTAAACTATTTAGGCCACATCTGTGCTGTGCAGTTATTGTTTATAAGGCATATAAGACAAAAACTAAAAGGATTTTTTATTTATGTGTTCCAAAGTTGGTCATTTCCATCATTAATTTGCAAAAAAAAAACAACCAAAAAAAAAACCCTATAATGGCCAAAGAACAAAATTGTACTTTTTTATTATTTTAAATACCTTGTTGTTTTCTTGCAAGATATTATTTGTAAACACTAAAATAGTCCAAAAACAGTGTATTATTCATTGGGTTTCTTTACCAAATCTGCATGAAAACAGGAGGTTTTGTTTTTTTGGTCATCAAACTGCAAAAAATGAAAAATTTTGTTCTAGTGTCAAATATTTTGAAAATGGGAAACAAAACAAAGGGATTCTTTACTTAAGTGTGATTTATTTGGCATTAAATGTCTTTGAGTCCTATACAGTCGTTTTAGTTGTTCTTCAATGTACCTCAAACATGTGGAAATTAAAAAAAACATGGACATACAGCAAATTTCACAATAACAAACTTGTGTCATTCTTAAAACATTTAACCTATAAATCTATTTAGAACTCTATGGTATTTAGAGGCTCATTATCAGTACTTACAGCAGAAGGTCCAAGTTCAGATGGAGGTAGAAAATTCATTACAGCTGGTTGGTTGAAGAGTGGAAGGGGGGGCTCGTTGTACAGACTAACAGGCATGTAAGGCAGCCCCGGCAGGAAGTTTGGACACGGAGCGTAGCTGCTGTGGTGAAACCCTGACATAAAGGGGAAGCGGTAGACAGGCAGAGGGGCAGTCGGGCCGAAGTCACCAAAGACCGGCATATCTGGAAAAACAGATAAAACATACAGATGGTAACATGTCAATAGGCAATATCAGTATTACATAGGAATTACATTTCAGTTCTGACCTTCTGAAATACTGTGGTCACATTTTTTACACAAGTAAATCTAGAATGAATAAAAAATAAATAATAAAAAGCAATTCTGACATTAACTGATTTCTTATTACTTAAGTCAGGAGGTTGAAAACGTCTCTACTACCATTTATGTGCTGATTAGTGGAACGTGGAGTACTTTAATTGTCTATATTCAACTCATTGCTTGAATGAACTTGAATAAATAAAATAATAAAAAATAAAATAAATAAAACACTTGCCATTATGAGAATTATGTCGTAAAATGTTGTGAAAATAAAACCCTAAAATAAATAATAAAGCCATAATATTACGTGAACAACATCAGATTTGAAAAACAGGCGGGTAAAATATGGTAAATTGCGAGAATAAGTGGTGATTTTTTTATATTTTTTTTTAATATAGTTATATGAGAACATAACATGAGAACAATACAACGACAGGGGGAGTACATAGAAAGCTCAAACAAATGAATAAAAACACACACACACACACACACACACACACACATATATATATATCACTAAGCAAAACAGGAAAAAATAAAGATGAGGACGAAAATTTAAATTTATGGATATAAAATTTGCCAAAAAATAATAATTAAATTGGGTGCCTTTTTTCCCCCTTTGTGTCTATATAGTTTTTTTAAAATGAAAACTAAATGACACGTTCAATTTTTTAACAAGAATCCAGAGTCAAAATTACATCTGATAAACTGCAAGCAATCTTTAAAATTTGCGATTGCTTGTTTGTGATTTGTGCATTTCTAAAAAAAAAAAAAAAAAAAAAAAAAAGATGACTGATTTTTTCTGGGTGTTCTTGACCGTTAGGGTCAAACACTTGCAGGCCATAGTGGTCCTAACACACTGTGGTAAATGCCTTCTGTGGACAAGCCGCCATTTTGTCCACTGTTATGGTCACATCAGGTACATGTTAATATTTTCGTGTTTGTGTGTTGTTTTTATGTGGGATGTTATTCTACTTACTCAGTGATGGAGCACAATACGGCACCCCTTTACGCACAACGTGGCTCGGTCCTTCAGCAACTGTCTGTAGACCTTGAGGCACTTTGGTGGTCATTGTTTTGGTGGAGGTGGGGGTAGTCCCGGTGGCAGAGACCCCTCGTGGCAGACCTGCACTTGACCCGCGCGCGCCTCCGTACTCCTCCGCCGGCGGATGCGGGCTCCTTACGCGGGCCTTTTCGTGTCCTGGCTGCGCGTTATTCTGCGTTTCTTTCTCGGTTTTCTTCAGGTTTCTCCGCAGAACTGCAATCTGGGTCCTCTGAGTGACCAGGCAACACTTCCAGCAGGTGCACTTTCGGAAAGGGCATAGCTTGGAGTGGCCTTTTTGCCGCACTATGATACCGTGATGCCGGCATCTCGTGCACTTAGGGTGTCGTGGTACCTCGGTAGTGTCCATTCGGTTCTTGTTTAATGATTTAGAAATGTTAATAATCTGGCTGTATTTATAGACATATGTGTAGACGTCACACCCCTCCCCCCCTTCCCCAGTCTGACACCTGCACATCTCAAGTAAAATGTATCATTTTGGAGTGTGGGAAAATGCAGACTGTTCATGACATGGAGAAAAATTAAGCCTTCAGTTTGTTTTTAATGACATATTAAACTCTTATTTTTGACTGTAGACTGCAGTACCAACCATAGAGATGTAGCACTTGGCCATAAGTAAAATTAGTACAGCCCAAATACTTATATCTGCTTTTATAAACTTTAAAAACATACTGTAATAATATTACATACAGAAAAGTGATTGTTTTTCATCAGTCATTTGTTGGCTTGAAGTGCTGAATTACACTCATATTTTATTTATTTATTTTTAGAAATGATATGTCTCAGAGATTTAAATGGCACATACTTTACAGAGATTAATTAAAATAAATAAATAAATAAAATAAATGAAAACCAAAGTGTTGGATAGCTGGTGTGGTGTTCAATGATGACATATTATATTATAGAATAGATTTATAAATGTTCCACTTGAAGGAACATGAAAAGCGAATGTACTGTATTGTAATGTGTAGAAAGTTTTGAAAAGCCCATTCTCTCAATAATTCTTTTTTTTTCCAACATTTTTTTTATTCATTACATGTGCTAAATCTTTATGTACTTGAATAAAAATTGGAAATTGGAAAATATTTTGGAAAAGTGCAGGTAAGCTGGTGTTTTTAATGTATATGATAAAGTTTTATTACATACACTGCCCAGCAAAAAAAAAAAAAAAAAAAGAAAAAAAGTCGCCCAGTGGATTTCACTAAGCAAATAGGTAAATGCCTCCCCTTGGATAATTACTGCATATGTAATACAGTTTCAGATACAAATTAAATTATTTAACCCTAGTTGATGCAGTGAGTAGCTTGTAATTTCTTAAACAACCATGTTGGAAGATGCATCCTGTGGTCCTGGAAAAGATGTTAATCTGTTTCAGAAGAGTCCACCTATTGGCACGCATCAAGCAAAGAAAACATCTAAGAAGATTGCTGAAACTAGTAAAATAGGGTTAGAACTTAGCAAATAATTATTAAAAATTGGACGGACAGTGTATGGGGAACCATCATCTTTGAGGCAAAAATTTTAACATCTGGTTAAATCAGAGTGTAAAAAGAGACTTGCTTTATAACCCTTTATGTTTGTAGGAAATGACAGCCAGTTTTGCAGTGTTTATGTAGTGTCAATACTATGACTTGTAAAATACAATCTAGTTCTACTGGTGTGATTTCTATATTTTTTTTTTAAATTTCAGATTGTTTCAGAAGGTCAAAAATGTAATTATATTTTCTATAGAGATTTTAACATCTACGCTGTTTTATCTGTTTTTCAGGCAGACTTCTGTTTGGTGTTTTCTACTTCACCTTTACGATGTCAGGTCTTTACCCCGGCAGCTATGCCCCATGTCCAAACGTCCTTCCATGGCTGCTTCACATGCCTGCTGGGCTGTTCAATGAGCCCCCTCCTGCACCCATCATGGTGCCCCATTTTCAACCAGCTCTAATGCATTTTCCACCTCCATCTGAACATGGACCTCCTGCTGTAAGTACTGCTACTGTTTTTCGGGTACACTGAAGAACAATTTAAATAATTTTGTAGACGTCATGAAATTTTATGACAAATAAATCACATTTAAGCAAAGAATTAATTTGTTGAATTAACTAAACTTTTGGAATTTTGTGCAGTATGATGGCCAGAAAACAAAACCTCCTGTCTGAAATGTGCATTTTTGTTGAGCAAACAAAAAAACAAAAAACAACTTGCTGTTTTCTTGCAGAAAGCTAATTGGTAACAAAATTCACTAAATAATTCAAGGTTAATTTTGTAGTCATTCAATCCATGTTGCACACAAAAGAATGAAATGTATACTTGGGTCACAGTGGATTAATCTAAGCAATGAATTAAAACAATAAAGTCTTTGAAAAAGACACATAAACATGTGACATAAATAACATGTTTTAGATATTATGTGCCTCATTAAATGTGCTAAATCTTACTTTAATGAGCTCAAATGGAAAATAAACAACAAAAGTGCTGGTTCTGTTGATGTTTTAATCCCCTGCATTGGTTTACATACAATTATACAATAGATTAATAAATATTGTGAAGTGCTGAGAATGTTTTTGAAATAGATCTGGTAGTTCTGAGACGAACATTCTTTTCAAATAAAATCCATTCTCTCTTTAATTCTCGGAATTTCACATTTTGACCCAAGACTGTTTCTTGGAAACTACAGCCAAGCAGCATTTTTTTTTTTTTACATAATTTTCGTTTATTGGTAAAGTTTCAGTACTTTTATTCTGCTTGTGTTTTTATACTTGTGTTTTCAATACTGTGTGTATATTTCCTGTATTTTGTCTGTTGCATTGACTGCAGGACAGAAGCAGATACCTTGTGTTTAGGTTCAGTCACATCAAACCATTGCATGTTACATTATATCTGAAAACATTTGTGTTCAGTAAAATTCCCCAATACTTTGACTGGACAAAAAGTATTAGTGTTTTATTCTGTACTTGTTGGGAGCTTTGTTGAGGGCTGACTTAGTGGACCTCTTATTTCAATTGGAGACTCCTTATCATAGAATTTATGATTTTAGTAAAATATATAAATTGTCCCACCATCAAACTCCACAATACAAGGTGGTATCCCTTCCAGATGTTTACTATTGTAACGTACAATTCTTCATGTCTTCCATAATGATTTAATGAAAATCAACAGGCTGCCAGCATTTCATTTCCATTTTTATTTACATAGCATAAGGTGTTACAGTAAATTCCTTGTCACCATTTATTATAAATACACCATTTGAAACAAGGCTTGATAACCCTCATTAAAATACATCCTTCAAACCTTTTGAAACGTAATAATAAACAAATGCTTTAATGGATACAACTATTTCAATTTTGCAACCTTTAAATGTTAGTAAATCATGCATAGCAGAAATAGAGTATGAAAATAAAACGATATAGATTGAATGTGTTGCTTTACAAAGGAGAATTAAAATCAGAACAATTATATGTGGTGAAATACAAATACTGGTGGCAAAGCTTAAAGATCTTTCTCAAAGAAATGTTAATTAATGGCTTTCAGCAATAGTGCTCTATATAGTCATCGATATACAGTACAATACTTGTCTGTGAATATTTCCACTAAAATGGGAAAAGACAATTCAGTAAATATTAGCTAATAAACATTCAAAACATTGGTTTTAGCCCTGTGAAACTACCAGATTTGATACTGAAACTAAAGTTAAATTGTGAACTACCTGGACAGTAAAGAGGCTTGACAACCTGATAACACAGTAACTATGCTATTCAGTAATGTGGATAGCATTGCTCTTTCGTTCATGCATCAGTCTGTTTACAGTATCACTACTGTACCGTCTTGTAATATTTACTTTGTTTTAAAGTGTTTTACAGTATCTTGCAGGCACTTACAAAAGCACGTTTTAGGTCTTTGTAGGATTTCAAAATAAAATGCAAGTTTCAAAATGGTCCATTGAAAAAAAAAACAATCCACTGAAATATTGTATGAGCTAGTGTGTTTCTCTGATTTTGCATAAAATATCTACTTTAAATGGAGAATAAAATGAATGCCAAGGGTTCAGGAAGACATCGGAGCAAAGAACCTGGAGAGGCGATAAACTGAAGATGATATCTGGATAGAAGAAGATAAAATAAACACTTGATGAGACTCTTATAAAATGACATACATCCATTTATAATATATTCATCACACAAATGTTTTTTTTCTTTTACCTTTTCAAGCGTCTGGCGAAACAGGGACTTGTTTGTGTTGGTCTTAAGGTTGAGTGTGTAATGTCCAGAACTGTCAGATGGGTTTGTTCATCATATTCAGTGTAATCCATTCAGTTTCCTTTGTGTCGAAGCTTGCGTTTTACAGTTTATCACGATGCACAGTTGTCGCTGTAACTCCAGATTTTGTGTGTAAAATAATTGGGAATGGAGTGGAATTCACATACTGGCAGAGAATATGCAGCATTGTATCCCAGGAGAGAAAAGATCTTGAAGCTTGGCATTTTTTTTTTTTTTTTAAAGCAGGTACTCTTAATATTATTAGTTTTCAGGAGACTCTTAATTCTGCTCTGCAGAGTGGCTTTTATCTCGCTTTACTGAAAATGTTCAATATTCATAAAAATATACATGTACAGAAAAATGTTTTGTACACCCAATTTTGGTTCCACTTCAGGTTTAATAGTCAGAAGACTTACAGTTATAAGGAAGTGATCATAATATTAAAACTAAGTCTTGTTTGTGGAACAGTTAATGCTTGCAACTTAAAAATATCATGTACATTTTTTCTGGTACATATTGTAAATGCTAAACAGCCCTGTATGTAATCTGCTTACAGTACAGGAATCCCAAAATCTGATATGAAAGCATAAACATGACTAAAAGTAAATATGAAATATACAGTTACCAAAATAATTCAACTTGTATAAAATTAAACATTAAAACTCTTAATAATGACCACATGCAGAGCAGAATAAAGGTAGTCTTTATTCCTCTGAGAATTAGGCATCTGGTGACCTCTGTGGTTTTTTTAGTGTATCCTTCCCTTAAAATCATTCCTCAACTCATCAATATCGACGGGTGTAGCTTGGGGAACTGTAGGAAGATGAGGAGAAGGTAGTTGTGAAACTTGATCCTGTGGCATCAAAACTGCCTCTTCTGGAGCCTGATCTGGAACCAGTCCTTGAGCCAGACCTTGAGCCAGTAGCAGAGCCTGACCCACTTACACTATAGGGACTGTACAGGCCTTTGCTGGATTGAGATGAAGCTTCAAGTAGTCGTAGACCAGTACCCTCCTCTATCATGCTTCTGTCCATAGCATCCTTGTAAGATATTTTAAGCTTGGTTTTGGGGCATGTCAGGTATTTGGAATAAGCACTAACATCTCGTAACTTCTGAGCTGTGCGTGCATCTAAGGTGCCTTTTTTCACAGCTTCGTCTATAGAGACTCTGCTGGTAACATCTGGTTCAATTAATCCACCTGTGAGGTACTGAACCTCAAGGAATCTCTGTCCAGCTTCATAGTACAGCCATCCTTTCTTTAGGGCTTGGGCTGCTGACATTTTGGTTTTGGTTCTAGGATCCTCAAATCCATTGTGGGCTTTCTGGGCAAGACTGATGCGGTCAACCATGATTTTATCCACAAGCCCCTTGTTCATTGCATCTGCAACAGTGAATTTCTCTCCTGTATTTGGGTCAATGATGCCTCCTGTGCAAGCCTGAGCTTCCAGTAACCTTTGACCTGTTATATTGTCCACAAGGTTCCTGTGAATGGCCTCTGTGACGGACACTTTTTCCAATGTGTCTGTATCTAGAATTCCAGCTACAGGGCCAGTTTCCTCTGTTGGATCATTCCATGTGGTTGCTGGTGTTTTTATGCTTGGCATTGGGCTCATATTGTAGGAGGAAGAGGAGCCGAAGGAGGATGACCGTGATCTGACACCACTCATGTTTCCAGACAGCATGTCTGCAAACTCTGTAATGGACAAAGTTCCTCCTCTGTATTGATCAAGAGCCGACTTGTCAATTAGGCCTTTTGATATTGCATCATCAATGTCATACTGCCGACCGGACCTTCTGTCAATGATCATGGACTTAACAACTCCATCAGATGAAGTGATTGTAATTTCTTCCCATTCACACTCCTGCTCTGCAAGTTCTATGTATGTCTGGTGGTCAATGAGGCCTTTCTGATACGCCTCATACACAGACATCTCTTTTCCTGTTTCAGGATCAACGATGACGACCCTACGTTTGCGAACAGATGACTTGGAAGATGTTTTCCTTTCACGCTTCTTCTCCTTCAGTAGCAGTAGAGCTAAGCCAGTTTCTGGATCAGTCATACATCTCTCCATTAGCTGAAGGTAGGTCAGGTTTTCCTCAGTGTTGGGGTCAAAGAAGCCCTTTGTGTCATCAGATGGGTCAGTGAGGATCTGATTCATTTCCTCATCAAAGAGGCCACGTTCATATGCTGCTTCAACTGGCAGACGGTGACTCTCCTGTGGGTCAATAATTCCACCAGTGGCAATCTGAGCCTCCAGCAAACGGATGCCATGGTCTTTCAGGATGAGACCCTTTTTCATTGCCTGGAACAGAGAGATGACCTTTCCAGAATAAGGATCTTTGTAACCGGTTACAGCTCGTTCAGCTGACAGAAGTTTGTCTTTGAACTCTGGGCCAACAACACCCATCTTAACAGCTTCAGTGACATTAAGTTTCAGGTTTTTAATAGGATCTATTACATATCCTGTGGCAGCTTGAGCTTCAAGCAGCTCAAAGGCAGTGCCTGGTCTAATCATGTTCTTCTTCATCGCTTGGTAAATAGAGAGACGATCTTTGCTGGATTCTACATACACACCAGCAATACAGCTGATACCTTCAAGATATTTCTTGAGTTCCCTGCTGACCTCCTCCACTGTGATGACACCTTCTGTGAGGTCATTGTATGTTTTTTGGTCGATAATCTGTGAACGAAGCAGCTCTTCCGCAGTGATTTGCTTTCTGAGACCCTTAAAGAGAAGTTTTCTATCTGCAAGTGACAGCAGTCGCAAACCCGTTTGTTTATCAACTCTGCTTCTTTTCAGCAGTTGAGCGTAAGACTGTTTCTCATCTGTTGTTGGATCAGTGAAACCTCGCACATCACATGTTGGCTCAGATATTCTGTCCATTGTCTCATTATTGATGTATCCACGCTGCATAGCAACATCTGTGGGAAGGTGGAAGTTGTATTCAGGATCCATTAACCCTCCAGTGGCATTCTGGGCCTCCAAAAGTCTCAAAGCATAATCTTCTGGAACCAGGTCTTTTTTCATCGCCTGGAAGAGAGAAATCACTTTTCCACTGTAAGGATCTTTGTAACCTGTAACTGCTCTCTCAGCAGATAGAAGTTTGTCATGAAGTTCAGGCCCCACAAGCCCCTTTCGTACAGCTTCATCAACTGTTAGGAGTTCATCTTTCACTGGATCAATCATGAATCCAGTGGCTGCTTGGGCCTCAAGGAGATTCAAAGCAACTTCAGGCTTAATCTGACTATTCTTCATGGCCTGATAGATGCTGATTCTTGGAGGATTGTCTGACATAATTCCAGCGATAGTGCCAGTGCCAAAGAGGTATTGTTTGACTGATGGCATTTCCATTACCTCGCGTATTGTCATCTTTTCTTGTTTTAGGAGGTTATATGTGTGCAAGTCAATAATTCGAGCAGCGTAAAGCTCCTCAATTGTCACTCTCCTTCTGATAACATCACATGACATGCCCTGCTCTGATTGTAGTACCTCCCTTTGTTCAATGATTTCAACAATGATGATTAGCATTCTTTCCTTTGTGATTTGTCCCAAGCGATACTGTTCCATGAGGCGACGCCTCTCCTCCTCTGGCAGCATATTTGAATTCATGACCTCCCAAATGGTCATACTCTTCCCAGCAAAGCTCTTATGTGGGATCTCAATTGCTGCATTGGCAAGATCTGTTTGGGCCTGCTGCTCTGTAATCTGATAGGATTTCTCAACAGGAGCAGGACCTTCAGCCTTTGACAGAGGCAGATAACACAAACCAGAATTTGGATCTCTTGTGCATTTCTCCAGCAGTTGCTTGTAAGTGACATTTTCATTGGTGTTGGGATTTATGAAGCCTTTCATGTCACCAGAAGGTTCATTAAAAGACTTGGCCATTTGTTTACTTAGGTAGCCACGCTTAATGGCCACATCATTGGGAACGCGATGACTACTGACTGGATCAATGATGCCTCCTGTAGTGAACTGAGCCTCAAGGAGAGGAATAGCATGCTCCCTTAAAACAAGCTCTTTCTTCATGGCTTGTAACAGAGATATCTTATTGCCTGTATAAGGATCTCTGTACCCAGTTACTGCTTTTTCGGCTGAGAGAAGTTTCTCATGAAGCTCAGGACCAACAACTCCAGCCTTCACAGCATCATCTACTGAATGTTTCAGATTTTTGACAGGATCAGTTATGAAACCAGTTCCAGCTTGGGCCTCAAGAAGTGCTAGTCCGGTGTTTGGCTGTAAAGTATTATTTTTCATTGCTTGATATATGCTGAGCTTCTCATTTGTCTCTCCCATTAGAATACCATCAATGCGGTCAGTGCCCTGCAAGTACTTCTTCACCACATCAGTTTCACTAACTGCTTTAGGTGTAATTTTACCCTGTTCTAGTTGATCAAATGTAGCCTTGTCAATGATATTGGAATCAAGTAAAGAGTTGGCAGTAACTGGTGCTCTAAGGCCATTAAAACAGGCTTCTTTTGCTTTGTCCTCTTTTTCATCCACCATTGTTATTACAATCTTTATTAACTTCTCAATGGTCACTTGTCCGATTCTGTACTGGCGAATTAACTCTATCCTTTGCTCTTCAGTGATGTATTCAGAATGTATGATTTCCCAAATGGTGACTTTTCTACCTTTAAATGGTCCATATCCCAGCTCCATAGTTGTCTGGTTCAAGGCTTCTTTAGTCTTTGCCTCTGTAATCTGTTGTTCCTCTTTTGGTTTTGGAGCTTTCTTAGAAAGTGGAAGCAGTGGGAGTCCACTTTCTTTGTCTGTGACACATTTCTTCATAAGCTGTGCATAGGTGGCATCCTCTTGAGAGTTAGGATCATAATAGACCTTGGTTTCATCAGTGTTCTTGTTCAAGTTCTTATTAATTTCCTCATTGAAGTATCCACGCTTGAAGGCTACGTCATGTGGAATGCGATAACTTTTCACGGGATCAATAATGCCACCTGTTGAGAGTTGTGCTTCAAGCAGGCGGATTCCATGCTCTTTCTTTATGAGGCCTTTGTTCATAGCTTCGAACAAGGATACGTTCTTTCCAGTATATGGATCTTTATAGCCACTGACAGCTCTCTCAGCAGAGAGAAGTCGCTCATGCAGTTCTGGGCCCACAAGTCCTGATTTGACTGCTTCATCAACAGGGACTCGCTCATTTTTGACAGGATCAATTAAAAATCCAGTTGCAGCTTGAGCTTCAAGGAGGTTCATAGCAGTCTCTGGTGAAAGCAATTCTTTTTTCATAGCTTGATAAAATGACATTTTCTCTTTTGTTGGTTCATTCAAAAGTCCAGCAATGCTAGGTGTTCCTTGAAGTGCTTTCTTCACAGGCTCCATCTCAGAAACCTCCTTAACTGTTATCTTGCCATTGCTTAACTTGTTGAACAAATCTTTGTTGATGATCTTTGACTCCAAAAGTTCATTGGGTGAAACTGTAGCCCGCAAGCCATTGAACACATTTTCATTATTTTTCTCCTTATCTTCCACAACAGTGATGACAATCTTAATGATTTTTTCCACTGTGATCTTCCCTGTCTTGTACTGCCGAATCAGTTCCCGCCTTTGCTCTACAGTGAAATATTCAGAATTTATGACTTCCCAAATGGTGACAGTCCTTCCTTTAAATTTACCGAAAGGTACATCAACAGTTGATGTACTGAACACTTCTTGTGTTTCTGCATCAGTGTATGTTCTCTCACTCTGAGCAGCTTTCTCTGTCACTGGTAATATCAACAGGCCTGACTCTGGATCCTTGGTACATCTGTCGAGCAGCTGTTTGTACGTAAGTTGCTCCTGAGTACTGGGGTCAATGAATAACTTACAGTCATCACTGGGATCAGTAAGTTTCTTGTTCATGTTGGCATCAAACTGACCCTGCTTGTAGGCTGTCTGTAGCGGTACCCTGTGGCTATTGATGGGGTCAATGATGCCACCAGTTGCAAGTTGGACATCTAAGTATTTGGTGGCAGGCTCCTTTTCAATAAGTCCTTTTTTCATAGCTTCAAAAAGAGAGATTTTATCTCCAGTGAAAGGGTCTTTAAAGCCAGTGGCTGCCCGCTCAGCAGAAAGCATCCTGTTATGAAGCTCAGGGCCGATCAACTCATCTTTAACAGCCTCATCTACAGTGAGCAGTTTATTTTTCACTGGATCTACAATGTAACCAGTTGCTGCTTGAGCTTCCAGAAGCATTGTGGCGGTATTGGGAGTTATTTTGTTCTCTGTCATGGCTTGATAGACACTCATTTTCTCTTTGGATGGAGTCAAGACACCTCCTACACAGTTCTGACCTTTAAGACACATCTTAACCTTGTCAGTCTTTCCAAGCTCTTGTGCTGTGGTTTTTCCCTTTTTCAATTTCTCATATTCCTTTTTGGTAAGAACTCCAATATCATGAAGCCTTTCAGCTGGAACTCTCTCTCTTATTCCGTCAAATGATAATGGGGATTCTCTAGCTTTCTTCTCACCATCCACTTCAGCAGAGCCGTTAAACACTTTCTTTGTTGTTCCCACCATTGTCATTGCAACTAACTGTTCCTCAGGAACTTTGTCAGTCTGGACTTCGATTTCTTTTGTGGCTGATGCTCCCTGTTTGGATGGACCCTCAAGATTTTGAAGTTTTTCTCTCAGCTTTTTGTTTTCCTCTGCCAGAAGTTTTTCCTGCTCAATCCTTTTCTTTTCAATCACATCCATTTCTTTCTGCTTATTTTTCATCTCTGCCTCAGCCTCCTTTTGTTTTTTCACTGCTTCATTCAAGATGGCCTGAAGTTTCTTCTTCTCCTCTTCCATGAGGTTGCGCTGGCGTTCTTGTTCATCTTTAAGAGCTTTGGCCTTGTTAACTTCATCCTGAAACTGCTTCTCAAGCTTCTTTTTCTCATCTTCCACAGCCTTTTCTCTCTTCAACAATAGTTCCTTCTCTGAAAGGAAAGTTTGCTGCAGAATGGCCTTCTGTTGCTCTACCTGCTCCTGTTGGGCATTTGCCATCTGTGTTAGGAAAAAGAAAGCAAGACAGTGACTTCAGTCATTAATATACAGCAACGTTCAATTATTGCAATAAAGCTATGGCTGTACTGTAGAAATATGGTCATACATACTTAATCATGTAATGTATTACTCATGTATTGCTCATACAATTTGTGCTGCTACAGATATTTCTGTTTTTGCCACGTAAACAAACTATGATACCATTGTTGGGCAACCAGATAAAATTATGATATACATGAAATTTGTTCCATTTGAACATTTTTATAAACATTTAAAACTTAATGTAACCTAAGTGCACAGGTGAACAAACTCTATAACACAGAATTAATCACTTTTCGACACTTGAATGTGGAATTGTTACATAGTGTATTTTTAAATAAAGACAATGAGTCAACTTCAAGCCAGATATGATATGATATAGATACATTTCTGGGGCCTGTCACTTTTTAATATTTAGTTAAATACATTCAGAAAAGTGGCTGAGTGGGATCACTCACCTGAAATGTTAATGTCTGATTGCACAGGTTTGTTTTTTTTGTACAAAATTTCAACGATTACAGCAACAACATTTACAGTATAAAAGCTCTGTTAAGCAATGAATGTTGTCATTCCATTGACATGCTGGACCTTTTATTCTGTAACTGTTTAACTGTTTTTTTTTTTGTTTTTTTTTAGCACATTGCAGTATCAATATTGACTTCAGTGACTTAAAATGAGGATTCATACTAAACAGGACCATTCTAAGCTTATTAAAGAGAGGACAATAGAAATAAAGGCATGTTGCCTCCAATATAAGGATCCTTCAAATACAGGCCTTGTACCTTAAATAAAGGCCCAGGCCACTATTTGAGGAAATACTTTATTATGGCTAAAACTAAGCAGTATTGTGTGTTTATTGGACATTCATATAAATTGCTGGATGTTTCTTAAGGCTTTGCAATTTACATGTATTGTAATGTGTCCCACACATACTGAGTTAGTGTGTTGTAAGAAGATTATGTTAATTGCAAGGGGTTGTATATACTGACATTGTTAATTTGTTGTACAATACCTCTTTAGATTTTTTCTGAAGATCCTCTGCCTCTTTTTTCAGTTTCGCCCTCTCTTTTTCGAGGTCAGTGATGGCTTTCTTCAGGTCGTCTGCTTCTTTGGTGCTCTGTAACCTTTGCGTCTCCAACTTTTGCACAACTATTTCTGTAGTTTGTTTCTCTGCCACTTGAAGACGAGCTTGTACCTCATCCGCTTGTGTTCTGAATTTCTTTGCCTCTGCTTCAGCTTTTGCCTGGGCATCACTAAGCTCTTTTACTCTCAGCTTCAGTTTCTCAGCTTCAGCAGAAACTTCAAGCTGCCTCTTGCGTTCAGCCTCCAATGATTTTTGGAAGCCCTCTGTCTCCTTATTCAGTCGCTGCTGTATCTCCTGTTTGTCCTCGAGTAATTTTTTGGCCTTTTCTTGTGCCTGCTTCTTTTGTTTCTGGAGCTCCTCTGCTTCAGCTTTTAGTTTAGTAGCTTCTTGGATGGCCTGCATTTTCTCCTTTAGCATTTTCTCTGCTAGAGCCCTCTGTTCTGCCAAGTCCGACTCTGCGATCTGTCTCTGTTTGGCTGCTTCTTCAGCCTTCACACTAAGCCTGGCAGCTTCTTCCGCTAAACTCTTCATTTTTTCAGCCTCCTCTGCAAGTAATTTCTGTGTCTTATCTTTGTCTTTCTTCATCAGGCGCCTGTTTTCTTCCTCAAATTTAAGCTTCAGTTTCAGGAGGTCATCCATCTGGACCTTAACTTTGGACAGTTCATCTTCCACCTGTGCCTTTTGCTTGACTGCATCGTTCACCTCACCCTTCACTCGCTGAAGCTCCTCATCCAGCAGAGCTTTCTGCTTGTCTGTCTCATCCAGTTGTAGCTTAACCACTACAAGTTCTTTCTCTACCTGCGACTTCTGCTTAAGTGCTTGTTCAGCTTCCTTTTTGTGCTTGGTCATGTCTGCATCAGCCTGCTGTTTCTGCTTCAGAGCTGCCGCCTCAGCTGCTGCACGTTTGGAGGCTTCTTGTTCTGCGTCTTTCTTCAGTTTTTCTGCGTCTTTCTGAGCTTTGGCCTGTTTAGCGGCTTCGTCCTCTGCTGCTTTTTTCTGTTTTTCAGCCTCTTCAGCTTTCTGGCGCAGCAAGGCAGCCTCTTTCTCTGCCTTTTCTTTGGCTTTCTGAGCTGCTTGTGCAAGTTTCTTGGCATTTTCAAAATCTTCTTTGAGCTTTTCTTGAGCGAGAATGTCTTCTTTATTCTTACTCAGGACATCTTGTGCTCTCACCTCTGCAGCACTGCATTTCTGTGCTGCCTCTTTAGCCAAAACGACCTGCTTCTCTGCCTCTTTCTCTGCCTTCTCTTTGTGTTTATTCGCTTCAGCAGCCTTCTTTTTCAACCGTTCGACTTCTTCCTGAGCAGCTTTGCATTGTCGAGCTGCCTCTTCCTCTGCTGCAGTAATCCTCTTCACCTTCTCCTCAGCCTCTTTCCTTTTCTTTTCTTCTTCTGCGGCAAGCTTTTTCAGTTTCTCTGCCTCACCCTCAGCTTTGACCTTGCTCTTCTGTGTTTCATCTGCAATGTTTTTAAGTTTCTTTAACTCCTTCTCCAAGTCTGACTTCTCTTTGGATGCCTTCTCAAAGTTGATCTTAATTATATGAATTTCCTCTTCAACCACCTTCTTTTGTCTCAGGGTATCTGCCACTATAGTTTTTTGTCGTTCTAATTCTGAGTTGGATGAGCTCTTCAGGTGTGTGATTTTCTCTTCAATGTCTTGTTTATGCTGAGTGGCTTGGTCCTCCAATAGCTTCCTCTGGTAAGCTTCATCCTCAGCTTGTCTTTTGAGTCTTTCATTTTCTGCTTCTTTAGCTTTCAAGGCGACCTCTGCTTCAGTCTTCAAACGTGTTGCTTCATTAATGGCAGCTAGTTTCTCCTTAAGTATCTTTTCTGCCTCAGCTCTTTGCCGAGCTGCCTCTTCTTCTGCAGTCTGCCTTTGCTTCTTCGCCTCTTCAGCAACTGACCTCAGCCTTGTGGCTTCCTCTGCAAGTTGTTTCATCTTAATCACTTCAGATTCAAGAAGCTGTTTGCTCTTTTCTGTGGTCGACAGTGTCTCTTTCTCAGCTTTGAGCTTCATTTGAAGAAGAGCGTCCATTTCACCTCTGACTTTAGCCAGCTCATCTTCCAGTTGTTTCCTCTGCTTTTCTGTAGCATTAACCTCATTTTTCAGACGCTGTAATTCATTATCTAAAAGGCCTCTCTGCTGTTCAGCGTGGTCAAAGTCAGCCTTTAAACGAATACATTCTTGTTCAGCCGACAGCTTTTGTTGTGCTATTTTTTCAGCGAACACCTTTTGTTTTTCCAGCTCTTTCTCTGCATTGTCTTTCTGTTTAAGTGCAGCTTCTTCAGCTTTAGCCTTTTTCTTTGCATCTCTCTCCGCTTCATTCTTCTGCCTCTCTGCCTCCTCTTGAGCCTGGCTCTTCTTTTGGGCCTCCTCCTCAGCTTGTAGCCTTAAGCGAAGAGCCTCATTGGCCTTCTGTCTCCATGTTTCCAGCTCTTTTTCTGCTTGTGCTCTGGCTTTGTCCGCTTCCTCTTGCTGTTTCCTGAGTTTTTCAGCCTCCTCCTGCAGCTGAAGTACAGTGCCTTGTTCTTTCTTCAGCGATTCTTCCAGTTTTGATGCCTTTTCATTGAATGAAGCCGTCTGCAGCTGTGAGGCAGCGGTCTTTTTCGCCACCTCCTCTACCACTTTGATCTGCCTCACCTTCTCCTCCTCAGCCTGTTTCATGCGCCGTTCTGCCTCTTCAGCTTGCATCTTGAATTTCTGCAGGTCATCCAGGGCTTTCTGCTTCTGTTTGGCGGCCTCTTTTTCTGCCTCTGATTTACGCTTGAGCTCATCCTCAGCGTTTTTCTTTTTCTGAGTCTCTTCGTTCACCTGTTTGCGAAGTCTTTCTGCCTCGTCCTGAGCAGCTTTCCTGAGCTTCTCAGCCTGAGCGGCCTTGTCCCTCAGGTTCTGTAGCTCAGTCTCAGCTGTGCCTTTTTGCTTTATCGTAGTCTCCAGCTGGAGCCTGATAATGTGGATTTCTTCCTCAATCTTTTTGCGACTAATCAGAGCCTCCTCAAGTTGCTGATTCTTGGACTTGATCTCCTGGTCTGACAGACTCTTTAGTTGGTTCAACTCTTGCTGTATGTTTTGCTTCTGCTTCTCAGCATCCACGGCCACATCTTGTCTCTTGCTGGCCTCTTCTGTCATCTTGGACTTCAGCTCTTGAGCTTCTTGCTCTGCTTTGGCCACAGATTGAGCATGAGCCTCCGCTAACTGTTTGTGTTTATCTAACTGAGCCTGTATCTCTGCCATCTTTTTCCTCTCCTCTTCTTTAAGTTTTTCAGAAGCTTTCTGTATTAGTAGAAGCAAAGGAGTAAAAAGGGAATTGAGAGATATTTAGAAAGGTGTTAGATTCTAAAATAAACCTTTAATATCAAAGCAGTTATAAAACATGTAAATACATAGAAATGTAAATACATGCGATATGTTACAGCTCTACGAAATCTACAACAAATACACAGGTAAATAAACTACAGGTAAATACTGTATGGGGAAATTCTTGTCATGTTAAATCAATGTATGGCACACAGAATGGTTTAACTTCACAACACGACACTTCAGTTTGGATTCATGCAGTCACGGTATTTTTTATTCATCTTCATTTCACTGTATATGACTTTTGGAGTCGTTAAAAATATGTGTAGGAAGTTGTAATATTAACTCATGTGTCTATGTAATATGTATATTTGGACTAAATTATAATATTTGCTTGTATTTGTGAACTTCATTGCATAATCAGGTCCTTTGTCATATCATGGGGTTGGTTTGTCTCTTAATTTTTACAGTAACATAACAAAGCAGCTTTCAATAAAATGTGTTATGTAGAGCAAACAAGACGGGGAATAAATGCAGCCAGTAAAAGCAAAATTAGCCATCACCTGACAAATACTGTATGTTCAGAAACAATACATTAAAACAGGTAAACCTGCATCTGAGCAAGTGTACAGACTAAATTATCCTTAATATGAAGAGCATAGTGATGCAGCAGACACAGTTGGATTTTATGCAATACAGACCGGAAATGAGCTTGGACTAAAATGCAAGTGAACGGACAGAAATCCAAGGAAAACGGGACAAACATCAGACGAGGTCAACTGCACAGATGACTTATAACTGCAAAGAAGGTTCAAAGTTTTATAAATATGTCAAAATGGAACTAAATTCTGGTTTGTCTTTTAATGCCAGCCTCTAGGTTCCATTTACAGCAATTCTCATGGAAGATAATGGAAAAATATATGGAAATACTGATCAAATCTGTAGGTAAAAAAATTGGAAAGAATGTTTTCAAAATAAAATGCGTCTGTAAATATAGTGGTTATTGTTGTCTACTGTGTTAGGAAGTTTAACCACTAAAGAATGGCTTCCATAAACTATAGTTTAGATTAATGTGGAATTTAAGCATTAACTCAAGATCTCAAAAAAAAAAAAAAAATCCTGAACCTTCTTTTCAGAACCGTCACGTATCAAATGTAAAGAATAATGTTATGGATATGGACTGATGGACTTTTTTGTTTCTTAAATACCTGGTGTTTTGGTGTTAATCTCTAGTCATCTCTTTAAGCGTGTGATTAATATTCATCAATGCAAAGCATGGGCGAGCAGTTTAGGAGGATCAAACAAGAGAAAGTTAGAAAAGGAAAGGGAGAAAGTAAAGTAGTGGTAGTTTTAATAAATATCTGAGAGAGCGAGAAGAAACAAAGAAGCAAAGGCTAAATTAAATCAGGATCTGAGGGGTAGTAAAACGGGAATTTTTGGGGCGCTGAATCCAGATCGGTCTAGTCAGGAGCTGAATATGATTTGATTAAATACACATTTGTAGGGATATGAGAGACACGTACTGTAGTGGGGATGTGATGTGCTGCAACACTTTGATGAAACAGTTTGCATCACAACTGTATGTCGTCCTACCAGCCTGAAAATATTTGGACTTTCGGATTTTCGGGTGCCAACATTTTATAGACATTTAATGACATGATTTCCCATACACTAATCAGTTAAAAAGGAAGAGGCGTCTGTGTTTGAGGAAGAAGCTGCAACTTCAGAGTGTGTGTAATTACCTCATCATCCTCCAGGCGGCGCTGTGTCTCTATGATGAACTTAATGTACTGGCTGGTGAGAGTCATCAGCTCACTGTAGCGAGTTCTCAGAGTAACATACTGGAAGGAACAGAGGAGTTAACAATACAGTGACTTTACATTGGCACGCTCAAACACAAATATCAGTCATCGGAATGAAAATAGAGAAATGCAGGTGAATGTTAGACCGAACAGGACGCTAACACGTGGTTATTAGACCTACAAAAACATACCTCTTGGATGATATTATCAGACGCACACTCCATTTTAGGTTTCTTCAGAGGAGAAGCGATGGGATCCTGGAGGGCTTTGTATGTCAGAAGCAGAAGTTCGTAATCCTAAAAAAAACAAAAAAAAAACACAATTGTTGGTAAAATCAGAAAGTGTTTTTTTTTCTGTTCTGAAAACATCAGTACTTGATACGCTGCTGTACCTTGACTGAATCGATGTAAGCCTTTGCATTCTTCTGGCAGCCCTCCATCCTGTCGTTGTTGTTCTCAATCTCTTCGAGGAGTTTCTGTGAATTTTAATTAGAACATACACTTGTTTAGAAATGTACTGTGTTACAATATGTATTTGTATATATGGAACAGCTCCTTCAGCATGAGCCTTTTACACCCCCTGTGTCAGAGGGAGCACTTCCACAGTCATTAGACTATATAACAGTTCACAGTAACCCCCCCATGTCACACCATGTACATGTGCAACCAAAAATACTATAAAAATACTTCATATCAATACCAATCTTCTCATTTTTCTTTATATTTCACTCTCACTTGTGTTTATTTTCCCTCTTTCTCTTGCACTGCTGTGTTGTTTGTTACTGTCAACTTTGAAATTTCCACATGGTGAGATCAATAAAGTCTTATCTAATAACTATCACACTCACTGTTATCACTATAAGTATGTTAAGTTTAATCATTAAAGGGGAAATTATCAGTGTTGGCACAGGCGTCTGTCCTAGTTTTGAGGTTATTGTTCAGAGTCCTTGAATAAAATTAATATGTTCAGTAACACAATGATCGTTCGGTGGGAGCTGCGAGGTGCATTTAGGTAAATCCTCAATAGATTTACTGCTTTTTCTGTTCATGGAGTCAATATGTGGAAGTCTGAAGACAGACTACAACCTGTTTTTAAAGTCATTAATAACTCACTCTTTTGTGTTCTATTGTATTTTACTAAAACTGAATTTGTGATGTTTAGTACTGGGATTATGCATGTATTTTATACAGTTTTTAGGTTGTGCTTTATATATTTTAAAAGTCCAGTGAGGGACTGACCCATGCTATAAATGGTGTGGTTGGTATCAATAATCTATATTACATACAGTGTTGGGACGCCCCATACATTTGTTAGATAAGAATCACTCTTAAGTCAGTGAACTCAACCATTTATTGTTCCATTCTCCAAACCCACGTGAGTCAAAACTGAATGTTTCAACAAGATTATTAAACACCCAAGAATTTAGTTGGCTTATTTTTTAATGTTTTTTTTTTTTAATTTAAAAACATAAAGTATTTGTATTTGGATGTATGATGTTTTTCCATAAATATTTCATGGCAATATTTGATATTTTAAGGGTGTCAGTAAAGTAAATAAAAAAGTTGCACTGCAGCCTTAGGTATAAACACTGCCACTTATTTTTAAAGTTACCTAAAACTAAAAGTCATCTACCAGACACAGCTGCTTTAATCCCACAGCTGTAATGAAAGTCCAGCAGAAACACCGTGTTGGTATGTGCACTACCTTCTCCTCTACCAGCTGCTCCTGTAGGGCCTTGGTGTCTCCAACTGGAATGGCCTGAATCTTCTCCTGCCTCGTCCTCGCCTCTCCAAGCCAGCGGATCAGCCACTCGTAGCTGTCGTTGTAGGAGTTCATGTGACGCCCCAGGAGGTCCAGCTCCCTCTGCCTCAGGTCCATCTGTGCGAACAGGGCCTGCCAGCGCTCCAGGAGGCTGCCGACCAGCAGACGGTAATGCTCCAGCTCGGCGTCGCGCTCGCTGTGGATGCGGGTCATCCTGTCATTGATGGCCGTCGCCGCCTTGAGCTCGTCCTGCAGGCGATCGAATATCACCTGGTCGGCCTCGGCCTCTTCACGCATTTTCTGTCAAAGAGGAAAACAAAAGAATTAAAAGCTCTGCCATGGAATGTAAGCAATGAGAAGAATCTGCACCGATTCCAAAAAGAGAAAATACCTTCAGCTGACTGCGATGTTCTTCCACCTCCTTCTTGTTGGCAGGCACTTTGTTAACATCACGCAGACGAGTTTCATAACCCTTCAACGTGTCCTCTGTATCTGTAGTGTTTCTGATCACTACATCAATGGTCTTCAGCCTGAAACCAAATAGAACGTTGTATAAAAAACACCACAGTATCGATATAAACTCATTGCCAGAGACACTGTGTCTTACTTGTCCAGGTAGACGGAGGACAGCCCGTAGACGTGGTCCATCTTTTTAAGCGTGATGTCCAGTTCTGAGCGCAGGATCGGGGCAGAGCTCGACTGCTGAGGAGACGCCAGAACCTCCTCCGTTTTTTCAGCGATGGAGTTCAAGTCTTTCTTCAAACCCTCCAGCTCTGACTGGACTTTCTGCCGCCACGAAAAAAGGAAAAGAATCGGTTTCAAACTGTTATTTTTTATTATTTCATTTAAATTTAATCTTTATTTTACCAGGTTAAATCAATTGAGAACAGCTTCTCATTTACAATAATGACCTGGCAGGAGGTTCCACCAGACAGAAGACAAGATCAAAACAAAACAAACTAGAAAAGCACTCGGAGAGCACAGACCTCCACCAAGTTCAACATCCCACACCACCACCATAAATATTAGTCCCTCATTTATTTGGACAGCATTTTAAGATTCTGAAGTCCATGGACTATATGAGA
>JAPSES010000058.1:14298061-14309040 GCA_029822895.1 Maxillicosta whitleyi
ATGATGAAGTAATGGTACTAATGTAAGGAATGATGAAGTAATGGTACTAATGTAAGGAATGATGTTCAAAGGGATCACGTGGATGTGAACAGGTGTGTGGATCAGCACTAATGTTCTGTCTAATGTTCTAAAATACATGTTCCTTTCATCTTATATGTACTTTTTCTTGTGTTATTTTTTTTTTTAACCAGTTACGGGTAAGGAATCAAATATGGTAACTTCATTAACCTTGATTTTCTGACATTATAACAATAAAAAAATGTGTATGTTGTGTAAGTGTATGCTGTTATGTTATTCTAATGTTCTAAACATGATGTTCTAAGGTTCTAATGTACATGTTCACCTTGTAACTTGCATGTATTTGCATTTTTATATTTACTTCTGGTCTGGTCTACTGGTTTTACCACCCAAATGTGGTAACTTCATTCACTTTTTTTCACATTCTACATAACAATATATATATATATTTTTAAATTCACAAAAGTATTTCAACACAATGAGATTGAAATTTAGATTTTCACACAATTCCGATGAATGTTCCATAAAGGTTATAAAAACAGTCACGTCAAAAAATAAAAGCCAAACCTCAGCCCACATTTCTACAAAGACAAAACTTCAATGAAATGATGGAGCGTTTCTTAAAGTCACTATTCAAGGAAAAGCCGGTGCTGAGGCGAGCAGGTCTGGGCTCTGACTGAGCTAAAACCCCCCAGTCTGCCAGAATACCCCCCGCTCCGACGTCATCACATCCAAGCCGGCATTTACGGGGTTAACATCAACAACTCCATACCACAGGAAACTGAGACGTGTGTGGAAAAAAGGAGGGGGGGAAAGAGGAAGAGAGAAGCGTGCGCCATATGAAGGAACAGGACAAGAGGGAGCAGAGACGATGGATGAGGACAGCCGGCAAAGAAACGGTTTACGCACAAAAGTCTCGTCTGTAAGACTTTGGGAATAACGACATCAAAGTCTCCTGATTTAAGCCTGTAAGCGATAAGTTTCACAGCTGTTCTTACCTTGTTTCTTGCGTATTCTCCACTGCCAGGCAACGATTAAGGTAACAATGTGGCCCACGACCACCAGGGCCGGGAACACATTTCCAGGGGGGCTTACCGGCATCGGGCCTGGTACAAAGTGGAGAGTCCCAGGCTGTAGAAGCAGGTGGGAGGGCCCGAAGGGGGGGGGTGTGTGTGAGGTGGGGGTGAAAGGTGAAGGGGGTGTGGTGGTGGAGGAGGAGAGGGGGGTAAGGACGACTAGGGGTGTGGTGTCATCGCGGACTTTAAAACAAGAGCTGCAGCCAAGTTGTCCGCGACTTTTACGAGAGAAAGAAGAAGGAAAGGAACGCTCACCCCTCCCTCTGCTCTATTCCCTGTGACTCAGTCCTTTGGCAGAAGTGGACGATCTTCCTCCCTCCCTCTCTCTCTCTCTTTCTCTCCCTCCTACTTTTCCCTTATTCTTACTCTAACAGTTCCTCTCTTTCTTTTCCATTCATTACTTCGGAACCTCCGAAACTTTCCTTGCGGTGAGTCCTGTGGTTTATCCAACTGGACGGGACTGTGTTCCTGCCGCTGGCTTCTGCCTATCTGCATGAGTTAATAATATATGAGGCTGATTTGTGAGATACGCACACACACACACACAGACACACACACAGACACACACACACACAATGCCCTCTCTCAGGTCAGCCTTGATAAGAAGCAAAACAACGTCCAAACTTTCCCATTATTCGCTCCATAAGACTTTCCTCTCACCGCTAAAGCCCCTTTGCAGTTATTTTCCATCATGGTTTATGAGTCCCAGTCTGCCCAAGGCCAGCCCCCTTTCTCCTCTTTAAATGTTTTTGTACCGCTGCCATACCTCACAAAAAAAAGCTGCACACTATCAATTCATTTCTATTATGTAACTTCACTATGTTTCCCTTAACGCTAATTGCTTCCTTGTGTTTGGACGACTCGGCCAATGGATTTAAGGTTCCCAGAAAGTAATTTAACTGGATACTGTTTTACCACCAACCGGTTTAAAGTCTCCAAAATAACAACAGCTCCTTCTCGGACTCTGAAATCGCAGTGGTTTCAGGCCCTGTTATTAACATACGGAGGAGCCTCGAAGGAAAATGCCTCAGTTGAGTAAATCAAGTTTAACGGAATGAATTAAAACTCGTCCGTCAGCTTTAATTAGCATGTCTTCCTGAAATCCATCTACATTTATCACATTCATAGGGTTTTATAGTGAAGTGTTTTTATTCAGTTACCTCACAGCCTTAAGTGGAAGCGCAGACGATCACAGAAATACCATTTGTGGATCAAATACCAAAACCTACACAACAGCGCCAATAAATAAATAGAAAAGTCAAATACGTCGTTGACAGTGAATGCGATTCCAATCACAACCTGCATCTGAAAAAACCCACAACACCTGCGTACGTCACAGTTGAGGCAACAAAAGCGTGACATTGCAGGTGAAACGTCGTCCCTTGTCAGAGTTTCTGTTGTGTGAACATTGTGAAGGGCGTCCTGTCGGAGCTCGAGCCGTGTCACTTTCATCTCTTAGAAATCCAACACGTACGCTAGGGTCACGGTGGCATATTGATGGTGATGCGATGCCACGCGTCAACTGTGCCACATAAAACACAGAAATAAACATGACAACCTAGACCTCAAGTAACTTCTGGCTTTGGTGAAACGTCAGTTTAACCCTTAAAGACCCAAACATCCTAAACTATTTACGGAACTAATCTGATTAATACCTGTTGATCCACTTAATCCTATTAATATGTGGAAATAATTGGTGTAAAATACAGTTTATCATCTTTTCATGGTCATCAGATATGACCCATTTGCACATTCAGAGGCTCTGTAGTTACCATGGAAACACCTTCGTTTTCTATAACATTGAATCACCAGTAAAACCCATAGAGTTGGATCTCATACTTATTTTATGTTCAGTTAATTATAGATTTTACAGCAAAAATGAACCTTTTCCGAGCTATAATAAGCATGAACGTGATCAGTAAATTAAATATAGGGAAATACCTGTTTATATACCTAAAAATACAAAAATAAAGAGCATAATATTATGATAAATCACTTCAGAATGGTTAAACAATCATTTGGGAACTAAATGTAGGATTAGGTCTTTATGTTTGATGTTTTGGTCTCTTATTGAGTGAAAATGTATTGTGACATAAATCCATTTAAGTTTCTTCTGGAGACAATCACTTCAGATTAGATGATAAAGTGTGTCGCAACAAAGAAGACAAAGGGGATTGTGTGTAATTGAGTGATGCGGTTGGCAGTCCGCGCTTATATGATCGCACTTTGAAAATGTCAACCGAATCCCCAGAGTATCGCAAACTGGCAGATCAAATTGGTGATTAGTTCCAGCGAAGACTGAGTCAAGGGAATAAAAACCAAATGCTCAGGACAGACGTCTGGAATAAATTCATTCCACCACTCCTTTGTGGGAGGAGCCAGCCCACTCCCACTCTCTTCACATGTGTTCTCTCAATGATTCCCATATTGTGATACATGCTTTACATACTCTACACGTAAGGCGATATTAGCCACACTTTACATACATAAGTAAAATAAGTAGAGAAGTAAAGATAGATAATGGAAAAAATAAAAATAAACATTCCTCTAATAGTCCCAAAGTGGGAAAAAAAGAGGAATGCTATGGAGTTTTTAACCTGCACTCCTGAAAACACTGCTACTGGGAGTGGCATCATTCCCTTCACATCACATGCAAAATCCCAGAATGTACTAAATCCCTTAAATTCTTCTAAAGCATCCGTGCATGGACTGACCCAGCGTCAAACGGCATCTCCATTGTGACCTACCGTGCGGTGGTCCTGAACAGAAACAGCAGCATAAGTCCATCCTCGCTCAGCGTCTCCACAACTTTTAGAGAAAATGCTGAACTGCCAAGGAGTCAGATCTGACCTCACGACATTGTGTTCTGATCAAAACCAGGGGGGCGTGCTGAAAAAGCACGAGGAGGGAAAAAAAAAAAAACAACCAACTGAAGGCAAGACTGGGGAAGTGAAAACTAGACAGCGCTGCGAGTTTGATGTAATTTGTGAGGCTTTCCTCAGTGGAAACAGCATCTCATGCGTGGTGGTTTCTGACGAGCGCCACTGGAAGGAATCCATGCGCGGGGCTGCAGAAACTCCCAGGGACACATTTTCTTACAGGATTTAGACAAAGAGCGGAAAACGTGATTTTATGCCAACACGCTACCATAACAAAGACTTCTCTGTGGAAGTCATAAAAAAAAAAAAAGTTGGAGACGGTGCAATAATGCCCCAGTGTCCACAGGATACAGACAATGAGCACCAGAGTCATTTATTTGATTTACAACAGTGAGAACTGGAATGTGGTGTTTTATTAGATAAAACGAACAAGTCTTCAAAGCAGCTTTAATACGACAAGAGCTTTAGATTTAAAAAAAAAAAAAAAAAAAGGGTCGATATCTAATGTGATTGTGTTAAAACTGTGCATCATTCAACAAAATCTCATGAAAATCTATGTAAGAACTTTTATCATACTCTAAAAACTGAAGTCATTTATAGAGTTTTTCATGTTTTCATATAATGTTTTAATTGGCTGTTTCAGTTTTGTTGTATTTTTGGCTGAAACCCACTTAATTTATCATTTTTTAAACACTTGTTAATAAAATAAACACTCCATCCACCACTTTTATAATTTTTTTTTTCCAATTATTAATCCCACATATGCTTTAAAACAGAAGACGCAGTGGAGTTCCTCTGCTTTTCAGTGGTATCAGGTGTGTTTTATATTGAGATTCTGTATTGAATGTGTTCACTGTTGACAGTTAGATGTAGATAGAAATGTATTTATTAGTGCAAAACATTTAATCAACCACCAACGTGAGTAAAAACACATCTTTCTTCACTGCATTTTTTTTTTGCATCACTTCAAATGAACCAGAATCAGATGGTGATTAACTCCAGATGAAGTTATAAAAACTAGTGTCCATCATGCGCCGCTGAAGGTGTCCCAGGTCATAAAGGTCAAAAACCCTGCCGTGTCCGTTCAGGGTGTGTGTGTGTGTATGTGTGTGTCATGTGTGGGTCTGTTATCTGACTTCAGAGCAGACAGACCCGCTCCTTCTTCTGATGCCACATAACAAACTTGTTCTGGGAGAGATTGAGGGCAGCCAGTCAGGGGCCTTCCTGAAACCCACACCCCCTGGATTTAACACCAGGGAATATGATCCCAGATGCCGCCGGGTGGCGTGGGCGTCGTCTAACTCAAGGTCTTCAGTGTAAAACGAGGGACTATAATTTACCTCAGTCTTATTTTATACATAGACGGTCGCTCTACATCCGAGATCATAACAGAGTCTCTACACTATGATTAAAAAAAAAAAAAAAAAACGCCTGAAGACCATTAAAAACAAACTGTTGCCTTTTAATCCCAGACACAATGAGCTGTTATCTGATACGCCGTGAAAACAGACACACCCATACCTGCTACATCCTCTTTGGTCCTGGCTCAAAGCTCAGGCTCAACCATAAAGTATTTCTGTGCTGACACCTTTTGGTAAGAAGACAGAACTGTCCCAACAATAAAGTCTTCCTACCTTGACCGTGTTGAATCAAAGCCTCCATGAAGTCCCTAGTGTAATTCACCTCCATCGTAGCTCAGGTGGATTCTTGTTTTCTTTGTCACCGTTTAACACAAGTCTAGTAAATGCAACACATGGTACGAGTGCATGTGTCAGCAGGTTGGAAGCCCAGTGTGTCTGTGACTACTCCATTCCAGTACAGTAACTGTTGGAGTTTACGTTCATTGCAGGCTGGGCTAAAACATCGGAGGGCAGCTGAAAGGTGGCAGCTGCCACATGTTCTCATCTGGACCGCGTTGCCCTCCTTGTGGAGGCAAAGGCAGGAAAAGCTGAGTGTGGTTTAATTGGACTCACATTTCCCGGTCTCTGCTTAGTCATATATCAGCTCTGACAATGGAAAGTCCTCAGACAGTTTGTGTGTGAAGGTAAAGCCTGGAAATGTAAGACCGGGCTTCATAATCTTATTAAAACATTTATATGGAAATACAGCATGTTAAATAAAAATAAACATAAAAAAAAAAAAGGATGATCTGTGCCCACATGTACACACTATGTTCTATATATGTACAATAACAGGACTTAAAGCTGATCTCTTTTTTCCCAGCAGGTGGCAGAATTAACTCCTCCAGTCACTTCTGTGCATATAAAGCAAAAAAACGGACAATTTAAAGAAAGGAGATGCAGTCACTGAATCTAAATTGGGTCTACTGTTGGAAAAAATCACACATACATTAAATGACAAACTATAATAACATTATTTGAGGCTCATTTATGGACAGTTTTAACCCTAAAAGGCCAGAAATGAAAAGGTTAATATCTGTAAAATAGTAACATCTGAACCTCTGATCATATAAATGTGCTTCATAAAGTTAAATAAAGTGGAGTTTATATGTTTTTTTTTTTTTAACTCCTTTGGAGCTTCAGAAGCTTCATTACTGAATGTGTATAATTTAGGAAATTTTTTTTCCATTTGTTCAGTTGATAATCTAACTATTTTGGAGCATATGCATCATCAGTTAATGGATATAAATACATACTCTAAAAAAAAAAAGCAGAATCACCTCAAAATAGACAGTTTTAAGTTGATAATGTGGACCAAAAAAAAAAAAAGAAAAGAAAAGAAAACTGAAAATATTGACTTTCTAAATTAAAACTAACACTAACACATTTCCTAAGGTTCTACTAGAGTTTACAGTAAAAACATCACATTTTATTAATGTATAATAATTTTTTTTTTCATTAAAATTATTAATTCTCAGACAAATTAACCCTTTCATGCATGAAAAACCTTAATCAAGATTTTTTTTTTTCTTGAGTTTTTAATTCCTCCATGAAAAAACAATATGACTACAAGGAACTACATTTTAACACCATGCATTTTTTGTTTTTGAAGCAACATGCATTTACTGACATACAGTGTGAAAACTATGAAATAAAAATACTTATCTGAGGTCTTCTCACATTTTAACCGACTATAACACTCACTCAGATAATAAATTTTAAAAATCAGGTTGATCAAAAACAGTAAAATTAGAGCACCAGCGTCCACTGTGTCGGCTGATATGTAAATAAAACAACAAAAACCACGAGAACATACACGAGAACAGATTTGAACAGCTGTCCACTATAGTGAATGCAATGCATTAAAGGGTTAAATGTAAAATCTGGACCAGGATGTAACCGGGTCATATTTAAAATAATCCTTCAGAATAAAAACCTATATTTGCACTTATATGGAACAAGTATGTATCATATGTATTATAACACTGATGATCATTTATTTTTATGAGCACACTGTAAGACAAATGACACTAACTCAGAAGTCAGTGTCAAGCCTAAACATTTCACAGGGAACTTTTATAAATATTTCTATTGTAGATTAAACAGAACAGATTATAGAGCAAACAGTATATGTATGAAAAAAGTGTGGCCAAATGGTATTATGTAACACCGTATTAGCTGAAAAGTGTCTCACACTGACAGTATCATTGCTAATATTGTCTTTATGTTTAACGTTTCCTGATGAATACATAATTTGATGCTAATGAATATAAATCGACACATTTCTTCATATATCCTGGAGTCTGGCTGGTGCATGACGGCATAGGAAATGACCGGACGAAGATCAAATTACCCCCCCCTCTCGCCCCCTCGCCTTCCCAGACACAAAGCTGCACCCACAGCAACACCCAGATAGATAACCTGAGGTCACAGCAAGCAGAGCGACAACAAAACAGAGGAGAAGGAAAACAAACAAGATGGAGCTCAGATGTTGTATGAAGTCAGGCCAGACCTTCTAAACCTCCAGCTGGAAGAGGGAGGGGGGGGGGGGGTCTGTCAGCCTTTTTTTCCCCCTCTAATAGGACTGTGACATACTCTGCATGTATAAGAACTGCAGAGTCATTGTGAGTATTACAAGCTCAACATCCCAACTTTGAGCTGGTTTTTCATCCAAACACAACTGAAAACTCCTCATCAGCGTCTCAGAGTCATAACGCTTCTGCTTTCACCTCAAATCTGACACGACTGCCTCTACCTGGTCCGTCATTGATGCACAACCACCTCTGTCATATACAAATAATGCAAAAACGCTATCACTTCATGGTGATAACACAGTGCCATACCCCCGTGATGCTAATTATCTTTTCCAAATTAAATAATGAAAGCACCCAAATTGTGATGGGTTTGTTATGCATTAACTGTCGTCTAGTGTGAAAACCGTATGCTAATGGGAACTGCAGGGCAAAGTAGAGAAGTGCATCTATTTCCTGTTAACGGTGTAAAATCAACCATCCCAACGGAATCAATATTAGACAAACCAACACCGAGGCTGACACTTCAGGCAATGAGAGACTTTTGTGCTGGAAATATGGATGTTACTGTCCTCAGTTCATTGTACACTGCTTTAGATTATTAACCCCTAAAGACCAAAACCATATTGACCTACACAGTTTAATACCTGCTGATCCACTAATCCTATTAATAAGTAATTGGTGTAAAATACAGTTCGGCATATTTTCATGGTCATCACATATGACCCAATTGGACGTTCAGATGCTATCCCTAGAAACACTGTCATCTTCTACAACATTAATTCACCAGTAAAACCCATGGAGTTGAAAAATAGAAAAATAGATGTGGGTCATAATAACAACAACAACAACAACAAGAAAAGAAACACTTTCTATAGCACTTTTCAAGTCAACCAAAGTGCTTTACATTATTGATCCATTACTCATTCGCTCTCACATTTACACTCTGGTGGTGGTAAACTACATTTGATCCACAGTTACTCCGGGGCAGACTGACGGAAGTGTGGCTGCCATTTTGTGCCATACAGCCCCTAAAGCCACAACCGGATATTCACATGCAGTCATACACCAGTGTGACTGGCACTAGAGTACTTGCCCAAGGACACAACAGTAAACGACTAGAATGGGATTTGAACCGCCAACCCTATCTCTAGTCTACCACCTGAGCCATGGTCACCCAACGATAATAATACTAATGATAGTAATAGTGGCTCTGGGGCTTTATGGGTTAAAACTAACTTGATTTCAAAGCTAAAGTAAAACAAAAGTTATGTCTCCGCCTAACACATTTAACTAGTATCTGTGAATAATTACTAGTATCTGTGAATAGTTACTAATGTTCAGAACTTTCATGACACTGACCTAAACTCTTCTGTCTGATACCAAGGCCTCCCCAGTGGTGACTGTTGGAATATCTGCAGTACAAGTGAAGAAGAGTCGTGGACTATTTCAGCTGATATTTTGAGTTTTCTGACTAATTTAGGAGCGTTCATGGTTCGTCAGTGAGGCTTAAGTATCCGACGTTTCTCTCCTACTCCTGCAGGAATCCTTACCTGTCTTTAAAATGCCTGATTTCTGATCTCCAAGCAGACCAGCTGATGCTTTGGTTTGTTCTTTCTCATTTCCATTTGTCGTTCTGTACACGTCCATCGTGGATTTTTGGTTCCCATGTCCAGCCTTCGGTTTCAGGAAGTGGGACGAGTCGCCTTGCACAGTCTGGGCCGGAGCGAAGGATATGGTACGACGATCACGATCGCACTGATGGGTCGCAGGTACGATCTTCGGTGGCAGGTGCAGAAAGTCACGAAGATACGAGATTCCGTCATTGGTTAGATAATAATAGACGTGTTTCCAGACGAATGTTTCTCTGACGTAGCCCTTCGTCTTGAGGGAGCGCATGGCCTGGATCACCTTCAGGTTGGTGACCCCCTTGATGGCGGGGTGAAGGGACAGCGGACGCTTGTCCTTCTTAGCAACAATGACACCATCTCTGAATAGAAGCTCATAGATCGTCTTCAGATCAGATAAGGGCATCACCATTCCAGCCACCATTTGGACTTCTTTACTTTTCTTTGAGCTCTTCTAGAAACGCTGACACTCACTTCAGTTTACGGTTTTTGCATGCACTAACTGACCTGAGCTGTAAAAAAAAAAAAAAAAAAAAAAGCCTCATTCTGCATCAATAAGACAGAAAATGTATCTAATAAAATCATCATCATTAGTCAGCACAGAGAAACAGCGATGCTCACAACTCCTCCTACCTTCCACAGTCCCCCGTCGAAGGAGAAACAGAGTGGACGACAAGCAAAAGGGAGGAAAGGAGGAGAATGGAAGGGGGTGTGTGCACGATGCAAAGAGAAACCAAAAGAACCAGAGGGAGCAGTGATGGAAAAGGACTGATGGAAAGACTGTTTATCCAATTAGCATCACCCTACAAACCTACCACTGTCACATTTCATCAGCTTTACACAAACATCATGTGATTCATTTCAATGCTTCTCTCTTCTATGAATTTCTGAATAATGTAGGTTCAGGTTTCTTTATTTAATATACAGCTCAATAACAATCACTGACACGATTATTGTACTGATGTTCAAGTCTGTTCTCAACCAGCTGAGCGTACTGATGAATCGTAATTGATCTTATATTGGATGGACACGTCAGGTAGTTGGTAGTTAGCTTAAGCAAACACACCGGTAAACTTATATAATACTATGTGCGAAAATAATCAGATTCTTGATTATGTTCTAACATCGTCAAATGGTACAATGAATGAGCGACTCATAAATTAATCACTATTATATTAATAGTAACGGTAACAAGTATGGATATTATTGTTTGTATTTAATACACTGTCCCGCCAAAAAAAAAAAAAAAGGTCAATATTTAACTGCACCGTCTTCAGTTTTGATTCCAGTAGACATTCACTGTCACATCTTTTTTTTTTTTTATACCACATAATTCTTACATAGTGCCACAATAAGGTTCATAATACTTATTCCATCCATAGTTTCATTCATTTTTTGATTATTGATGATGCAGAATCGAACCGCTGCATCCAGTCTTCATCACATC
>JAPSES010000058.1:14314579-14332361 GCA_029822895.1 Maxillicosta whitleyi
AGGAGAAAAATAAAATACACTGTCATGGTGCAAAGGACATATTAACCATTATTCTAGCTAAGAAGGCTACTCCAGGCAATCAAAAATTAGATTTAGGCAATTCAATTTTTCACCATTATGATTAAAAAAAGAAAGAAATGATTCAATCTGGAAAAAACATTTTGGTTAGTTTTATTAGTCTTAATGTAGAGTTTTCATTCATTTTACTTTGGGTGGCGCCTAAAGTAGCTTGTGTGGTCTGACTAAGACTTTTAATGGTTAGGAAAACCCTACAATGTGCTTTTCAGGCATGTCCGTCGCACAACAAAATAAATAAATGGAATATTTAACAGGAAAATACAGTCGTGAAAAGAATTATTAGACCATCAAAAGTGGAAAAAAAAACAATGGTTATGTAATCAAGTACTAACTCCTGTGTGTCATGTGACTAAAAGAGTCAGAAAAGAAAACATGGAATGAATAAAAGCACTGTTTTTATCAGGATAATGACACAGATATTGATCTAAGACCTGAAGTGATTTTGCTTTTTATCAAGAAAACATGTTAAATTGATAAATATCAGCTCTGAAATTAAACTGTTATGAGATATTTTTGTTGTTATTATTATATTTGTCCAAACAAATGTGACGTTAGTTGTACCAGACATTAAAATGAACAAGAAACTGAAGAAAACAAGGGGTGGTCTAATATTTTTTTCCGTGAATGTACCTGCATCCAATTTAATTGAACTGTAAAAGGTCAATAGATCATCAATACTAAGGTTTCAACCAGCACATTCATGTTGTTCTGCAGGAAAACTTTTATATTTGTCCAAACAAATATACCTTTAGTTGTACGAGGCATAGAAATTGAAGAAGAAAAATGGTCTAATATTTTTTTTTCTGTGACTGTATGTTCATATAATAAAATATTTATGTCACCAATAGTAAGTCCTGCTGGAGAAACTAATATATAAAGTGCTGATTTTTTCTAAAGTATATATAAGTGATCACATGTCATGGGGCATAGGTGCATTAGAAGACCGAAGAAATCCAACCCTTCGATGGACAGAGGAAAGAATGTTAAATTCAAGAATGGAATCAGGAGTTTATCTGTGGATGGGAAGAAGGACTGGCCCAGATGGGTGCAGGTCAACGAGGCTCATTTGCTCACCAAACTATTCCTATGGCAGTAAAGGTCACCCAGGGGTCATCCCACCCACACCTTCAGTGGGACCACCGAAGCTCCTGCACTCTATTTAATTCCACTCAAACTTTCAGGGTGGACTTCTATCATGGAGGAAAATGTAAACAGATGATTCCTGTATAGAACCTACGGCATTTAACAAATGTATTAGACCACCGTCATGAAAACAAGAAAACACAAATAACTTCATAGTTTATCAAAAACTTGTTTTAAATGAACATTTCCATTGTTATTCGTGAATAAAATGACCAGTTAGAAAAAATAAATAGTCCTTGTTGATAAATAATAACTAAAATGATCAATATTTAGTGTGTCCACCTTTGGTGCAGATAACAGTTTATATTCTCACTGCCATTGTTTTCATGTAGTTTTACACATAAATGACAGATAATAACTGGAATCGTGCAACTTCATAAAAAATCATAATTTTCTGCTGCATTTCCCTTTGTATTTTTGGAAAACATTAAACTGGAAAAATGCATGGATAGTAATAATAGTTTTATTTTAGCATTAAATATATGGTTTTGATTAAAAAAAAAAAAAAAGATCTTGCATATACTGGTGGATTAACCATTATAAAAACACAAACAGATATTTAGGTAAAACAGTAATATTGTTACATGTGTTAAACAGTGTATGTCTGAAGCTTCACTATGTCACTCACTTGCTTTAAAACTTTATTATCCATACTATATTTTATATCCTATACAATAAATCATATAAGCTATTTTTTTTATTGTGATTTTTTTAATTAATTTATTTTATTTTATTTTTTTTTACAGATTTACAAACTGTCTGCCCTCAGGACCAGGTTTTAGATAAATGTTTCATTCCTGTGGCCTTTTTACTAGAACTGTGATTACAGGTAATAAATTCTCTTGATTAAAAAATAAATAAATCGTTGTTTCCCATATTGAAAAAAAAATAATCATGTTAAATGGTAATGTTATGACAGTGGCTGACAGTATTAAGGGGCCTGTGGGCAGTTATCAATAAAAACGGGTTAGTATGATTAAAACATATGTAATGGGATAATGGGGGTGTCAACGTGCTGCCTCCGAAGGGTCCCAGACTCAATAAAATATTAAATACCAGAGGGTAATGACTATTATCCATCAGTTTACCTAAAAAAAACTGTTTTCAAATCTAAATTACTTCATAACTTCCAAGCCCGTCAGGTTTTACCATGTAAAGGTGCAGCTTTAGTAGAAGTTTGACTCCAAAAATACAAGATACAAGAAGTTAAATCTTGGTCACGTATACTTGTAAACTTATACCGCACTGACCCCTGCGTTGAACCTTTAACCGGATATTCCTGCTTTGACCTGAGCTGCTTCAAAACCCACTTATCCTCCTTCGACACAACCTCCTACACATGGCGTTCATTTATAAATAAAATGTAATTTCATCTGTTTTGTCACTGCGTTACCGTTCCTGACACATTACTTACATATGAACAGAATTTATTACCAGTGCAGAATTGCTGCAGATGTCGAAAATACAAGGCTTTGACAAGAGAAATGATTATATTTGGTCATTAGAACGTCACTAAACCAACAAACCTAATGCTGACATAAGACTTTGGCCCAATAATGTATATGAATATGTTCCAGGAGATTCACTAGCCCATAACGTTCAGGTATCATCACAACATGCTCTGTTTATGAACATGCTGATAGGGGTTTGACTGAGACCCTGACGGCTGCAGGTACAACAATGGTTTGGTTTCCACAAAGGCCAAAGGTCAGAAAAGTTCAAGTGAGACAGCAGACCTACAGATTATTTTATGGTTTTAAAGGAGGAATGACAAAAGTACCAAAGAAATAAGATTATTTTTCTACAGAAGTAAATGCACGGTAACACATTTCTGTCATTTCTACAGTAAAAATAAAAGTAGCTTCTTCTTCTAACAAGGTGTAACTGTATATTATAATGCATTATGGGTAAAAAAAAAAACATTTATTGTAACTTTAAGCATTTATTCACAGTATCACTCTGTAGAAAAACAAGAATGTTTGTGTTTTCATTTGGTTCTGACTGTAATACAAATTACAATTACACACTGTTAATGTTAGAAGACGCCAAAGAGGACATGAAGGTCCAGAGCTGATTAAACTTATGACAATTCACTGTCATTGGTCTGCTAGCCAGCGGCTCCATTCCAAACATGGTGGACGCGCTTGCGCACTCCGTTGCTAAGGGCCCGCCCACCCTCCGTTGCTAAGGGCCAACCCACCCGTGGGGCATCTATCTAGGACTTTGGGGTGTTACAATAGTGCTTCTCAGCGCCATCTATCGTCGGGGAGTTTATAGAGGAATGAACGCAGGCCAAACGTCTGTGCACAAATCTGATTTTTTTTTTAAGCGTAAGAAATGGATGTGCGGCGTGAGTGCGTGTGAAGACAGGCAAAATCGTGTGTCACACAGCAAAAGCGTGTGAGTTGGCAGCTCTGTAGAACATACACCAGTGAGAGCATCACAGAATGTCAACCAATGAGAGCACAGCGTGACAGAACGTCAGCCAATGAGAGCACAGCTTCACAGAACGTCAACCAATGAGAGTGCAACTAAATGAAGTGTAAGAAAATAGACACTAGAACTTTATTGGATTAACACGTAATGGTTGTTCTAATTTCTCTCTGGTTACTCCAGCTTAATCCCACCATCCAAACACAAGCACTGATAGGTTCATCTGTTAATCTAAATTATCCATAGGTGTGAATGTAACAGTGATTGTTTATCTGTATGTTCAGACGTATGATGAACTGGTCACATGTCCAGGGTGAACCCCGCCTTCACCCATAAGTAGCTGGGATCGGCTCCAGCGACCCAAATGACCCTAGTGACGATAAAGTGGGTTCAGAAAATAAATGGATGATTGTTTCTAATATAAAGACAACAGTTAATTACTGTAATTTACAGCAACAACCTGTAAAAAGTATCCTGTATTTAATTTTACAGTAATGACCAGACAATTAACAGCACTTTAATGGGTCCTTTTGTTTTTTTTGCCTGGTATTTACAGTAAATTCTGCAGGTCATTTGTTCCAGTGTGCAGACAGTACAGCTACTTACTGTTCCACTATTCCTGCTCAGAGATCTGCATAAGCTTGAGTTGAGCTCCTAAAATGTGGGTCAAGACCCAAAGCTGGCAGACACATGAAGATATGGAGAAGAATACCTGCTTTACAGAGTAAGAAGTACTGGCACGGAGGGCAGAGCTGTATGTCTCCAAAAGTACCAAAGAACATTATCTGTCTTAAAAAGCTGATTCTGGACAAAAGTGTCTGAAAAAAGCTGACAAGAACAGACAATGGGAGCAGTGGTGTTGAGGTGATGACATGCTTACAAATGAACTGGGACTGGCGGAGTACGCAGCGGCGCTTAACATATGAAGTGACTCCTTTGGGAGCGTTCAGCGAAGCGAGGGAGCTTTTGTCTCCAGAGCCCTGGGGGGAACATTCTGGTCCCGTCCAAGTGGGTATAGGATGCCTTCAGATCCTCCTCCAGGATCCTTTAAAGGCCTCTGCCCAGAAAACAGTTCCAGAGTGTTACCGCATCTCACCGAGCCAGACAAACCTCAACTGCGCACAGAACAGCTTTTAGAAAGGCTCCGCTTTGGGCTGAGCCAGAACCTCCAGCCTGGAGGTTTTGTGTCTCTATAAATGTCACTCAGTCTGTTGTTAATCTACGTCTTAGACACAGAGCCCTGATTAAAAGATCACAGTAAAAGTAAAACAATGACTAATAATAACCTATGTCTGAAAATACAGGTTACATAGACTGGAATACCTGCAGCACCACAGTACATTAATATGCCTTAAAGTATCCAGAAACAGCTTTAACAGTGTGTCAACCTGTAGTCACGGCAACGCAAAGTCAAACACATGTAACGCAGTTGTGAAATAGTGATGAATAGGACTGGATATTGTTTAATTTTTCCTATAATAATATAAAAGTGTTGATAAGACACCTGACTCGGTACACTTTCTCAATACTGGACCTTATTTATTTTCTCTGTAAACAGAAGAAATGTTTCAATCCTACTTTTGGTTCCTTCAGTGACTTAGTCTGTAATAGTCTAACATTGCATGAAGATAAATATGTTGCTCTATATAATATAGTATTTTCAATTCAATGTTATTTGTAGAGCCCTATATCACAACAAGGGCTTTACAGGGTTAAACAACAGTTAAACAACAAAAACAGGGGTCAAATATACAGTAGATAAATGAAATTAATTAATGTCCTGTTCATCCCTTCGTCCTTAGACCCTCCTTCTCGGCAGGAAAAACTCCAAAAACTAAACTTAAAAAAAAAAAAATCTAAAATTTTACAAGACTTCTCATGTTGCTCAGATGAAGTAAAGTTTGAAGACACTTGTCAGGAGGGGGGGGCATTTTTCATATAATTAATGAGGAAACAATTCAGCTGACAGACAAACAGACAGAATGTTGGACTAAATGTACCGTTCTAAACCTGCTCAGATGTGGAATGTAACTTAAGTACACTGTTGCTCAAAAATATTCCAAACTCTTCTCATGAAATAATTGTAATAATGTGATTTATTCTTGGGTTTCATGAGTCAAATTTTCTTATTTTAAGACTATATTACTTATTTTTAGTCTAAAAATACTATTTTTAAGAATGCTACGCAAGTATTATTTTCTTAGTTTTCAAAATCTTGCCAAGTAAAATTTTCTTGTTCTGTTGGCAGATAATTTTGCTTATTTTAAGTTTTATTTTTCTTAAATTTTCAAGGGGTCTTTTTTCAGTTTAATGTAAAAAAGCTAAAACTTTCACTTTGGTGGGTGTCAGGAGGATATGCACGTCTATTTAATACACTTTATAATTCTAATCCACTACATCCCAGAGGCAAACATTTTTACTAAACTTCTTCTTCTTCGCCTCTTCTTGTCTGTAAAAAAATGCACATCTCCCAATGTGTTTAATTTCAATGTGTTGATAAATTGAAAAAAGATGAAAGAAAATGCTTTTTTTTTCTGTGCTCATGAAAATTTGCATTTGTATTTGACTTTTAAGAAATAAACTTGTTCAAAGGAGCTTGATTTTAAACAACTCCAGCACTAAGGTTTAACATATAGATTAATCCAGCAATAAATTACAATCATATATTATCATTTTATTGCACCACGAGTACTTTTTCTTTTCATAAAGTACAATCTACTGATCATTTTTATTTTTACTCTCGTCAGGTTATGGTTGCATAACTTTTCCTAATAGTGGCGTACAGACGAATGCATCTGAAATAGTTCTTCCACCTTGGACCGGGCTGTTGACACCATCTGTATCATCTTTAAGTGAGGGGCAGGGCAACAACTTGGCAGTACCTCTGCCGTTACCGTGGCGATGCAGCAGCGGCCGCTCTGCTGCAGCCCCTCTGCTCTGCACCTCCCGGCGCAGACGCATTCACTGTGCCGCATGCAGCAGCGTCCTACAGCATCTCATAAAAACACAGCGTCTCAGCACAATGATTACCCCTGACCCCTGCTCACGCCGTGGTGTCGGCTGCAAACAAAGGAGAACAAAAGCTTTTTTTTTTTATTTTTTTTTTTTTTATCCACCAAAAAATGCAGAGAGCGAGGGAGAGCAGAGGATTAGACGTCCTCCATTTAACTCTGCAGCACTGAAAGCTCCAAAACACAACTTTGTTTTGCCTGCATCCATACAATGAAGAAGTCCACACCAGAGAGAGAGAGAGAGAGAGAGAGAAAGAAGGGGGGTGGTGGGAAAAACAAGGCGGTCCTAAAAACATATGATGGCACCAGTGTGAGGCAGCGAAATATTCCAAAGTGGAAATGAGTACCTTTGAGAGAGCTGATCTCATGCTGGATAGACCTCGCAGGGTCCATGCTGAACGTTTCCTGCTCGTGACTGCCTGAGGCTCCAAACAGTCGACTGTGAGCTCTGCAAGGTCAGCTGAGCACCCAAACACCACGCTGGAGGATGGAACGCACTGTTAGCTACCAGGCTGCCTCTGCCTCCAACTCCCCGCCTGCCTCTCCTCTGCCGCTGCCACAGGAGTTGGCAGCTTACTGTTTTTGTTCACTCCCTCTCCCTCTCTCTCTCTCTCTCCCTCTCTCTCTCTCTCTCCTGCCCTCTTGCACACAATCCCTGTCAGCAGAGAAATTATGAAAGAAAGAAGCACACCTCCCTCCTCTCCACCTCCCACTCCTCTCCCTGACATCGGCTTGTCTCATCCTTGTGGTGTTTCACAGGGAGGTGCCTCCACCAATGATGATAACGCTCCATCATTGCATCATACGAGCGTGCACTGCTGGTCCACAGCAGTTAATGTGCTTTAAGTGATCAGCAGTGGGTCGAAGGAACAGAGTCTGTCAGAAGAGGAACGTGTAACCACTTTATCATATATGCATAAAAAAAAAATATGTGTATGTTTTTTAGAGTATCGTTTATGGAGGTGCAACAAATTCATTACAATGACAATAGAGTATCTTATCTTATCTTATATTGAATTGAATGTATTGTCATTGCACATAAAACATATTTCATAGCAACAAAATCACATTCCAGTTACAACTGATCAAGATACATTTGTACTGATGAATCGCCAATGTCATATATCTTATCTTATCTTATCTCTTTAAAAATAGAATAAAACAATGTCATCCTAATACATCCAGCTTAACTTCTCAAATAAGTCATGAGTGTTTAATTTTTTATTTGTCTCATTCCCAGGCAGTGACTCAGCGTTTTCCTCATCTACACTTCCTGTATTTTCATGGAAGTGGTGCAGAGTGGACCTCAGACCTCCCAGTGCTATGCATGACAAAGCAATTGTGAGGAAAATGTTTTACTCTTTACAGCAGCAATAAAATCACTTGATCTCTTAGATCAATTATATAAGTTGTTAAATGACTACAGAGGAATGATGCATTCTAAACACTTTATCATAGAGGTCATACTGTAGAAGTCATTGTAATATGTATGTAATCCTCTGTTGTCATTGTTGTACTGGGACTGAAGAACGAGAGGCTACTGATAGATGTGGATCTAAACTAACTTTTCTGAAATAAGTTAAATAATATATATGTTTATACAATACATGACGGCATCAGACAATGTCACCAAAGGTTAACACAAGGATATTAGCTCATATGATTGATGCAGTGTGATTAAATTGAGTTGTAAGATGTTCTTCTGCTATAAAACTGCACAATCTTTATTCCATGACAGTATTATTTCTAAAGATGACAGTGAAGGTTATAATGACTCAGCAGTCTCTTCGTGGCTCCAGTGACTGGCTGGTACTCTGCTGTGTCGTGCTTAAAGTCAGCAATACTGACTATATTTTGCTTAAGTATGAATAGGCTGCAGAGGGCACCCAGCCCAGGCCTTTAGATGGAGTCAGAAACACCTGTGTATGAAGCGTATTTAACCCATAAAGACCCAGTGTCACTTTTATGTCAGTTCACAAAATGATTTACCACCGTTTATTATAACATTATCTGGTGTCTTTTATTTAACTTTCTCCTATTTTTCTATATTTAATTTACCGATCATAAAAATGTTCATTAATGTTGATGGTTATTATATCAAAAAACAGATAAAACTGGAGGAAAAAGTAAAAATCTATCATTAACTGAACATAAACCCAATGTTTCCATCAAACTCCATGGGTTTTACTGGTGAATCAATGTTGTAGAAGATGATGATGTTTCCATGGTAACTAGGAAGCCTCTGAATGTCCAAATGGGTCATATCTGATGACCATGAAAAGATAAAAAACTATATTTTACACCAGTTATTTATATGTAGTGATAGGAATAGTGAATCAAAAGGTATTAAACAGTTTACATTAGTAGATGGTTTTGGTCGGTGAAGGATATTTGGGCTTTCATGGGTTAACCAGCTGCTCCACAGTGGATTTAAGATAAAAACTAAGATCATTTATGCACATCTATGAACAAACATCTCACTCCTGCTGAGTAAAATATGCCTGTGTGTAATGTTTTTAGTAGATAAAAGAAAGTCAAACACATCCGATGTCAAACTGAAAACAATGAAGAAACAACTCAATTATACTCTTTCCCTTCATTTCAGAATAAAAGCCTCAATAGTCTCAGGACTTTTACTGCGCTACCCTTAACTTCAGAAGCTCTTCCTGTAGCTGATTCCAAGAAATATTATTTCCTAATACAGAATATGACAGCATGAAAACACAGAAGTTTAATGATAAACCAAACTGACAGCAGGCGGTGACGCTGAAGACACTAAATTGACACAAAATTAGGTACATTTGGACCAAAACTAAAGATTTTCGCTGTTAAAAATTAAATGTACTGCACTATCCTTGACTTCAGAAGCTCTTCCTGTAGCTGATTCCGGATCATAGCAGCTCACAGGGAAAATCAGCTCAAATAGTGGATTTAAAACACAATACAACCACCTCACAAGGACTAAGGTCACTGTAACAGGCTCATACTTAGTGAAATACTACTTCTTATTTTGGAAGGCTAAATACTAATATGATGTCTTTCCATGACTGTTTACTCAGATCCACAGGACAAATGTTGAGGTGTAACGGCCAAGTTCAGGTTAAAGAGCGTTTAGTTGTGCCTAAGTAAGTGGTCACTGGCTAGACTACTTAAAAGAACAGCTCATTTACAATTCACTGAGCAGGGTTTTAAGGTCTTCTGCATGTCTGATGGATCCAAACAGCACAGGTTTGACAGCTGCGTTCTGTTATAGTACAATAAATACCCTAATCAGCTCCTATCGCCTGCAAACCTGCTAAATCCAGCAAATAGAATGTAGAAAATCTAGTACTGAAATGAAACAAAGCTCCCTTTATTAGCCGAATCAAAAACACCACGATTCTATTAGAAAAGACACAAAAGGGTTTTTCCACCTTAAAATCCCAAAGCTACAAATGTGAACTCATTTGGCTTGAACGAAAACAGCCGCACACATAAGTCTTGTTTTTACAACTTTACAAAAGCCACCTGGTTTACAAAGGCATATTTTCTGTCCTGACACAGAGCTGCTGAATTCAACAGCCAGTCTCTGACCGAACCCTCCCTCGCACGTTGATCCTTCATCTTGTCCGTGTGCCCGACGGAGCTGCCAAACCATTAGTTCGACTGTGAGAAAACACAGGCAGGATACATGTAGCAGCGTCGAACACCTGCATAACAAATAGCATCATGATGTCGACACATTTTTAGTCATGGATGTGCGACAGCTTTACCTATGGTTATGTCAGCTAGAGAGGTAGATGTGAATAAACCAGTATTTTATTAACCCATAAAGACCCGAACATCCACCACTGACAAAAACCATCAACTGATCGAAATGTTTAATACCTGCTGATCCATTCATTCCATCAGTACATGTATAGAATTCAGGTAAAATGCAGTTTGTCGTCTTTTCGTGTTCATCAGATATGACCCATTTGGACGTTCAGAGGCTCCATAGTTACCATGGAAACACCGTCATCTTCTACAATATCGATTCATTGGTAAAACCCATGGAGTTGGATCAATAACAGTGGATGAACATGTTTGGTTTATCTTCAGTTAATGAGAGATTCTACTGAAAAAGTCACTTTTTCCTCAGTTAACTTTATCATATGTTTACACCATCACTGACTCAATTAAAATACATAATTTAAACTGAGAAAACACAAAATACAGAGGATAGTTTTATAATAAATGGTGATAAATCACTTAAGGAAACTCAAATATAGAGAAAGAATGTTGGTGAAGTGTCACAAAAGTAGCACTGGGTCTTTATGGGTTTTAATCCTGAGGAAAATGTAAGTATCAAACACAACACAAACAACATAACGAGTGACAACAAACCCCGCCCCTTGCACATACCGTTGCTTATTTATCAGCTGATGTCAGCATATCAATTGCCTGTATATACATTCCAAGTATGAAGTAAATTGAAACAAAATTGATGTTTTCATAGATGTAAAACTTCACCCATTATCAGCAAATGGAGGGGGGAGAGATTTTTAAAAATGAATAAAACATGTGAACGCCTGACCTATGATTCCTGAACTTTAATCACATCTATTTTGGGGAACTGCCAATCTATAAACCCAATTTAGCATGAATTCAAACCCTAGTTTTGCTGCAAACAAACAAATCGAACCAAAAACAACACCCCTTGCCAATAATAAATACGGTGATTACAGTATTAATAATATAAAAAAAATGAAATGTGAGATGCATACATACATAAATACAAATGCAAAAACACAATCACACCATACGTACATTTCCCCACTACTAAATAATTCACCGTGGCTGTAATGACCTCATTCTGGATCGATATACCGTACAATCAATGAACGCTCGTCAGGCTGAAGGTACAGTATCGCTCAGATCTAATTTCAACAAACTATGAGCCCGATATAAATATGAGCTGCTGGAAGAAGGGGTCGAAATGGAGTCTGATTATAGTGTTTTTGTTATTTTTTTTTAGAAACCAGCTGACATACATTATTTATATCATGCGTCGAGGCACACTTACTATAAAAGTCAACAAAACGGGACACTGGATTCTACTACATGAATCAGGACATTCCACTGAGCTGCAAAATAACCTGGAAATGACAAACAGTATTTGTTTTTTTTATAGGAAATAAACTAAAATGTGAACTGTTTAGTCCACACAAGGCATCATCACAGGGCGGATGTACAGACGAGCAAACATTCACGTTCACACACGTCTATAACGCCCCCACCCCTCATTGACTCAAATTTATAACAGTTAAACTTGTCAAACGTATTTAATGTAAAGAAGGTGTGTTTTGAACCTGCATATGACAGCATGAAAACACAGAAGTTTAATGATAAACCAAACTGAAGACACTAAATTGACACAAAATTAGGTACATTTGGACCAAAACCAAAGATTTTCACTGTTAAAAATTAAATCTATTCTGTCAGTTATTGAAGAATTACATTTTTTGTGAGTTTTTTATCCTCAATGTCAGTAAAATTATATGTGATATTGTTTAAATTAGTAGATGGTTTTGGTCGGTGAAGGATATTTGGGCTTTCATGGGTTAACCAGCTGCTCCACAGTGGATTTAAGATAAAAACTAAGATCATTTATGCACATCTATGAACAAACATCTCACTCCTGCTGAGTAAAATATGCCTGTGTGTAATGTTTTTAGTAGATAAAAGAAAGTCAAACACATCCAATGTCAAACTGAAAACAATGAAGAAACTACTCAATTATACTCTTTCCCTTCATTTCAGAATAAAAGCCTCAATAGTCTCAGGACTTTTACTGCACTATCTTTGACTTCAGAAGCTCTTCCTGTAGCTGATTCCAGGAAATATTATTTCCTAATACAGAATATGACAGCATGAAATCACAGAAGTTTAATAATAAACCAAACTGACAGCAGGTGGTGACGCTGAAGACACTAAATTGACACAAAATTAGGTACATTTGGACCAAAACCAAAGATTTTCACTGTTAAAAATTAAACCTATTCTGTCAGTTATTGAAGAATTACATTTTTGTGAGTTTTTTTGTCCTCAGTGTCAGTAAAATCATATATGATGCAGTCTGTATCAAACCTAAATGAAACTTTCGGGTCTTCTTTTAAGATGTGAAACATTTAGTGTTAATTAGCTTTACAGTGCATTACTGCCACCTGCTGTTGGGAGGTGTGAATGGGCGGGGCCAGCTCCTTAAAACATAAAACACATTATTTTTGTCCCTGTAATGTTCCAGGACCCACTGAAAACAGGTTTGCGACCCACCAGCTGATTTAAACAGATCAGTTAACCCATTAAAATGCATGTTTTTCAGCGATAAAAGGAAACCAGAGACACAGAGAGAACACCAGCTGATGTTGAATCCCACCCAGGACCCTGTTTCCATGTGGAAACAGTTCTCACCACTTGCGTAATGATGATTAGCGTTGCAAAACTGCTATAATTTGGTAAGAAAAAAAAAAAGACATTTGCAGTCTGTTTTATATTAAAACCTAATTCTGGTATTTGTGGATGAAACTCGTTAACACTTGATTGAATTAGGACTCAGAAGTTCACGTTAGGTGTGAAACCTCCTCTTTTATGCACTGGAATATGTACAGATTCTGCACACAGGAGGAGAAATAACTGCAACGTTAGGCGATGTCTGCTCCGAATGGACTGAACTGTCCCTGGATGCTGCATTTGTACCAAATAATAATAATATAATTACAGTCACTTCATTAAATCACCTCGTTTAGTCCTGAACTGACCCATGAAATTTACATACACTGCAAATGAGCTGTTTTATTCTAGGATAAATAAATAAATAAATAAATAAACAAACTTAGACTTAGTGTTACATAATTTATCTTGTCATAAGAGTTTTTTTTTATTTTATTTTAAGTGTTCATACATTCATTCATTCTATATTTAACAGGTAAATTATCAAGTAAATTACCTTGCTGCATGGACGGGTACATTTTTTAAAAAGATTTGTTTTAATTATAATGTGTATTTTACTGAAGGAACAAAAACAAATGTATAAACTTGCAGGTACAACATGCAATAATCACTTTTGATCAGCAGAAGAAAAAAAACAAAACAAGTAAAAATACTAAAAATCAAAACGAAACAAAAATATGACATGAACTTCCCCCTTCCCTCCCCCCTCATATGGCTCTTAATTTGCACGGACACATAATCTCACTTGTTTTCAGTCACTTTTTTACTCAAATTTAGTGTTTTTATGATACCCTGCGAAGTACATTTTAATATTGTTGAATTATTTCTCATGTCCAGACTGTTTTTTATTGGGGGTTGTAGTTTAACAAAGGTAAGGCAGGTTTATTTCTGAAGCACATTTCATGTACGAGACAATTCAAAGTGCTTTACATAAAAAAAAAAAATAAGAGCATTACAGCAGGGGAGCGATAAAAAGTATAGACATGAGATTTAAAAAAATGAAGAGAAAAGCAGATAAAACCAATTAAAACAGAAAATTTAAGCATAAAAGAAACAAACTAAGGAAAACCAAATAATTAAGAATTGATATGGTTAAAAATAAACATATTCTGAATAAGTACCACTCCTTAAACAGGGGCATGATTTTATTATATATGAACTAATACATTTTTAAAAAGGCAGAGAATAGATTTTCATCTTTGCATGACTGTTTTTAATTAAATGCCAGCCGTTGGTGTTTTGATTAATGATGCGTTTCTGCAAATACCTGATGCTAATTACATTTCAGTCTGAACTGCACCGTCAGGATTCTCATCCCGATGCCAAAAACCATGACTAGTTTCAGCTGCTCAAATAGACTATTGGTTAAAAAAAAAAAAAGCTGCTGCTGCAATTCCCCGATGACACAAACAATCAACTCCTTGTGACTTTATAACTGGTGAACAGGTCTGTGACATGTGTGCCGAGGTATGTGAAGACACTGAGACCTCGGAAATGACGAAAGGTGACAAACATTACACACCAACTGGCAGGCCACGCCCCATGGATCATCTTCACCGGGATATTAAACTGTAGCATACTATAAAAAGAAATAACACACGAGTAGAATCTCTATTTATACACACAACATTTACGATGTGCGCTCAAAAATATGTTGATTTATGGATTTCATCGCCGGCACATATGTGTGATATGTACGTGTATGCTTTATTTTGACTGTTGCACTGACATTATACATATTGTACACACATTTACACATGACAAAAACTTTAACACCATAAAAAAAAAACTGAATATTCCAGCTATTTACAGCTTATCCAGAATATGGATCTACATAATATCCAAAACCGCCAACTGAAATAAACTATTTAATACCCGTTGATCGGCTAATTTTATCAATCCATGTAAATAATTGTTATAAAATCCAGTTTGTCATCTTTTCGTGGTCATCAGATATGAACCGTATCTTCTATAACATTGATTCACCAGTAAAATCCATTGAGTTTGATCAATGACAGTGAATGGAAACACAATGATAGATTTTTACAGAAAAAGTCACATTTTCCTCCTGTTTTATCTGTTTTTGATATAATAATAATAACCCTCATCTTTAATCTGAGTTTTTAGGAACATTTTTATGATCAGTAAATTACCTGATTTATAGTGCTAAAATGTAAAATACACAAGATAATGTTATAATAAACAGTGGTAAATCATTTTGTGAACTGACATAAAAGTGGCACTGGGTCTTATATTCAGTTAATGATAGATTTTTACAGAAAAAGTCACTTTTTTCCTACAGTTTTACCTGTTTTTGATATAATAACCATCAACTTTAATGAACATTTTTTATGATCAGTAAATCAAATATAGAAAAATAGGAGAAAGTTAAATAAAAGACACAGAATAATGTTATAATAAATGGTGGTAAATCATTTTGTGAACTGACATAAAAGTGGTACCGGGTCTTTATGGGTTAAATACACCTCATAAACAGCTGTTTCTGACTCCATCTAAAGGCCTGGGCTGGGTGCCCTCTGCAGCCTATTCATACGTTTAAGCAAAATAATCAGTATTTCAGCCATTCACCAGTAAAACCCATGGAGTTTGATCAGTGACAGTGGATGGAAACACTGGGTTTATGTTCAGTTAATGATAGATTTGACTGAAAAAGCCATGTTTTCTTCAGTTTTTAGTGTTTTTGACATAATAACGACCAATATTAATCTGAGCTTTTATGAACATCTACATGATCAGTAAATCAAATATAGGAAAATACAGAATTTTCACCTAAAAATGCAAAATACAGAGGATAATATTGTAATAAATGGTGATTTTACATGAAAAAAACTACCACAAAAGCAGCACAGTGCAGATAATATATATAATATCTTTTTTGTGATTCTACTCTTTAATAATGACATTTTCACATTCTGTGTTATGTCACTGCGTGGACACCTGACTCTGCACCCGTGTGAGTTTACGTTGCCGTGTCTGTGCAGCTGTTCAGTACTACGGTGTCAAAACGGATTCTGAAACACAGCCAAAGACTCTATATCTGTATCTTAATCTGAGTTGGACGACGGCCCCCTGATGTCCCCCCCACCCCTGCTCTGGGATGTGCTGGTTCAGTCATAGCTGATCCCAGGTATGATCCGCGTCATGATGGGAAATGTGCGTGCACGCCGTCCAGACTGATTAAAGTGATATCAAACTCCGAGTGCAGTTGTTGCAGCTCATCTGTGCGCACGTAAAAACACAACACAGCCGTCAGCTGTCAGCGGCTAAAAATAATCTGTTGACTATTGATGCCTGTGTCTGTTACATATGCAAAGAAGTTAATGAGAGAGTTTATGTTATAGAGCAAATACAGATCTGTGCATGAATGAAGATGAGCTGCTTCTTCTTCTTCTTATTATTATTATTATTATTATTATTGCTTCTTTTATTATTATTATTATTATTATCATCATTATTATGGCTTATTTTATTATTATTATTATTATTATTATGGCTTATTTTATTATTATTATTATTATTATTATTGCTTCTTTTATTATTATTATTATCATCATTATTATGGCTTATTTTATTATTATTATTATTATTGTTATTATGGCTTATTTTATTATTATTATTATTATTATTATTATTGTTGTTGTTGTTGTTGTTGTTGTTGTTATTATTATTATTATTATCATCTCACTGTCTTTTTATGTCTTCTTGAATTTACTGCACTTTATTACTACACTGCTGTAACTGTAAAATTTCCCCAGGGTGGATAAATAAAGTATTCTATTCTATTCTATTCTATTCTATTCTATTCTATTCTATTCTATTGCAAACGTACATTACACTCCACCACAGCTGCTGCCTTTATGCAGCTTATTACCTTGAAATTCTCAAGATCAATTTGTGAATGAAGCTTCATTTGTCTGTAAATACTGCCCAGAAAATGGCATCTACGTGAATCCAATAGAAAACAGAAAACATGTGGAAGTGAGTTTGTGTTAACATTTTCAATGAGTGTAAAAAAAAAAGTACAGTCAATGAGCTCTATTTTACTAAGAGTCAACAGAGTAAAAGGCAGAGTCTGTTTTTCAACGTCTTCATTATGAAGAAAAGAATGAAAGCCTTTGATATGAATGCACGAACATCTGAAGAATCTACACAAGTTGTCATGATGAAAATGTTTTCTGAGGCTGATTATTCCATTGAAATAGAGTCTTCTTTGTAGCACTGATACAGATCCACTAGAGGGTGGTCTGCACCCCCCACCCCCGCCCCCCCCGAGGACAGTTTTCCAAATAAAAGAACAACAAACCCATTCTGTGTGAACGGCGTTAGCGATAAGTCTGACCTTTAAGTGAGTGAATGACACTCGACATGACAGATCTAATAAAACGACAGTAATAAAGAACGTCTCAGAAAACAGGAATATCATATAATTCTGTGTGTGAAGGTTGAGCTGTGTGTGTTTTTGTTTTTGCCAACATCTATGAGCTCATTCTTTCCTGAGATGAGAAAATGAGATTAAAAGGTGAAACTAAATCGATATGAATGATGTTACTGGTGAAGAGCAGCTACAGGTTTGACACTTAAAAACAGAGGGGGGGGGGGGGGGGGCAGGTTTTAAAATGATTATA
>JAPSES010000058.1:14350549-14364005 GCA_029822895.1 Maxillicosta whitleyi
GAATCAATGTTGTAGAAGATGACAGTGTTTCCATGGTAACTACGGAGCCTCTGAACATCCAAATGGGTCATATCTGACCGTGAAAAGGCGAAAAACTGTATTTTACACCAGTGATTCACATGTATTTGTAGGATTAATGGATCAGTTCAGATCAGTAATGGAACAGTGATTTAAGTTTTTATTCTAGTAAATGCTTTTTGGTGCCAGTGGATGTTTGGCTCTTTATGGGTTCAATGTTGTACATGACCAGAACCTCATTTTGACACGGTTACAACAGGCTCATAATATCTGGATGAGGTTCACAGGTGCACATGTTTCCCTGGAAACACAGCTGCAGTGTGTCTATTAATTACCTGGATTAAGACACATTAATTTGCCCTCCAGGACAAATTATTGGATAATGGATCAAAAATGTAGCATAACTCTGAAGTGTCTTTGTAAATCATATGATTCACAGTAGGTCTTCATTCTATTACTTCTTCAGCAGCAACAAAAACAACATGTTACACTAACTCAGCTGAGTTAATATAGAATACATCCAAACACTTCAGTGTCAGGGTTCATACAGGTGCTTGAAATCCTTGAATTTCAATGTTGCGTTTTCAAGGTCTTGAAATTTTTGTTCCAAGTGCTTAAAAGTGGTTGCAATTATAACTGTGATGTGATTTAATTATTTTTAATATTAACTCTGCCGCCAAAACTACATGCAGACGTGAAAAAATAAAACTATGGCAAAAAAACCCCCAAAATTAAGATCAAGAGACAACACAAACATACAGAAAAAGGTGGATCTGTGGTTTTACTCTAAAAACAGAGCTATAATGTAAACTATCAGCTGACACAGCACGTGAAGATTATGAAAGTGTTAATTTTACCATCAAAATAGCCAACTATGAGTTTGAATTCGTAGAATAAAAACACAATGACACCATAATACAGATGTGTGTTATACTTTATTCAGTGACTGACACATACTGTGGATATATAGAGTCAATTTGTTGTTGGTTTTGGTAGTTGTAAATGTGTTCTGGTACATTTACATCTTGGCTTCTGACACTAATATAACATACAGGTAGTCCTCGGGTTACGAACGAGTTCCGTTCCTACACTGTCAACGTAACCCGAATTTCCACGCAAGTCAGTATTAAACCTTTAGTACCCCTAAATACCCCCTAAATCTCTAAATAACTATCCAAATACATGTATTGTACTTCATATTAATAAAAAAGTTTTTAAAAAAAAGATACTGTACATATGTACAGTAATAGTGGATGAGACTCCGGTGTCGTAAAGTCGAAATAACGCAAGTCGGGCACATCGTAACCCAAGAACTACCTGCAATTTGCATATAATTGATCATTTCTGTTTGATTAGATTGAGTATAAATGAAGGTGGTCTGAGAAAGAAAACTAATGGAAAATGTACTTTCATATTTTTGGTGAATATTTTTTCTATAATATAGCGACTGGGTAGCTTAGTGTTTTACACCACTAGCTTTGGTGCGGAAGATTACCAGTTCAAGACCCAGGTGGGCCCTTGGGAATGGCCCTTTACGCTATACATCCCAATATGTGTATCCACAAGGGGGCGCAAGCTTCATTGTGCCGGTCCCAAGTCTGGATAAATACAGAGGGTTGCATCAGGAAGGGCATCAGACATAAAAACCTGCCAAATCAGTATGCGAATCTGATCCCCCTGAAGGGAAAAAGCTAAAAGAAAGTTGTATTTTTTCTATTAAAGTGTAAAACACAAGTACAGGCAAGTCTCTAGTCATCTATCAAAAGAAGAAACTAATGCAGAACTAAGTAATGACTCTACCGGAGAGAAATGAAGAAGATTAATGTGGGTGACTTTTTATGCAATTTGTTTCTTGCAGAGAGTCGTAACAAAAGTCTAGTATGTCGGTATGTGCGGGAAAAATCTATAAATGAAATAGCTGAGGCACAGTGAAAACCACAGTAAGCAGTCTATTCAACAGTGCAAGTTCAGCTCAAGTTTGATCTCCTGTAAGTGCAGGTTTGCAGAGGAAGTATTTTGTGTTATTTCCTTCATTTGTAAAGAGGGAAAAACCTGACAGGAGACATACGGCGACAGCGCTTGACATGTCTCCTCAGACGAGGTGTGGGGTTCAAAAAAGCCTTTTCACACAGGGTATAAAAGACGAAACGTGTCACTTTCCACGGAGGCATACACACCGCAGCTTCGGTTCCAATGGCAAATCAAAAGAACAGCATCTTCCAACTCCTATTCACCGAGCCACGCGGCACGCAGGCATTTCTCCGTAGCAACAGGCTGACCCCGTTTCTATGGTTATGGTGTCCCTTCTGCATTTCTTCCAGGACAACGATGGCAAAGAAAAAAAAAAGGGGACATGAATATGTGGGCGATGCTTAACTTAAAGCAGGTGGTTCGTTTAATCACCATGAACAAAGAGGAGAATGCTGGCAGCTGATGACGGCGGTTTGGAGTAGGATCAGTGATTTTCAGCACCTCCAGTCACACCGTCGCATTACTGTATTTCACTGGATTACACAATACATCCCTGTAAATGTCATTGACGACATACTCCAGCTAAGACGAAGCTCCGAACACTACATATGATCAGTCATTGTCACTACATCGCAGTGATTTGATGACTGATACACTGATGATTACCGGTTTGTTCTGCTGATTTCTTTTTTCCTTGAACGGATGACAACTGAATTTCCACCTGAGGACAAATAAAGTCCCTTTCTACCTGTATTCTGTTAAGTTATTGATTTTTCTTTTCTTATACTACCATTGCCTCAATCAGTGTGGATTTATCTACACTGGAGCACTGCTATTGAAAGTGGATTGAACCAGGGTTCAATAATCTACTGTAGAAATGTAAAAGTACTTCCAGTTGATGCACCTTTAGTATGTGAGCACAAAGGCAGTGTGATGTTCTGTCTGGGAAAAAAAAAAAAGTGTTAAAACGCAGGCTTTTCTTTCTTTTTATTAATCTTTTTCTTTCACAACCACCAACACCTTTCAAGAAAGTTGAAAATAAAAACTTGACTTTAAGTTACATGAGCATTTTGGTCTTGTTCTGCTTCTGAAGTGCATTTTCTTGCCTTGTTAAGAATACTATTAATATGATAATAAAGAAAAAAGGAGCAGAAAAGGCTGTTTGTAACATCTGTTGACAACTTAATACAAATCTACTGTTCAGTCGGAGTGTGTTCATGGTGTATTTTGGTGAAAATCTGCTTTTAACCTAAACAGCCACTGGCAACCAAAATAAATCTATTGATGCGTAATGTTTAATAACTTCCAAACCCCTAATCCTATCAATACATGTTAAATAATTCAGGTAAAATGCAGTTTCTCAGCTTTTCACCATCACCAGATATGATCCATTTGATGTTCAGAGGCTACATAGTGAACGTGGAAACACTCATCTACTGCAACATTGATCCCAAGGACTTTGACAAATTCTTAAGCTATAGATGCTTGTTTTTATGTTCAGTAAACTAAATCAATGTTTTGCTGGAAAAAAAAAAAAAAAACTCCCTTTTTTTTTTAGCATTTTCTCTTTCAAGTATAATAACCTTTGAATTTACTTTGACGTTTAATGAACATCTACATAGTGTTTACTAAACTAAAAATAGGAAAATGCATACTTTCTACCAAAAATAGTCAAAATGCAGAGGATATTCATTCATTTATTTATTTTCTGAACCCACTTCATCCTCACTAGGGTCACTGGAGCCAATCCCGGATACTTATGGGTAAAGATGGGGTACACCCTGGACATGTGACCAGTTCATCACAGTTCTGAACATATAGAGATAAACAATTCCTCTCACATTCACACCTATGGGCGATTAACAGATGAACCCATGAGTGCATGCGTTTGGATGGTGGGAGGAAGCCGACAGAACCCATGCACACGGGGAGGGTATGCAAACTCCAGACTCCATCGACTGGTGTTGAAATCGAACCCAGAACCCAGGCTTCTTCTTGCTGTGATATAATATTATAATAAATGGTGGTAAAATAGCTGAGGAAAGGTTAAAAAAATTCAGCCACAAAAGTACTTGTAGGTTTTAATGGGTTAATTATGTCACGTTTCCACTACGTGATACCGGTTTGGCTTGGCTTTTTAATATGATTTTAATGTCCTTGATTGATAATATTCTAAGTGTAATATTTGCTTTTCACAAATTCATCCCACGGGTTGGATTGGACTCTTTGTCGGGCCAGATTTGGTCCCTGGACCACATGTTTGACACCTGTGATGTAAAGGAAAATGCCTCCGGGAATAGTACCTGGCACCCGAGTTGAGTCGAGCCGGTACTACATAGTGGAAAAACAGCTTTAGAGTTTATGGTTAAATAGTGACACAGAGTATATAACTTCTGCCACTAGGGGGCTCTGAGCCAAGAAAAAACATAGTAGCTAGTAGATAACATGATGAAGTAGAGCGGGACGGTGGACGTTGTCAGTGTTGCACCTGAATGTTCATATTTTAGGTGAACTGAACTGACTGTTTTTCTACCTGATGAATGAACTGTGAACCGGTTCATTCTGTGTCTGAACGACATGTTCTATCTGTTTAAATCCCTTCAATAACTGACAAATTTCTTTAGTGTTCCAGGTGAAAATCAGGTTAAACACACCGTAAAGAGCTTTCAATATTTATATTAAAAAAACATTGAATCTGACAAAAACACTAACCACCAACGTCACGTCGATGCATGCGTCATCGAAACAAGACAAAATAAAACAGCAGCAGGAAGGAGCAACAAAGATCCATATATGAACATTTAAGAGAACGTCTATGACAAGGTCTGAGAGGAAGGTAGAACCTGACAATAAAAACTGTCTGTGGTTCTATATGAGCTTTGGAAATGATACTGAAAAATAATAGAAGAAACATATTACAAAAAGAACCATGAACTAATTAATTTTTTGAACTACAAATAAACTATTAACTATAACCAATTATGAACAAACTATTAAATATAAACAATTTTAAACTATGAATGAATTATTAACTATACACAATTATTAACTATGAAGAAACTCATTCATTTTGATATTTGTGAACTGAACTTTGAACCAATTCAGGTAAAAAAATGAACTTCCCAAACACTGGAAGTTGTGTTTTTTTTTTTTGTTTTTTTTCCCCACCGCTGCCAGTGGAAATCTGACATTACTCACGTAGAAATTATGTTTAACTGAGGCTCTTTATTAGATTGCCATTCACATTACATCATGTTGACATCATTAAAGGGGCTATGATGTCATGAAATTCTCAATTTTTACATTGTAGGAAAACATTTGACATAATCTAAGTGTGCCAAACATGGTTGATCCTCATTATCATTAAACAGAAATCGAACATAATGTATAGTTTTACGCTACAAACGATTCAGGCTGAAAGCTTCAAACTAACATGTGTGCACGCTCACATACTTACACGGAGTCTTACAGGAGCTCGATGACTTCAGCGGGCTCCATCTTTTAGCCAACAGCAGCTGAAAGATAAAATCCAAAGCTTGAGCAGAGTGAAGCCAGTGTGTGTTTCCTAAGGTGTAATACCTCTGATGGCCACTAGGTGCTGAATGCAAAAAGCCCTTCTGCCATAAACTTACTTCTGTCTAAAAGTCAGTTTTTTGGGGGGTTTTTCCTCCAGGAGTCATTCTGGTCTCATTTATTTTATTTTCACTCACCTTGCCTCACCTTAGAACCTACGTTTTCCTCTGATCATTAAGTCGCTGCTCACTTTTACAGAATTTAAATGAAGCAAATATATTTCAAAAGAGCCCCTGAGAATAAACCAAGAGAACATCACTTGTGGGTCGTGTTGATTCTTATCACTGGGATGGAAATTAACATCATGACTGTGTCGAAGCAGTGTTTGATGGTTGTTCTGTTGTTGTTCTGTGAGGACATCCCTAGATAATGACACAATGTAGTTTGAGCTCAGTTTTATTTTCAGTGCATGAATACATACAGCGTTGTGCAAAGAGTTAGAATAACCATACATATGTTTTTTAGTTTTTATATTAAGATCCAATTTGGTTATTAAGTGTTATTGTATGTACAGCAGTAAAAATACAAGTTTTAGGGAACAAACAGCTTCTAAAAACCAATTTAGTGTGAACTCCCTTTGCACTTAATATGTCTTGAACTCCTTTGTTCAAAGATTTAATTTTCTGATGTTTGATTCCAGCATTCATTCAACGCAACGCAAATGTTTCCAACTGTTTGTGTTCCTTCTTGTCTTGGTATAGGTTCAGGGGTCACACTCCATAGCCTTTACAAACCATTTACCTCAGTTTTTTGTGGTTCTTTTTAAGGCTGTGCACAAATTCGCTATATTTTGTTGATGTATCTGAAGAAAAGAGAATAAGAAATAAATCTACTTCTTCACTTCAACCCTGCAAAAACCACAAAGCCAAATGTGACTTATGACTTCAGCGCAGTTCCGTATGTAACATTTTCATATTCAGCCGTGTCACTTTTCTCTACCTTTTGTGTCTAATTAATTTCTCACTAATAAACTTGAAAGTAAGGTGAGGAAACTGAACATGTAGCCTCAGGTTAATGACTTGACTGAACTTTCAAAGTGACAACACATGACTCAGATCAGAGTGAAAGAAGTTACCTTCTTTGTCTTGCAGGTGTTCCATTCAACAGAGTCTCCCAGGTGGTAAAACATCACTTTAAGCTTCTGGGAGAAACCAAATGGATAAAGACTGGGGGGGGGGGTGCAGGGTTTATTTTAGAGGGGTTCAAAATATTGTTTGTGTGTGAATCTTTTTTGAGGTGGGCATATTTATCACTTAATACTTAAATATTTGTCTGTTTGTTTTGTTTGTTATGGTGTTAAATGTATTTTCTTAATGTGTTGATGTGGTTTGTGTATTAGGACCCATCCTCAAACATAGGCATAGACAATGGAAGGCTATGGAAGTCCTTCAGTTTCCACTTCCATGAAACACAACTGGTTAACTTTCCTGTCAGTGTTTTGACTTTTAGGTACTGACGAAGTTCTGGAGTTGATCCACAAATGCCTTAAAGAACTGCTCATTATTCCCAAATGTATATCTTAGTGGTTTACATTACTGACTTTGGTGTGGAAGGTTGTGGGTTCAAATCCCAAGTGGCCCCTTGATGAGGCTCATAATGCTGTACTTTGAATAAAACCATCCGTCTAATTTCATTTACTAATGCTATTCACTGTTTACTTGGATGGATGAAGTGCAAACATATGATTCCCCTCTAGGGATAATAAAGCTATCCTTTAATAATTAATTTCAATAATGTAACTCTATTAAGACTAGAAATGAAACTATAAGAGTAAAGTAGTTTTCAAAAAAGTGATGAAAATGACTGAAAACAATGTAGTACAAATGCCAGGCCTCTATGTGGCGCTGTAATGCTCTCACAAAAAACAGAGAAGATGACACGGAGCATGAGCGTAAACTTTGTTTAGTTCTGATATTTGGTCCGACCCTATATTTCCTTCTAGTTGCTCCTTTCCGCAGTAGATCCAAGAGCATGCAGTGAATATTGTAACTATGTTTGTTTGTTGCTAATTGTAATGAAAGAGTAGCCGACGATTTTTGATTCATTGTTTCCCATGAGCTCAATAGCTGTTGTAGCATGACCACTACTCTGAAGAAGTCCATTCTTGCTCTTATTAAATGGTGTTTTTTTCCTTCTGGGGTAAAAGATTAGAGAGGTGGAGCTACAACATCATTGTTTTAGAACAATTGTGGACGTTTTCGAATGTATTTGTCTGGGACTCCTTTTCAAAAAGTTGTAGTTTCAGTGACTGACAACAACAGTTTCGTGTTGATGAAAGCCCCCCCGATACAAAATCATCTTTATATGGACAGGCACTGAGTAAATACAGTTATTGCTACTTTCTATATATTTGGCTTCTCTTCCACGCTTCCATCCCTGCTGTGTTGCACCCTGAGTTAAGAGGTTGTAGTGAGTTCAACAAAGATGATTAACTGCATTGATTGGCAAATACCCCCAGATAGTTGACTTTTCTCTCCCCCCAGAGTGCCAAGTTGAGATGCAGCCTACAGGTATATCCGCCTCAACGGCTTTCAGCTCTGAAAACCCCCTGAAAGACAGTTTGAAAGGGGGGGATGTCAGTTTGTGTTGGATTTGGGTTTTAAAACCTCTGAGCTGAATGAATAAAGCTGATAAATGGTGTGGAGGGTGATTTTATTTCTAACTTGTTCCTCTGTGTCTCCTCTTTCTCTTTCTTCTGAGCTCAGTCCCTTCTTTCTCAGAACGGTGAGTGGTTCTGCCTGCCGTTGCTATGCAACAATCAGAATAACGAGAATCATTATTGAATAAGTCATTAACTTAAGGCAATAGTTCAAGGGAGGCATTTCAAACCTGGAGACATGATCCTGCTTCTAATTTATCAAAATAAAGGAGCTGAGAATGGAAGATGGTGTGATGTACAGACAGGCTTTCCAGAGCGGTGCAGTGCATTTTGTGCTCTGTCACTCAGTGTGATGAGTGGTTATGACAGCTGATGATAAGTGGCTGCCAGACGCTGATGTAAAGCACCACCGCAATGGCTTTTCTCCTTCCCAGTCCCCAGTGTCCACAACCACACCCGGGCTCTTGACCCCGAGTGACCCCTTCAGCAATTCAATTCCATTTCCTGCTGCCAGCTGCCCTGAATGATTACTCTGACTAACTCCATTCATGGGCGAGGGGGAAGAGGAGGGGCTACGAGTGTGAGTGTGCCAGCTGAGAGAGTGTATGTGCATGTGTCCCTCCGTCTGTCAGTGACTGTTAGCGTGTAGGACTCATGTCTGTGCGCGTATATGTCGTTTTTTATTACAGGTTTGATTTTGTGTCTGGGGAGTCCCCTAGCAAAACAAACACAGACACCAATTAAAGCGGCTGCAGTGTCCCAGCCCCTTTACATCAGTGATAACGTGCCTGAAGAAAGAAACAAAACACTTCAACCCTCCTCTTCCACTCCCATCGTTACCACGGGAACCAAACTGTCAATCAACACCACACCCACACATTTTTCCTCGTAGTGGCTAAGAGTAGCCATGGTGTATGTCTAGACTGAAGCGTAAGTTTAGTGTTCGATATGTTGTCATTTTTATCACTAACGTATTGTTTTGTGGTATTTTTATGTTCTGTGAAATGCTGTTTAGGATGTAAGGTTGAGTTGAGTTTTCATTAATAGAAAAGCGCAGCCATCACAGACAACTAATTACTATTAATGACTGTTGCTGATTGCACTGCCTGCTTCAAGTCAGTATCCACAGCACAGAGACTCTAAAACTGGAGCATAAAAGGAAATTAAGCTATAAAGCTTTGTTGTTTACACGACGGTAAGACTTTTGCATAAAAAAAAGATGTCTGTAACATGACATAAATACCTGTTTGGACACAATTAAAGTAATAGCTAAAGATTATAATAAAAAATAAGACTGCAAACCATGTTATGAACTATTATTTCATTATAAACTACATGAATACTCTAAAATATAAACCTTTATTTCTCCATGCATGTCTTAATGGAACACCAACCAAGGTTAAAGTTAATAAACTGGTATTATTTCTACTAAAGCTTAAAGTAAACGTGGCAGTGAAGAAATAATTTTCAAAAAATTAACATTGTAATGCAAAGTAAAAATAAATAAATAAATAAATAAAGAACTACAAATGCCCTTGTGTTTGTGCGCAACAATAAAATGGCTTCTCACAGGAATGCTTTTGTAATTCAGAATTAATAGTCTTTACCTTTTTTCTAGGCCTCACTAATAATATCTGAAAAGTCAAACTAAATAGAACCTAAACTAATCAGTTCTTCAAATTAAAATGAAACTATGCACCGACTAAAACTGAACTAACATCAAAAACTAAATGAATCAATTATCTCCTTAAATCTTTTCAACATTGCAGAGAGACCCGGGCCTCCAGAAACGACCTCCAGCTCCCCTGAGGGGACCCCCGCTGCTCCAAGGCTGGAGATATAACCCTCCAGGGTCGGCCCCAGGACAAAGACAGAGAGAGACCCCCATAGGAGCACCTCCTTATCTGGTGCTGGAGCCACCTTAACTATAGCCCCTTGTGCAGAGGGTCTCCTCTGAAGTCCTCCCAGTCATTACCCAGAGTTCATTGCGTAAGTGAAGATGTGCACGTAGAACAGCTAGTGAACATTTTGCTTTATGGTTTTAAGGTCTGTTCCAGCACTTAAGTCAGTCACACAACTCCTGTTATCATCATTTATGAACAAAATAAAGAAATAAACTCTCTGAAGGAACAATGACCTCAGATAGAAGACAACACCATCCACAAAGAGCAGAAACTGATATTTATAACTCCTGAATAAAATGCATAATTCTACTTAAACCTGTCACTGTTAAGGTGTAGATCATTACATTAAATGTATCTTAGCAACTAATAAAAATGTGTTAATTGTTTCACATAAGTTTTCAATTATAACTTTCAATCTAGTTGGATTCAGGCACAAAAAAAAAAAAAAAAAAAAATCTGAGTTTTCATTCCATAAATAGGTGCCACTTTCACTTAACATGATTCAGTTGATTTTTGCAAACATTACATTTTTTACATCAACCTGTCGTGAAGTGTTTTTCAGGTGCTTGAAAAGAGCAGAACAAAAAAACTACTTTAATGCTTTGGAAAAAAAGGTCATTCTTTTATTTCAGGGACCATTTTCTGGCTTTAACTGCCATCAATGTAAAAGATGCACGGTTTGATTTTAAAAAAAAACAAAAAAACAAAAAAAAAAAACAAAAGAAAAAAACAGCATGGCTACAGAAAAAACTTAACAGCTCAGCAGTAAATGTCAGATTTTAAGGTCAGTCCTTGATGAAAGACGCAGACTGTCTGTGCGTTTTTTTTTTTTTTTTAGAGTTTCTCATTCATTCCCCTGCTTTTACACAACCAAACGCTACTCAGCAATCGTGCATATACATATAATAATACATGGAGCTCACAGCTGTTCTCTGAAAGGTAGAACCCCCAGCAGATGAGTCAGCAGGGAGCGGGGAAGGAAATTCTCCACACTTCATCACAAAACAAGTCATCTGAGAAGGGAGTTTTCCTTTCAGACGGTCAAAAAGGACACGAGACACCTGTGAAACCCAAACAAGCCATTATTTTAGAAAACTAATCGAGGACGGATTAGCGTTAGAAATCGAGTTAATATTTAATAAAGGGGTCAGATGATTCAGCCTGTTTAATTACATTAATGACGAGAGAGTGAGGGAAGGTCACACGGAGGATAATGTGATCCTGCCGGCCGTAAGCACTTCCAAACACAGAGGCTGCACAGCACAGCGTTACACGATTGTTCATTCACAGCATCTTCCGTCGGAGAAGGCAATCCATTACGTCCTTCCCCTCCAATACTACGAAATACTTCACTCAAACGCTGCATCTGTAATGGTTTTCTCTTTGATAAGCAAGTGAAATGGTCTTGATTGAGGCAGTTGTTAAAAGGCTGTAGGTTTTTTTTTTGTTTTTTTTTTGTCACTGATTCGTAGCCCTCCCACGAGCAATTAAGTAACACCAATTACCAGGAGAGCTTTCCCCCCCAGGGGTCTGTTCAGTCTCACTCTGTCTCACTCGAACATCTGCAGTCAAACCTCGAGTGTATTTGGCGTAAAGTGAGCATCCCTGATGCTTGTGCTCAACCACAAAATCTAATTACTCCTCCTGTGGTATTACCATTTGCATTTCAGCAAATACGTGCAAATATGAGCTTCACTTCGCCATGTAAGAGTAATATTTGACAGAATTTCTTTGGAGTTCCACACAGACTCATGCAGGGGTTGTTTTTTTGTTTTTTTGCATTTTTCTTGTATTTTCTTTTGTTTGTTTGTTTTTTTTAATGCCAAACCTCCACATATCCTTTAATTCAGTGAAGTGCCATAATAGTGGATACTGAAGACCTTTACAATGACACCACTGCTGATTTCCCTTTGCAGCTCCAGCACACAGGCCTTTAACATATGCACTATTCACTGAAGTAACGGCATCATTGGAAATGGGGATGCAGCTGTTAACCGTAAAGCATGGGTCAGAGATTAACACAAAGAATGCACCAGTTAAAACATAATATAAAGTACAGCTCTGGAGGAAAAAAGTAAGAGAAGCTACAAACATCCACAAATTGACCCCATTAAAAATATCTGAGTCTGACTAAAAAAAAAAAAAAAAAAAAAAGGTTGATGAATGATTGCAAACTATCAAACAGAACCAGAATGTTTGTATTTTGTGCAGAGAATAGTGTAAACAGAAATGTGAAAGATTAATGAGGAGTAATATCAGATTTATTCCACCAATACTGATCTTTGAACGCTGTCTGAAAATACAAACAAATATAAACTTTTGTTTATAAACTATTGTTTCTGAGGTCTGAAAATAGTGGATTTTAGCTTTGTAGCAAATTTTGGACCCATTAAAAACATCATTTAACAAGTGGTTCCAGGCACAACAAACCCCGCCCCTGGCACATTATAGTTTATTTAGGCATCAATCCAGCTGATGTCAACATATCTATGCATGTGCTGATGTCTGTACATCACTTCCCTCTATAAATCTTAAGTAAATTTAAACAAAATTGATGTTTTTATAGACATTTGTATTTTTCACATTATAGCTAATGGGAGAAAAAAAAAAAAGATTTAAAAAAATTCATAAAACTCAACTTAGATATACTTTTCCGAAAATACAACCACATATATTCTGGGTCATTGGCATTCTATAAACTCAATTTGGTATAAATCCAACCAATAGTTTTGCTGCTATAGCATTTCAATTTACACCCATTATAAGTAAATGGGATTGTTTTAATTCATAAAAATGTTTCACTTTGACCTACTTTTCCCAACCTGTAATCAGATCTGGGTCACTATAAACCAAACTTGGTATGAATTCAACCAATAGATTTGCTGCTACAGTGTTAACAAACAAAGTAACTGAACCAAAAACAATACTATTTGCCTCCTCTTCAACCTGTAACATAATGATCATATCTGTATCTAAAATGGAAGTAAACTGAAAGTCATACTGACACTGATGATTAGAAAAAGATATTTGGCACATACTGAATTTGCTAAGAACGCCAAGAAAAAACTAGTGTCAATTGAAAAAAAAAAAAAAAAAAAAAAAATCAACATTTTAGTGTCTTTATCAAATTTAAGAAACAACACAACATTTATGGCTGGTATTATTATCTACTGTCTCTGTACCTCTTAAGTTTCAGCAATTTTTTTTATGCAAATCACAATATTTGATCTGGATCTTACTCATGACCTGTGTTCTGTTACTTTCCTCCAGAACTGTACAACCTACTGCATCCATTGAACTCTGTGAACTTTCTAATACTTGTCATAAAAGTCCAACTCTGAACTTAAAAAAGGTCCATTTTAATTAAAAAAAAAAAAAAAAAAAGTAGCAG
>JAPSES010000058.1:14378019-14392319 GCA_029822895.1 Maxillicosta whitleyi
GGTTGCACTTGGCGGAGGTCTGCTCTCTACTGAGTGCCATTCTAGTTTACATTTTTTTTGCTCTAAAACAGAGAAATTATTTATGTATCGTTATTATTTCACTGGCTCCGCCCACCTCAGATCAAATTTAGTTGAATGCGGCCCCTGAATTAAAATGACTTTGACACCCCTGCTGTAATGCATTACTTTTGTAATATATTACCCCCCACACTGGTTGTAGGTGACCAAGATGCTGGCCGTGGTGGTGGTCTTGTTCGCCGTGCTCTGGATGCCGTACCGGACCCTGGTGGTGGTGAACTCCTTCCTGGACCGGGCCTACCTGGACAACTGGTTCCTGCTCTTCTGCCGGGTCTGCATCTACCTCAACAGCGCCATCAACCCGGTCATCTACAACGCCATGTCACAGAAGTTTCGCGCCGCTTTCCGTAAGATCTGCCGCTGCGGGAGGAAAGGCTCGGATAAGCCCGCGGCCTACAGCGTGGCGCTCACCTACAGCGCCGTTAAGGACACGTCGATGGTGGAGAGCACCGACCACTTCACCACGGAGCTGGAGGAGCTCACAGTCACGGACGAACTTCTGTCTGATCAGAAGATGATGTTTCCAGACCCTTGCGTGTACGGTAAAGTGGATTTTAGCGACGCCTGAAGCCCAGGGAGAGCGTTTACAGCCACAGAAACAAACCCGTGGATGTAAATGTGGCTTAATGGAGTCTGATAAGGGGGGATATTGTTTCCTGAGTAGCCGCTGACCTTTTCAAGCCCTGGCTGCTTTTACTTGAGATGTAAACACAGATTAGAGCATCTGATGCACATAATGACAGTATTTGAGACACTAAGATAAACACCGTCTTCATTGTCTGTGATTTTAGATGGTGTTAAATCACAAATATTAACATATAAGCACACTGGGGTCATGGATTCATCAGCATAAGGTTAATGAAACATGAATGTCGCCAACACGGCCATTTCTACTTCTCTAATACCAGTTTATTTGATATAATGTAACTGGGCTACAACACAAAGACTATTTAACCCATAAAGACCCTGTGTGACTTTTGTGAGACTTCATATATTCATTTTTCTGTCCATTTAATCCTTTTTTAAAGTGATTTAGCACAATATTATCCTCTCCATTTTGCCTTTATTTCAGTAAAAATCAGGTATTTTCCATATTTATTGGACTGATTATTTACTTTAATCGTGATGCTGTGTTTACATTTGAGGGTTATCGTACCAAAAACAGAAAAAAAACTTAGAAAAGTCACGTTTTCAGTAAAAATCTACCATTAACGGAACATAAACCCACTGTCTCCATCCACTGTCATCGAACCGACTCCATGGGTTTTACTGGTGAATCAATGTTGTAGAAGATGACAGTGTTTCCACGGTAACTACAGAGTCTCTGGGTGTCCAAAAGGGTCATTTCTGATGACCATGAAAAGATGACAACCTGTATTTTACACCTATTATTTAAATATATTGATATGATTAATAATTCTAAAGTTAATGTCAATGCTTTTGGACACTGCTGTATATTTGGGTCTTTTTGGGTTAAACATGTAAAGGTCACAGAGGGGCTCTCGAGTCCTACTTAATGAGTCTATTCTATTTTATTATGTCCACACAGATAACATATATATTTGTAAAAACATAACAAAATAAAGCGCTGCACACGTATACAAGTAGGGGCACAGAATCACCTGTAGCCGATTTATTCTCACCTCCTTTAGTAACAAAAATACATCACATAACGGTTGAGGTGGGGTAAAAAAAACAAAACAAACACTTACTGAAAAGGAAAATTTCCAGCATATTTTATTTGGATGGCCAAATAGAATTATGACGCATGTTCTCACATCTTTATTAAATGTATCATTTACCTGTAAGATGATGGAAAAGAGCAGTAAAATGGTCAGGGGTGTTCATTTACGCACAGATTTGTATGTTTTTTTTTTCCTGACAAATGGAAAAGAGTCGGGTTTAGAAAGGTTTTGAAAGTAAGTGAAAGTATGCGTTAAAAGACGTGAAATGACAAATGCATCCGATGAGTGTTTTCCTCTTCTAGGTTTACATTTCCTCCCTGACATAACCCATGATGCTAACATCCAGAGTAACCCCCCCCCCCCCCCCCACTCCACCCTCAGTCTGTGCAGCTTCAATAACTGACCTCCATCCTGCCCCCTGGTGTTTTCAGGCCAGGCAGTCCATTAAAGGGTGACTCACACCTGAACCCTCACAGGAAAAACATCCCTATTTTTTATTGTGAAGGACTTGTGTGCGACCTCGAACACCATGTGGAAACCAAGACAGACTGTGCCGGGTGTGCTCGAGGCCAGGATCAAGTCTCTTCGTGGCGCAGCATGTGGAAATGTTCTACTAGAAAACAGAAAGGAGCGTGGAGAGTAACACGCTTTGTCTCTTAACCTCAAAAAAAGTGCCATAAAAAATAAGCACTTCTGTGTGTGGGGGATGAATCTCCTGCAGGTTTATCCACCTTCTACAGAGGCACGCGTGATAAAAGGTTAATACCGGTGTCACTAATGCTTTTATTTATGTGTAGTAACTCTTATATACAGGCAAAAGGAATCCCATTGGTTTGTATGGAGGCCCAGAAAACTTCATTTATCTTCATGAAAGCAAAAAAAAAAAATAGTTTGTAGTTTTTCCAGGAACAAATCGTTTACATTTTATACTTTTTTTTTTTCTATTTGTCACATTGGGTTTTATACAATAACATTATATAGTCTTTAATACTTTAGACAAGATGCTGAATATCACTTTATTTCTACACTGATGTCTACTTCTCATACAAATACTCACATTTATACCAAATATGTCCTCACACTTACACAACAGAGTAGGTCAACTATTATTTAATTCCAAAATGACAACACACTAAGATGCTGATATGCTACTGGTCAAAATCCCTCCCACAATGGATGAGAGAGATGCTGCCTCTCTCTCTCTCTTTCGTCACTCGCTCAGTTCAGAATCTCACGTGTGTTTTGTAAAGACTTGATCTCGTAGCCATGGGTCCCAAGATTTCTAATGATGTTAAAGGGAGAAATAAGAAGATTACCATAGGTTTCTATTTCCCGCCATATGATGATTTCGACCTTAATGATCCCAACTCCAAAATGGATTAATTTCCCCTGTATATATGATTGTCTCATCCAAGTTGATGGTTTAGCACCCATAAAGACAGACAGACGGACAAATAAGAGGACAGTATCATGTGCACAGTAACTGTTGTTCAGGCTGTGAGTGATATGGAAAAGATGTACTCAGGTTGAGACAGGAAACAAGTTGGTTAATGGTCAAATACGATGGTTAAGGCTGAAATGTTACTGTAGTTTTAATAACTAACAGTAACGTTCACAGGTCTGATATTCTGTCTGAGAAATGACTGCACGTATATAGTACGTTTTCTACACCTTCAAGGTTCCCAAAGTGCTTTAAACAGCCTCACATTCACAGTAGACGGCGGCTGCCAGAGCAATTTAGAGGTCGTTTTTACGACCCATGACCCACTCCACTGACAGCCGCCCACATGATAAAACATGAAGGATGTCAACAATGGCCGTGATCACACACTTTTTGGATTTATTTTTTTCTTGTTCATATGAAAAAGGAGAACGACGATCTGATGATTAGTGTTATTTACATTAACAACACAGAGGTGATGAGTTACTGTAGGGTAAAAAGTCCTTAAAAATCAAGTCTAATATTCAATAATTAGTAATAATAATAAATAGTATAACCACTGAAGACATACTGTGTAAAACATGGATGTGAGGATATTATTATTTCCTATTATATAAAACTTAAATCTAAAGCCAACAGTCATAGGAGCTGCCATGTTACTGCAATTATTGATTTTAATTGTAGTCTCTTTTCCTTTTTTGAGCTGAAGGATATATGAATTTTCTCTATAGGGACTAAAAAAAAGTAATCAGATATCACCAAAAAAAAAAAAAAAAAGTCAAAGAAATTGATCAGAAATAGGATGATTTGAACACTAAGCTACCTTATATTAGTTTTACCTTAAATAAAACCCGGTCGAACATATCAGCATTGTCGAGGATGATACAATTAATAGCCGATTCTCCATTACAGATAGAGTATAAAATAATATAAACGTCTGATGTCTATTGTATAACGTGCTGCCAGTTCAGCACAATGTTCACTTCTGCAAGTTTAATTTAATACATTTAATAATAATATGTTCCCCGTTGCTGGACCACTCATGTCAAGTGCCACGATCCGATCTCAGCCACTGCATGTGTGTGTCTACTTTTTTTTTTTTTTTTTTTTTTAACAAACTTTTATTTGTAGACGCTTGCAAACGTGACACAACCGTAAGATTTACACAATAATTAAGGTTTAGCAACAAATTCTTTCCATCCAGTGAAAACCTAGTGCTATTATGTTGAAATGATAAATGTGTTGCGTTTGTTTTAAAGGCATTATTGGACTTGGAACATGACAAAAGGATCAAAACTTATTAGATAAATTACACATGTATGCATGAGCCTCCTTCAAATAAAGGCGTGGTACCTTCTGGAGATGCTTATATAAATATGTATGTGTGTTAATAAACTGTTAATGTGCACATTAAAGAGCATTAGTGACAGCTTATGAACCGTTTAACTATCAGTGCCTCTGAGTCTTAAATGACTTTCCTATAGTTCTGTGTTAATTTTGTTCTGTTGCAGTGGTTTACACTATGGAAGACTGTACATAGACATTTATTGTTCATATATTTGAGCTGCATCCATCTGAGCATCAGTGTCGGTGACTTCCAGCTGTTAGACGTGTGTTTCGTTCTGTGTTTTGTATCATGTGGACAGTGGATTTAACGCCGTGCCGCTTTACTCGCCTCGCTTTTTAGTTGTGAAATCTGCCAGTGAGCCGCTGAACATGGCTGAATGGATGCGATTGGTTTAGATATGCTGATGCTGTGTGGCATTTTCTGACAGATCAGCGGATGCTTAAGAGTTTCTGAGCACCGTTTACCGTGATGGGGGCGGGGGCGGGGGGTGTAACGGGGCATCAGCAGCAGAGGAGGAGAATGGATCATGAATGCCTGCTGAAGACGTCAGAAAAAACAGCCAGTTATTGTTCTGTACATGCGTCAGTATCAGTAGATTCACTTCCTTTCTCTGTGTGTGTTCACTGTGTATTTAACCTGGTCGTTACTTATGATAAAACTGTTCGTCTGTGAAGGTTTTTATGCATTTGTTATTGGTTATTAAACCATCAGAAATATTATTTTGTGATGTTTTGGAAGCTGTTGCCTTGGTTTTATTTTTTCTTTTCCCCCCAGGCCCTGTTTACACGACGACATTTCACCCAAAAACACAAAATTACTTGATTTGTTGTTTTGGTTTAAAACAATGGAGGGAAAACGATCCCTGTTTACACTGAAATGACTGAAAACACTTAGACCATCAAAAACAATAGTTATGTAATCAAGTCCTAACTCCTGTGTGTGTGTCATCTGACTAAAACTGACAGAAAACAAAACATGAAATGTCTAAAAGTACTGTTTTTGACATAGATATTGATGTAAGAACTGAAGTGATTTTGGTTTTTATCACGAAAACATGTTAAATGGATAAATATCAGCTCTGAAATTAAACTTTTATGAGCTATTTATGTTGTTATCATTATATTTGTTCCAATAAATGTACCGTTAGTTGTACCAGGCATTAAAATGAAGAAACTGAAGAAAACAAGGGGTGGTCTAATAATTTTTTCCACGACTATAAGTGTCCATGCCAGGCCAGTAGAGGGCGACGGAACTTTGTAGTGACACACCTCAAGTGTTCCTCCACTGACAGGAAGTAGTAGAGCCAGTTAGTTCTATTGTCTACCAATTCGCACATGGTGGTTTGAATAGAAGCGTAAGGCGCAAACGCAGAAAGCAGAGGGTGACGGCATAGAAAACACGACTGATGTTACATTTGGTAAAGATTCCAGTAGGATTTTCCACTTAAAGTCATTAAAAAAAAACTGTATTTCAAAAACTCAAAACCCTACCAAACTTTGGGCTTTCATCCTAAAACTGTTGTCGTGTAAACGGGGCCTAGGATTTGAGTAAACCCTGTGAATACGTTTGGTGGTTATAAAGAAATTGTCGCATTTTATCTTTATGTTTCCAATAAAGTTGCTTCTTGAATTCAAGGTGTTTGTTTTCTTTGTAAGTCTTTGGTAAAAGAACAGGAACAGACATTCTTGGGCTTTTACTCATCTTGTTTGCTCATTTCCAGGAAGTATACTTGTTGCCTGTAGCATGTTGAACACCCACACTCAGCAGGACACGAAAGAATCTAAAGGACAGTAGAATAAACTGAAGAAATCCACTACAAGGTTGAAGGTATTTGTTAACACTCACAATAAATTCATAAGAACTTATAATCAGAGGGGAGCATCACCGTCGGTTTTATGTTTATTAGGATTGTTACATGATTTTTTAACCTTTGTGTCCCATGTACCAAAAAGTGGTTTCAGGTTTTACCTTCATAGTGTCTATATTTATTTTACTTCTTTGGTCTCAGAATCGACTGTAGATGGGAATTAATGAACTACTTTGCACTGATACACTTAAAATTTGTTAAATGAAGAGTAGATTTGCATTCATTAAGGCGTCAGATACACAACTTTACATAAAAATATTGCTTCATATCCACCCATACCAGTTATTAGCAATTACAAAAGTACAGAAATACAGTTGAAGTTGAAAGTTTACATGTTTGTATTTATATTTGTGGTCAAATCTGATCCACTAAAGGGTCCAATCTGGTCCCTGGGATGAATTTGGGAAATGCAAAAATTACACTGAAGATATTAACTATCAAGGATTTTAAAATCATTTAAGGTCAATTCAATCTAAAGTGGGTCAGACCAGTAAAATACAATCATAGTAACCTATAAAGAATGAAAACTGCAGATTTTTTTGCCTTTGTTTTAGTGTAAAAATTAGAGTAAAATAACACATTTTTTTTTTACATTTACAGACTAGCCATATATATAAAGTGATTGACCTGAAATCTCTTAAGAGAAGTATGTAGAATGTTAATAATATATTTTGTATTTTATGTATTTGATCCACATATAAAAATTATAAACTAAGGCGTAATATTGTTAACATTGCATTTATTTTACGTAATAATTTTCAGGTTGTTCATTTAATGTTTCAGTACAATTCATAGATGTGAACATTTACATTATGGAATTTACATTGTTTTTTCATTCAAAAAATGTTATTTCACTGGTCTAATTTGGAAGTAAAAGAGACATTCTGCTGATTTTCTTCTTAATTTTTGCCTCCTGCAGCCCAGAGAACTGTTTTAGCTTCGTTAAATGGTTGTTTTATATAATTAAAAGTGTACACTGAACCAGTATTTATTGCAAAACAAACACAGGGAAAGTTATGGTTCATCTTAAACAGAGTCTGTTTCCCCGATAATGACTACCGTAGAGAACAAGATCCTGCTCATTTCATACCTCACTAAATAAACACCCCCCCTATTCCATTTTTTCTGCATTGTATTCATGCCGTTTTGTTGACATTTGTCGGCGTTTTACCAGTAAATGTGTCAGACAGCAGCTCTATCACGTTTATCATTTTACATTCAATTGAACATGTTTCCTAAATGAGCTGCACCTCAGAGCGTGTCGACCATTAGAGCATAAACGCCGCGTTTGTCACCATTAAACGCACAATGAATTTGTCATCATATCCGTGAGGCATTCCGCTTTATAAAGTCTGGCCGAGAGACGTTTCAGTTAACGACTAATTTACAGCCGTCGTCAGGATGAGACGGTCGGTGTGGAATATCAAAAAGGACTCCTGGAGCTTCTCTGGAGTGTAAATAATGTTTTGATGTGAATCTCGTCTTCTTGTGCAGAGATGTGACACAGATGTCAGCCTCAGACTCAGAGGTGAAAATGACTATAAAAAAAAAAAAAAAAATTAAAAAAAGACCACAAAGCAGACAAACGTTTACCAAGTATATTCAGTATCTTTTTTTAGTCATCTCCTTGTGCATGTACTTCGAAGTCATATTAAAGACTGAGGGCAAATAGGTTTGTTAAAGGGTCATTTAGCTTCATTTAGACTTTATAATGATTTAAAGCTGCAAAGTGGTGACACAGTCCACCAGTATGCTTTTAACGCCGCAGTAAAGTGAAGCGAGTTTCTTTGGGTTAAAATGAAAAAGCAAAATAAAGATAAAAATGGGATTAAAATGGAAACGGGCGAGTTAAATCAATGCTCTGTGAACGTGTCTTAAATGTTAAAAAGCTAAAGTGGACAGTTTTTACAGGTATTCACTTCAAAACAAGATGAAATTAGAAAATAAATAAATAAATATGGCATCATTGAAATGCCAAAAGTACATTTTTGCATGAACTCTGTTACACTTTACAAACATTAAATAAGAGTTTGCAGGAAGTTTTTTTTTTTTTTTTACTGCATTAAAAGTCCTCACAGCTATTTTTTTTATTTTTTTTTTTATCTTTGGGACATGAATCCAAACCACCTGCAATGATCTGACATCATAATAAATACTCAGATGCACGAAAAACAGATGACAAATGTTTTCCTGCACAGACATGTGTATTAATCATCAACCATCAAGCAGCTGAACAGTCACCTGGGACACTGTTGATCATCTTCTGCTGTTTATTTCACATCCACAACTGTTTGAGAAAAACAGAAAAACAAGCACCGTAAGTTCTGATGTCTCCACTATCCGTCCGTCATAAGTGAATCACAGCCAGGTCCGGTTAAAAAAAAAAGAAAAACATGTTTTGTAAAGTCACAACTAGCTTGACCTTTGGCTACTGAAATCTAATCATGTCATGGTTGAGTAAAGTGTAAGATCTTCATCTAAAAGTAACGCAAGAGAAAAATAAAGTCAAAAAGTGTAGTAGTTATCTTTAAGATGGAGTAGAGTAGAAATAAAATTGCGTTCTTTTATTATTATGTATTTGGTTCAATCCAATCCACTGTATTTATAACACATTTAAACAAGTTCTGCACATCATAAAATCAATTAAGACAAAAACTGAAAACATAACTACAACAATGCTCTAAATTTTTTTAAAAAATCTAATAGCTAGTACTAGCAAGCAATAGCAAGTACTAAAATCAATAAAAAAAAAACTAAAAAAAAAAACAGGACAACATAACTCACGTGATGTTAAAAGCCAAAAGAATAAAAGTGGCTCTTAAAAACACTCCACCTGTTCAGACGTGAGGGGGCAGGGTGTTCCAGAGTCTAGGGCCGCCCACAGAGAAAGCCCCGCCCCCCTGGTTTTAAGTCCGACCCTTGGACCTCAGTGTGCGTGCTGGGGTATACATTTGGATGAGGTCTGTGATGTACTGTGGGGCCAGTTTATTCAAAGCTTTAAAAACAACAATAAAAAGCAATTCTAAAATTAACATGAGCCAGTGAAAAGACACAAGTATTGGACTTGTGCGCTCCAGTTTATTGGCCCCTGTTAAAAGTCCTGTTGCAGTGTTCTGGACCCACTGCAGACGAGAGAGCGATTTGTGGCTGATGCCCAAGTACAGTGCATCAGAGTAGTCCAGATGACTCGAAATAAAAGTGTGCACAACGATAGATAGATGATAAAAAATAAATAAATAAATCGCTGTGTATGGTGACGCGAAGGCTGGTGACTTCGGCACTCACATAATTTTTTAGGGGCCACAAGTCAGTGAGGGCACTTTTCCGTCATTCAGTTTTTAAAAATTCAGGGCTAACCAAGCCTTGGTGTCAGATCGAGTAGCGGTGTGAGGGGGCAGTCACTGTTCTTAGAGATTAGCATGTAAATCTGTCAATCATCAGCATAAAAGTGATAATCCATGCCATGCCTTTGTAAAAACACCCCAAACAGGTGGAGACATAAAGCAAAAAGAAAGGGTCCCAGGGTAGATCCCTGGGGGACTCCGCAGTGAAGCGGCTTATTGCCTTTGATATTCTGTTTAAATGTGTGGTTTCTCTTTGCGTTTCGTTTCTACTTATGTTCGAAATAAACACCGAACTTTCCATCACTGTTAAGTTTCTGAACAAAAGCGGAACTTAAACTTCAACACAATGTCCTGTAAACAAAAAGACATTGTTCTGCCACTATTACAGTATGTGAATGGCAGTCGATGTCTAAAAACTGTAGGCAAACATAATAGTAATTACCCATTTGTGATAAAGATGAACAAAAAGCAAAAAAAAAATCCCCCCAAAAAACATGAATTACCAAGATTGTATCTTTGTATGACAGGATATAATTATCATGTACTCTGGAAGACGTAGGCTTTGATTTATGCATCACAATGTACAGGTTAAATAGTAGAGATTCCTCAAAATAATAAATAATGTGGAGACAAAACAGACAAAGTAGTGAAGTGTTAACAAAGTTTACAACAGGCTGAGAGGAAACAGAGGCTAATGAAGGACTGGGGGGGGGGCAACAGGCAGAGAACAGAGACATGCAGAATAGCAGAATAGATGTATGTAGGAAGAAAGTTTCTGGCTCATTAACTCTGAAATGAATGCGTTCCAGCTCAGTAAAACAGGGTGTTCTGTAATAATGGGACTGTAATGGTCGTTGTGACACCTTGGACAAAGACAAGTACGCGGTGGTGTAATTACAGCCTTCATGCAACATGGGAACAGCCTCGGCTTTTATGAATAATAACACATGGAAAACGACGAGTTGAGTCAGGTGACTGTTCATACACAAGTCACCTTTTCTCCACTGACCATGACCGAAGGCAGTTTTTATGTCGTACTGCTGTAATAATACAACAAAGCCCTGCGGGGCTGAAGCCCACATGTTAGGTTTTAGCCATGCATTTAAAGGATTAGGCTGCTTTTTACTTTTATTCCATTAAAAGACCAAAGGAGAGCTGTAAGGTATTAATCTAAAAGCTTTTTCTTTGTGTCAATGCAAAAAAACAAAACAAAACAAAAAAACAAAAACAAATTGGTGGTGTACGTTGCAGAGGAATGCATTTTGGAAAAGCTTAAAATTAAACCTCCACAGATTTAGGTAAATATGTTTTCCTTTTTTTTTTTTTTTTACATTAAATTGTGTTTATTAGAAACAACATGATGGAACAGTGTTTTGTTTTTGTTTTTTTTTCCCCAGATGCATTTATTATTACCCCGCCACCACCTGACAGGAGGCAAAGGCCGTTGTTTTTGGTTTGGTTGGTTTCTTTGTTAACACTATAGCAGCAAAACTATTGCTTTAATTCATACAAAAATGGACTTATTGATTGCCGTTGACCCAGAATGGGAAAAGTTTACCACGATTTCTAAATTTTTATGAATTAAAAGTACGTTTTTCAGCTTTTCCCTTCAGGGGTCGCCATAATGAATGACATTCACATGTTGATTTGGCAGGTTTTTACGTTGGATGTCCTTCCTGACACAACCCTCTGTATTTATCCGGGCTTGGGACTGGTACAATAAGACACTGCCCCCTTTTGGCTACAGGTATAGGAGTGTATAGCATAAAGGGCCCACCTGAGGATCAAACTGGCCATCCACACCAAAGTGAGTAGTGTAAACCACTAACCTACCCAGTTACTTTTTATGAATTAAAAAAAAAAGGGAAAAATTCTCCCATTTATATATAATGGGCACAGTTCCAAATGTCTTTAAAAACATTTACCTCCCATTTACTTCAAGCTTGGCACATAGAGACAACTGATATACTGACATAACCACCTGCATAGACATTACAACATCGGATCGATGTAAAAATATGCTACAGATTTGTGCGGGGGGGGGGGGGGAGTTAAGTAAAAATGCTGGGTCTCAATAGGATATATAATCAATACCATGATGGTCCTGAGGGTCCAAACATAAATATACACATTGTCGCATTCTTTTCATAATCGTTGTGTTTTCTGACATTTCCTGTAAACATCATTACTCCTCTATTTTAACCAACCCATAGTTTGAAAGCAGTCGCACCATGAATCCTTACGTTATTAAAAGCCTTTCTGCTCAACTAATGTGAATTGTTGAAAATGATGGAACTCGTGTGTAAAGCCGTACCACCCGTGGTGATACAGCCATGCAGGTAGCACTTCCATAATGTCTAATTACTTCCCCTCACCTCTGAATCCCATCGGGGAGGGAATGCATTCATTACTTAAGAATGTGCAATCAACCCAGAAACCATTTACCTACATGATGGTACTGGAGAAAAGTGGTGGTTTGTTTACTTTAATCGCTTAATCATTTAAAAAGGTGCCAATTATACCTGCAGAGAAAAGCATTCTCATCAGGGGTAAATGAGATCCAATCATAAACCAATTGTTTCTTCAAGGCCACTCAGTCCTCGCTGTGAAGATGTGACCATAACCAGCAGAGATATGGGCGCCACATTCATCCAATAAGGACGCTGGTAATTAAAAGTAGTAAAAGACTGTTCATCAGCTATATACTGGATCTGATGACGCCTGATAATCTAGAAACCTGCATAATTCTGTTATAAAGTCACTATGTACAGTCAAACCTGTGCAAAATGTAAACATATGCTGGGTTTAACGGGTCCATATTCACACTCTAAACAAATCATGGAGTGAAACAGCTGTGATGACGTTACCTCCAAGTCTTTCAGGTGTGTAGACTTTATATTTATGGATTTTCAGTCAACAGTTTCATAATAAACTCACACCTTATTTTACAAGACCCAAACATCAACTGGCAACCAAAAACATTCACTGATATAAAATATTAAATATTAAATAACTGTCAATCCAATAATTCTATAAATACATGGAATTAATTGGTGTAAAATGCAGTTTGTCATCTTTTCATGGTCAGATATGATCCGGTTGGATGTTCAGAGGCTCTGTTACCATGGAAACACCGTCATCTTCCACAACATTGATTCACCACTAAAACTCATGGAGTTGGATCAATGACAGTGGATGGAGATGATTAGTTTACATTTAATTAATTTTCGCAGTTTTGGAAGCAAGAACCGTCAACTTTAATGAACATTTACATAATAATTACATTAAATATGGGGGAATACCGCATTTTCTTGTAAAAATGCAAAATACGGATGATAATATTACAGTAAAATGGTGATAAATTCATCAAGAAAGGTTAGAAATAGATCAAACTTAATTTGGGAATTGCGGCAAAAGCAGCACTAGGTCTTTATGGGTTAAACTGAGAAAAAAAAAGTGTAAACTATGGAGTAACTGAAGAAAGATTAAATAAATAAATAATAAATAAATGCAAGGGGTAGGAGTAAGGGTTGAAATGCGATTGGGATTAAATTGGAATCAAATGAATGGTAATAAAATAAATATAAAATATAATAAATAAATATAAAATGACAATGGTGAGGTTTCCTTTTAAGGGCAACATGAGAAAATCATTACGGGGCAATTACTGAATGTGAACAAGCCAAAACTTTAATTAACCGGGTCTGAGGAGGATAAAAGACACTGTTCTTAAAGAGTAAGAGACTAACACCTCTGTGAACATTACAAAATGTGTTAATGCTCACTTATAATCATTGTTAAAGTAAAAGAAAATATATTTGTTCAAGTAAAAGAAGAGATATAAACCCAGGTAATTTAACGTCATTTGATTTCATTATCATCCCGGACGAGCCCCCAATTTGTCACGATCCTGCTCTAGGTGTGACAAAAGGACGCTGACAGTAAAGAATGTATCAAAGAATAAGGTGAATTATTTATGATAAAAGAGGAAGAAATGTGCAAAACAACATGAACAGTATTGGATGTGGTATCCGTAGTATCAGTAATGGGGTGAGAGTTGAGGTGAGTGAATGTGATGAGTGTGGGTGTTGAATGGTGGAAAACAAAAGACACAGGTAATGAAAAGATACGGGTGATACTGGCGCTGGAGTCGGTCTGAGCAGCAAAGGAGAGAGAGCGAGTCCAGCGCTTTGTCCCCGGTAGAACTAGGCGTAGCGCGTCAGCTCTACGTGCCACGCATGCACGCAGGTCCGCCCCCTAACTCCGCCTGTACACAAACGTTAGGGACAGACAGTTTTGTACCTGAATGTTCATTGAACTGAACTCACTGTTTTACTGCCTGATGAACAAACTGTGAACCAGTTCATTCTGTGTCTGTGAACGACAGGTTCTATCTATTTAAAGTGACACATAATGTATAAATTCAAAATGTCATAAATTTAAAGCCTTCGTATCAATTTCTATAGAAAGACTATTATCAATCTGATCATTTTCAACAGTTGAACCAACTTTTGGCGACGACAGTGCGCTAAATTCA
>JAPSES010000058.1:14392419-14402867 GCA_029822895.1 Maxillicosta whitleyi
TCCTGTTTTATTTTGTAGTTTCCCTCCTGTGTGGTGTTTGTTCTCTGTACTTCCTGTTCCCCGTCTTTCCCACCTGTATTTTTGCCTGTCCCCGCCCTAATTGTTTCACACCTGTGTCTTGTTGTCTCCCCTCTGCCTCATGTATATAAACCCTGTCTTGTCTTTGCCTCATTGCTGGTTTGTCACGTCTGTTCGTGGTTATTGAGTCGTTGTCTTAGTGTGTTCCCTAGTTTTGATTCTTGGCCCGTCTTGTCTACAGCCACTGTGAACCTGTCTTTGGATTTTGCCTCAGCCCGCTCCCTACCTGTACCTTTGTCCGTGAGTTTTGGATTTTTTTTTTTACCTTTTTTCGTCTCTGCCTGCCCCAGTCTGCACCTCTGCCAGTTTGTTTTTTAATAAACTGTTTTTGTTTGAAATCCACTGTTTCCGTCCTGCTCTGCATTTGGGTTCACATCCTAGTACCAGCCGTGACAAGAATTGAGATACAGGTGACACCAATATGGTAAATGTGTCACTTTGATTAAAAAAAAGAAACAAAAAACACACAGGTGAATCTGGAAAAGCTGTTCCAACAAAGTACTGATAAAGTTGACCTTAGACAACCTGTGTTTACCCTAAGGTGATACGAAGGTTTGGGTGAAACTATCTCCCATTATCCAATTCTCTGCAGCTCGACAACATGTTTGTGCTCTGAGTCGGAGTAAACACAGACCCATCCTCAGAGACATTAGCCACTCTGACAGGCCTCTTTCAAGTAATCTACGGATGCCTGGGTACCCAATAAAACAGGCGGCGCACCATAATTAATTTGCACACCAATAAGTCAACAAAACCTCAGAGAAAAGCTACGTTTTCCTGAGCAAAAATAATGACAGCCCAGAGACAGGGATGAGTACCCAGCACCAATCTCAGAGAAGAGAAGCAAATCGCCTCGGAAACCGGGGCCGTCTCAGGGGAGGAGAGGCCACAAACTAAAGACCGAGTGCCTGGTTTAACACATAGAACTGTGATATAAAGTAAGACCGGTACTTACTGGGAGAGAAATTATATTCACAAGGTGATACGGCAAAATTAACCTGCAGAACATGTTGGTTAAAACAATGAAGAGCCAGCGTGAATTCTCTTTATTCAGCCTTTCTTAAGTTTATACTGTTTATTTTAATACTATCAGCTTTATTTTGTATTTCTTCAGTAAAAACCTGAGATTTTTCTACATTTAACCCATACACTACAACGGTATTTCCCAACCTTTTTTGTGCCACGGCCCATATTTGACATCAGAAAAATCCCAAGGCACACCACCAAACAGAAATGTAACAAGAAGTATATTTATTGAAATATAGTCTCATTTTATTTGGTGTGAAACATGGGGCTGTTTAGTTGAACATAAGGCTCATATTCTTCCTCAACATCCAACCCAACATCGGGGGTGCACAGGTGACATTTTTGCGGGTGCACCAGCGACCCCTCAGACTGAGCCCCCAGACTGAAGTCTGTTGTATGATGGGATGCATATCCCTCCTGAACCAACCAGACACCCAGGGTTTGTGGGTAACTCGATAATCCATGCATCAGTACTGAGGGGGCTTTATGAACAGAACCACCACATCAGAACCAGTTGACTTTTATTTTTAGTATCAAACAGAAGCAGCAGACTGTTGTTACAGACTGGATCATTGGTGTGTGCAGTTTATGGGTCTGTATCACACTGTGGGTTTACAGAACCAATCAGTTGAAATTGGATCATTTTCAAATTCAAAGGTAATCATATCAGAAACAGATAAAACTGAATAAAGAAGTGACTTTTTCATTAAAATCTTTCATTACCTGAACATAAACCCAGTGTTTCCATCCACTATCATTGATCCAACTCCATGAGTTTTACTGATGAATCAATGCTGTAGAAGATGACTGTTTCCACGGTAACTACAGAGCCTCTGAACATCCAAATGGGTCATATCTGATGACCACAAAAAGATGAAAAATTGCATTTCACACCAATTACCGGTATTTACATGTAATAATATGATTAGTGGATCAACAGGTATATTTATTTCAATACAGGACAGTGTATTGACATTAGTTGCACAGAACAAGATGCGTTCATCAGATTTAACAGAGCAGCTAATTTCCATCTGTTTATCCTGGACAAATGACCAACATAATAAAACATCACATAGGCTACGAAGTACCCTGGAAGAAACACATGAAACATACATGAATGTTTGCTCAGATACATTCTAAAAGTACAATAACATTTCCTAAAATTAAAATAAGATATAAAATAAAGTAGATAGATAGAGATAGATAGATAGATACATGGAAAAAACTGCAAGTACTAAAAAGTTAAAACCTTTGGATCTTTATGGTTTAATATCAGTCAGACTCTAAAGAATCTATGAATCTAAAACATGGATGTAATGTTGTATATAAGTAACTTTTATTGCAGGTTGCAAAAGTTGTCATCCATCACCCATGGTTGAGTTTCCATCAACCAGTTTTTTCTCATGTTACGAAATGAAAACAGGAAGAGGAGGAAGTGAACTGTTTTTTTTTTCCTTTACAAAAAAAAACCAAACAAACATCCATTAGTGTCTCTCTTGAATCATTCTTATTTGACTTGCCGACCAGATGAGTGGGTTTCAGGAAATGGAAAAAAGGAAATGTCACTGCTGAACAAGGATGGTAAACAATATTTGTTTACTGGAAAAACTTCATAATATTAGCTTGAAGATGTGAAAAATGAACAAGATTTAAAACAACTGTGAGTTGCAGCTGCTTTTGTGATAAATGAAGAACAAAGGCAACAAAAGATGGAAATGCGAACCGTGTTTCTACCAAAGTTTAACCTATAAAGTAAAAATAATAAGTAAAATAACCCAAACATCCACCGTCGACTAAAAGCATCTACTGAGCTAAACTGTTCACCCATCAATCCTATTAGTACATTGGTGTAAAATACAGTTTATCATCTTTTCATGGTCATTAGATTTGACCCATTTGGACATTCAGAGGCTCCGTAGTTACCATGGAAACACCGTCGTCTTCTACAGCAGGGGGGTCAAACCCATTTTAGTTCAGGGGCCACATTCAAGCACAGTGTGATCTGAAAAGGGCCGGAGCAGTAAAATAACAAGTGAAAAAGTAAAACGACCTTGTGAAAATGTTTACTTCTACCAAGCATCCTTTAATAAATGTGAATAACATGAACAACCTGAAGTTTCTTAAGAAAAATAAATGCATATAATATAATATTCTGCCTCAGTTTATCACGTACACATGTGCATTACAACGTACACATCACAAAAGAAACAAAACATTTACTAACACGTAGAATATGGGTCAAATTCAACTTATTTTTCTTCAGACATTTCAGGTTGTTCATATTTGTTCTTCACATTTTTTGTGAAAGGATAGTTTATAAATGTAAACATGTTTGTGTAATTTGACTTTTCGACACTAAAAATGCTGCTGACAAATACAGGAAGTCCTCGGGTTATGAACAAGTTCTGTTCCTACGCTGGTGATGTAACCTGAATTTCCACGTAAGTCAGAATTAATAATATCCAGCTTCCTTTCCATTGTAATAGCTTTCGTCTTAGCTGGAAGAAAATACATCAAAGTTAAAAGTTATTAAAAAATGTTTGCAATTTTTTTCCCCTCCCATTTAAGAACATACATTTTGCTTCAATTTACTTCAAACTTTCCACATATATAGAGGCAGTTGATACATTATAATAAAAAGTGCTAAATCATTTAGGGAAGATTAAAAATAGAGAAATTCATTTGGGGACTGACACAAAAGTCACATCGGGTCCTTATGGGTTCAGACCTCGGACAAAGTAGTTAAATTAGTTATAAAACACTCATCTGCACCTATTTTGATTAAATTCATGTATGTTCTGGACTGTTGGTTGAATCAGGGAACTTATAATTCATTCATAAAAAAATTTAATTTCCTATTTCTTTGATAATGCCAATAATAATCACTTGTAAAATAACCACTAATAAACAGTGACAGCAGAATGAACATCGACTCTTTTAACCTCTTGTGATTTTCTTCATCTATCGTTTCTGCCCAAGTTTTGATGTTAATGTAACAGCAGCCTGTGTGAGGTGTGAAATATGTAAATGTATGTAAATCAATGCACGTACACGTAGACTACTTCTTTCACACTTCAACACTGAGGATTGTAAAAGGAGCCAAGGAGAGGGATTTCCTCAGTGACCCCCCCCCCCCCCCGGATCATCTGATACAATATGAGACCAACTATCAGTGCAACACAGGCAGCCAAACAATCCACTCATTGATATGAATGCTTACACATGTATTTATGACTCAGAAATCAGGGAATTACAAATATTTGGAACAATGCAAAGACAATTACTACAGCACAAGGCAGCCAGGAAACAATGTTACCGAAACACAGTGTCATTATAAAGTGTGATTCATGCCACAACACGGTCCTAAATTCAAGCATTTAATCATTTCAGTGTCTTTTATTAATGAATTTTCTGGAAATCTGCTCTAATATTTGACATTTATTATCATATTTTTCAAGACCAGCCCTAGTTTTTGCACTTAAGAGATGTTTTGCAGCTCATATATGATTTATACGAACAGAAAAAAAAAACACTGACAAGTAAATGTAGGTACAGACTGAGCTGTACGACATAAAACATATCTTGACTTTGGAATGGTCTCATCTGCTTTAGTTGGATTAATATGTACCTAGTCCCAGATTTAATTATTATTGACCTTTAGCACAAACAGGTGACTGGAGGTTAGGATGTACAGTCTCTCATTGGTTGCTCTGAAGCCCAGGATTGGTTTGTCTGAGTCCAGGCTGGCCACCTGTTGCTTAGCAACCTGTCCTATTTGACGACCCTGCTTCCTGTTGAAAAGAACGGTTTCCACGGGTGAAGGCTGCCTGTAGATGAATGCACGCCGCAGACACTCGCACAGTGAAGCGTAGGAGAAGTTTGGAGCGCAGGTCGCAAACTTCTTATCACGTTTGGAGGCCTGCACATAACCTAAAATATAAAAGAAAAAAAAAAGATGAAATGAAAGGAAGGAAACATGAAGCAAGAAGCAGAAGCTGGTGAAGGAAATGGACCAGTTATATTTTCATTGAGTGAAGGTCAAAGAGATTTGTTTTCCACTGGTGAAAATGTGAGCAGACTACACCCGGTGACTTCTGCTGCGGAAAATGCAAAGTGACCAACTGATGATCTCTCCATCAGCCTGTGATACGGTGGCAGCTCAAGAGGAAAACACTCCTGTTAGAAAACGGTGTTTTGTTGATCTTTTCTGGGCTTTTGGAAAATGTAACATAGGGTTCCTATAAGATTCTACAGGTTCAATCTAAAGGAGCGATACTTTGCTCTTTTTTTTTTTTTTTTTTCATTTTCACACATGTCCCTGTGGTCTACATAAACTGTAAATGTTCTGCTTGGGTCTGAATTCATTAATCCAACCCCAGAGGTCCATCTTCAACACTATTTTGAAGTAATGACACCAGAAAGGTAGTTTTGAGTGCTGGCCCTTTAAATGCACATGAGCCACTTCAGGCCCCGCCCCCTCCAGGTTGTTGACTGTGCTGCTCTGTCCTGTTCAACAACTGAATATTTTAGGTAATCGGCTCAAAATTACATTACATTCGGCTGACGCTTTTATCCAAAGTGACTTATAAGGTATAGGAATGTATAGCGTAAAAGGCTTGCCCAAGGGCCCACCTGGGATTCAAACAGGCAACCTTCAGCACCAAAGTCAGCGGTGTAAACCACTAAACTATCCAGCCATTATAAGTTTGGACATATTTTCAGTTTTTACTACAATCACTGCCGCTGATAAACAATTACGTCGTACTGAAGTTTAGACCTTATATATGCAAATGTTGATGTAACTAGTTATAAAATGTAACAAACACAAACAAAAAATAAAAACAACATCAAGTCCATCCCATAATTTCACACTTACAACCCAAATACGTCTAGACTTCACATTTGTCCTCACTTTAGTCCATTCAAAAATATTAAGACCTCTAAAATTATAATTATTCCTGCTTAATTTAACAAAATATTAAATGGTACTTGGAGCAATATAATTTTTTACTTTATAAATAAATATATATAATATATATTTAATACATACAATATCCTGCAATTCCTATACACATTCAATGAATTCACACACACACACACATATATATAATTGTATAACTATTAATATCAACTTATAAAATCTCATGTTTAATAACTTTTATCCCTCATCTTCCATACCTATTTAGAAATATTTGTTTATACCTGTTTTTAAATATATTTATGTTTGTACTTTCCTTTATCTGTTGCTTCAGTCACAACACACCTCAATATGCACATACTCTCATTGTTATTCTTACTTTATAATATATATATATTTTTTTAATTGTGTGCATACCTACAATGAGGAACTCCTTTTTTCTTTCACATCTTAACGGGTTTGATTTCAATGTTAAAAAACCCCCAAAAAAAAACACATTCCTTCGAGCCTCATTTTGGCCGACTGAGGTAAATTCTAAAAGTGTCCAAAGGGATCCATCAGCACTCTAAAATTGGATGATATATCCAGTACAGGAACAGGCAGATTGGCAAAAGGCAAAATGAAAATGTCGAGCCTGTCAAAATGGAAAACTGAAATCCAACCAGTTCCAGACACTGTAGTTGAGAAAAAGTGTGTGAATGGATCAATCGCAGAAAAGATGGAGCTGAAACCTGATGACTCATCAGATATGGATGTAACAGACGCCTATTTGATTTGAGATCATGAGTCAAATTAAAAGGCTGGAGCTGAAGATCCTCCTCTCAAACACTCATTTTTCTTTTATTTTTTTAACTTGTGGGCTGTAAGACATGTCAGCAAATCACCTCTTGTTTTAACTTCAGTTTTATTAAAGCCATTTACTACTTCCTGTTGTCTATTTAGAGCTCGACAGGGACCATAAGTAACGTGATGGAAGTTAAAGTGATGTGCAAAATTATAAATCTAAAGAGGGATCCAATCAGACTCTTATTTAAGGATGTAGAATATATGCCTGTCACAAATAGAATACACCATGAGGATGAACAAACATCCAATATTATTACACCTGCAGAGCCACGTCTTCACTCAATAGAACAGTAAAAATAGATTTTCTAAGAGATACCCATGATGTGGTGTTACAGGGTTTCTGAGTATCACTGATAAAAATAACCAGACATCCGTCTTTCTATGAAACTGAGTGTATTTTGGTTCCTGGCACTTTACCAGCTTTTTAGAGCCATTAATAAAAGAGAAATTTAGACATGTTTTCCCTCAAGATGTACCTAATAATAACCTCAGACATGTGCAAGAAATATATACTCTGGCTCTGAGGCATCCTAAAATTAAGGAATTTTTTATTAAATATTGGGGCCGAAAATAGGATCAAAATTGGGACATGAAAAGCTACCTCGGTGTTAGTGTATTTTATTAAAAAAAACAAACAAAAAAACATGGTCTTATCTGCTGCTATACATAAAGACACTTAAAATTGTTGATCCTGGTGGTTTTTCTAACCCTGACATGCAGGTTTTTCATGAATCTCAGTCTCATTTCAGGTTCCGGTGTGTAACCCATTTTGTCCACTCACGTTACACGCGGAACCTGCCCATTTAAACAATTAAATCATGAGTGATTTTGCAATTGCCGTCATTTTTGTGTATAACACAAGTTTGTTTTATGCATATTTTTGTGTAAAAATGTGTTTTATCTGAAAATTGTTTTTCCTCTTTTATTTAGTATTGATATTTTACTAAGTATTTATTTTGTAAATAGACCCAGAATGTTTCCATATTAATATTTCGATATCAATATTAGTTGGATAGTTTTACCCCCTCAGTCCTGATTTTAGGGACCAGTTTCATTGAAGCACCCACATATATATCCACACATTCTTAACATATCTATGTTATGTTATCGCCACATTTTCTTCCTCACACTAAGCCATTAGATAAAACACTGCCTTATAACTTTCACGTATTGCATCAGCTGATAGTTTACATTATAGTTCTGTTAGCTTAGCTCTGTTTTTAGACTGAAAACAGCCACAGTAAAACCACACCATCACTTCTGTTTTCTGTCCGGTTTGTGTTGTCAGGAGCTAAACTAAAGATCTGTTTGGAATCAAATAAACAAATGGAAACTTAGCAAAGACGACAGCGTCCCATCACAACTTTACACCTTCCTGAGCCTCAGAATTAAACTCATCCATATAAAAGAAATGTTGTGTTTTCAGCATCAAATTCCATTATTTTCATTTAGAGCTGTGTCCAGTGGAGAAAACAGTGTTTCTAGCTTTTATCGCTTCATCATGTTCACTGACACGAAATGTTGTTTCTTAATGGTTCTCATCCCATCTGGTCACTTTCTGACGCTATGTCCAAAGGCCCCATGGTGTTGGTTTTCGTCACCATGGAAGACCAGCAGAGTGGGTTCCTACAGCTTCAATTTAAGACCTTTTAAGATGAATTAGAACAGAATTTAATGCCAATTTCACAGCCAGATTGGCAAAAAGTGTATCATGACTATGTTTTGAAAATGTTAAAATTTAGTAATATTTATACTAAGAATTACACCTGAGCTGTTAAAAAGCTTTTCTACAAGTTAAATTTAACTCTTTTAAAGACCTTTTTTTTTTTTTTTTTTTTAGACAGAACACAATTTAATACCTATTTTACATAATGGCAAAAATATGTGACCCCTAGAATTTAGGAAAATTTATTTATTTACTCCATCTCCTTGATTCCCATCATTCAGAGTCATTTCTGACTGGGGCTGCAAAGTTAGCGATAATTGGCTCCTAATTTCAATATAAACTGTGGAGTTGGAACGGACGGAACTGAGTCGACTACTATTAAATATATTTTTTTTTAGTTTACAAATGAAATAAAAAATACAAAAATAAATCAATACTTTCTTTGCAGCTTAGACTTTTAATTTATGGAAATTATTGGCAACATAACTTACCCTACCATATCAAATCTAACACCTTTTTTGAAAGACATTTTTAAGGTATTAAATATGTAAATTCAAGACATTTAAGAGTTTTTAAGACCCAACTCCCTCTAGTGGTCACAGTAATCAGATCATCATCACTTCACTTATTATTTATACAATTCAATGCGTTGTCATCTTTGCATAACTTCAGCTCTTAATTATAAACACAAATAATAATTTTAGATGATTTTTATATTTGAAAGTAAAAATACAACATACAGACTCTTCAAAAGCGCTAAATAAACGTGCGTCATTTGAGTATTGTGAAACATTTTCATCGGCTGAAGTTCTTACCCAAGGCGTTAAATGTGGCCACGTGCTCCCACATGTTGCTGGGTTGGTCGGGGCGTGGCTGCCACACTAGAGCATCGACATCGTGTCGGAGGCAGAGACACGGCATTTCAGTGGGATTCACGTCGACAGTGAACAGATACTGGTGGCTGCCGAGATTCACCTGCAAGTAAAAAGACAGGACAAGAAGTAAAAACAAAAACGAACTTACATTTACAAGTGTTAGATGATTTATCTTGTTTTAACAGTTCATTTCATATTTTTTTTTATTTATATAGGGACAGTGCATATTAAAGAACATCTACAATTGCGGCTGAAAATATGTTTTTATACATCTATAGACATGCTTTTTCCTAGATTTAACTTATTCTTTATTCAAGGAATTTTGTCAAGTAAAATTATCTTGCTACATGGACAGATAATTCGGTTACTTTGAACGCATTTTTCCTCAGATTTAGTGTTTTTGTCTTGTTTTCAGACACCCCTTTTATGCCGTCTACTACTGCAGAGTACACAGTGTAACTCCGGTAATGCTACTGTCATTATTCTCCGAGGTTACCTCCGAAAAACATGAACTGTTTAACTGATGTGAGGATGAAACTGCTACTTTCCTTCACTTTAATCCTTCAAAGAATCTTAGTGTTTGCACTGTGGAAGGCATGAACAAAATCTAATACATGAGATAAAAATGCTGCTTGACGGATGAAAATCTGTGGTATGTGAAATACTCTCAAAAAAACTCATCATTGGGCATATTTGCATAAATTACTCCAGGGCTCACATTTAGTCTGAACGGGTGGCATGAATACATAAAAAACCCCAAACAAACAAGTCTACATTTTTAGTTCTCAAGGTTTCACTTTAACCTTTAAGTTGATACATCTCCTTCTTGTACTGCACTTATTTTACTGATTTATTGATTTTTTAAATAAATAAATTTTTTTAAACTTCTAAATGTATTTAACTAAAAAAAATACAGGTACAAAATCAAGTATGTGAATTATTAGTTATGTTTTTTTTTTTTTTTTTTTTTTAAAACAATTAAAAAATAGAAAAGCAATTGGAAAGCACAAACCTCCGCCAAGCACCACAGTTCCGGTCA
>JAPSES010000058.1:14402967-14417079 GCA_029822895.1 Maxillicosta whitleyi
CAGTCCTCTGCTATATAATAAAGCAAATAAACAACACAATAAACAAAAGACACCAACTTCAGTGTTATTCAGAAAGCAGATTGTGGATGGATTTAACAAGAAATGTGACACTGTATAGAAATATCCATAACTGTTCATTTAATATTTTCAGAACATCCAACCTGCATCCTCCCTTACTTCTTTCTTTTTCTTTTTTTTTTGGATCACACATATCTAATTTAAGGGACTGTTCAAAGGTGGGTGTCAAACATGTCACATCTGGGTGAGAGGCTGTTTTAAATATTTCAAAACACACCTATATCTTCGTGCCGAATGATCTGCTTGCGAGTACAGAACTGGAAAAACTCATAAATTAGCTAATAAAAAAAAAAAAAAAAGTACGGTCTATCCTTTCAGCATCCTGTTTAATATATCTACATCATCTTCCTCCGTTGTCTTTTTATATAACAGGAGAAGATGCTGAAGGTGCATACGTAAATAGATCTGGTTTATGAGTGAGTTTATTAGCGCACACACACTCACCAAATGAAAGATGCAGTGTGGCTTCTCTAACACTGCTAGGAGCTCAAACTTAAAATTACAACCTTGGAAGCCACTGACTCAAGGGCTTAAATCTTCATTACAAATTCCATTCTTGAACTCCACTTTCAGAATTGCATCAAGTGCGCTTGTTCGGAGGGTGAGCTCTCATTTGTCGCCGATCCCACATGCATGGCTGTTAACAGGATGGAGTGCACAAAGACTAATCTTATCAAAGACTCCATCCCTCACTACTACCAGCCAATTTCAACAGGCCTGCTAAGCCTTTTAAAGACAGAAACTGGTTCTTAATCGTGAATTTGCATTTGAACTGTTGAAAAAGGCTTCTTTTAACAGCTGCCTACACAGAATAATGGGACATTTGCAACTCTGTGGGTACACATTTTACATTAAGCTTCCTGTTTAACGTTTAATAGTCAAATACATTTATATAAAACACATAGTTTACAACACATTGGAGCTGGAAACAGATATATATGTTCAGGTTTTACTAAAAAGTAGTAGTATGTTTTTCTTCTAAATAAAATCCTCTTTACAGTAAACATTTCCCAACTGATTTATCACCATTTATTATAACATTATCCTCTGCATTTTGCATGTGTACCTGAATTAATTTACTGATCATGTTGATAAATCACAAAGGTTTTTATATCGAAGCAGAGAAATATGAAGAAAATGTGACAAAATACATCATTAAGTGGAGATAAAAACAAGCATCTACAACTACTGTTATTTATAAAACATTAGTTTTATTGGTGTATCAATGTTACAGAAGATGTTTCCGTGCCTCTGAAAGTCCAAATGGGTCATATGTGATGCCAATGAAAAGCTGAGAAACTACATTTTAACTGGACTATTCAAATGTCTTTATGGGACTAGTGGTTGAAAAGTTGCGATGCGATACTGTTTTAGTCTTTGAGGGTTAACATGAGTTATCATTCATTACACATTAATGACGCTTTTCCACTACATGGTACAGGCTCGTCTCAGCTCAACTCGTTACATCGACATGGTGCGTTACTTCCATATCGTCTGCTCAGAGTTGCCGAAAATTCGCTCGTTGCATATCTTCTCGTCTGGATTTTTACGTCCGCCACCAAAGACTGAATCTACGTGACAGTCTATGGTGTAGTTTTGTTCTGTCATCATGTGGATTCATGTTTTGCTATTCTACAAACGGAGCATTCGGGCCATTCATGAAGAAGATATTTTTTGATATGACGAGATTCAAGTCAACATGTCAACATTAAACTCAAAATTCTGAGAATAAAGTTGAAATTGGATGTCGACTTTAATCCTGATGGATCGACTTTAAACTCGACATGTCGACATTAAACTTGGAATTGTCAAGAATAAAGTTGATGTCGTCAAATTTAAATTTTATTCTCGGAATTTCGAGTTTAATGTCGACAAAAATATCTTCTCCTTCATGAATGGCCCTAATGCTCTGTCGTACTATTCACCGTCTACTTCTGCATCTGATTTTTGTAAATCGGTCACAGAGAAAACTGTCTGACCAATCAGTGTCTGCAGTGTCGTGACGTCACGTTTTGGTGACGGTCCCAACATTTTGGAACCTTGGCTGAGGTGGTACTAAAATACTAGTATCTGGTCCCAGATTCCAGGTCCTTTTTCATAATGTAAAAGCGAAAGAGTCGAGTAGAGTCAACTAGAGCCGGTACCATGGAGTGGAAAATAATACATAATACTCCCGTCCTTGTACACACCTACAACACCAACCTTCAGTTTTAATTCTAGAGTTACAGTAAGCGGTTATGAAATCCAACCATTTCTATATAGTCCCTCTGTATCGCTGGTAGAATCTGCTGGAGAACACTTTCTAAAACTCTATTCACACAGGACTAACACGACCTGAATATTTAACAAATAACCGCCGCGTCTACTGATATTATCTCCCAGGTCTGAAGGATGCCTACTAATAGACCTCCACTTAAATACAAGTGTTGAACCTTTGGAAATGTAGAAAATGCTCCTTACTGCACACAGTCGTACATGTCCTTCATTTCTGAACGGTTCACATTTGCGGCTTCAGTGAATGAATCTCCCTGACATGAACCTCCAGCAGCTGCACCCAAAAACCTTCGAAATGTTCATTTATAAATCCCAGCACAAGAGGAACCATAAAGCCTTTACTTTACTTTACTTTATTGTCCGAGGACCTGTGTGGCTGCTGAAATTGGCTAATTTGTGGCAGAATTTTAACTTTGCAAATTACAGACATTATAACTTCATCAGATTAGTATAACCCAAAGACCTCTAGTGAGCTGGAATAATTGCTGTGTTTATCCGTCATCCAAATGCTTGGGACAATCTGCCACATCGGTAAATTGTAAAGTAATAATTCCACAGTTAATTGTCTACCCTGCAAACACACAGAGAGGTCCTGTGATTATATTAGTCCCATGCAAATTAACATTTCTGAGATTTGGAGTGATGAATCAAAGTTTAAAAAGTGTTTTGGGGAATAAATCCAGGAGGCGACGGATCACGGATAAACTTAAATCCTTCAGAAAAACACAATCTCAAAAGGATGATGAGATGGATGACGGCTACAACGACAAACATTATTTCTATTTTACAACAGTTACCAGTAAGTGGTGAGCCTGCCCTTGACATCAGAACCGGAAAATAAGGTTAATACATTTTGATGAAAAACAGACCTCACTTGTGTTGCTCAGACGTTCTGAAAGAAACAAGGACTTACGAGGTTAATTTCTTCTACTTGTTCCGTACAAAAAGGCCTTGAGGTCACAGATGTCCTCCTCAGTTATTAGAAATTACCACGGGTTATACTAGTCATCTGCAAATATGACTAAGGGGTCATCCATTTTTTTCAACATTTTCAAGAGCGTACAAAACGTACACTTGGGGGGAGGGGGTTAATGAGGGGTGTACACTTTCAAAATGTCAAATAAATGTCAATACCCAAGACAAACATAAAGTCTCAGAAAAAGTCACACCGAAGGGAGGAATCAAACCTACGATCCATTTATCCGCGGTGCCACCGCAGCTCGCCAGTTGACAGTAGATTATGGCCAAAGCCGAAACCGCTCCCTACTCACTTCCACTTCACTACAAGTGTCACTCTAAACGGAGTTCCACTCGCAGCTTTGGAGGGCACTCCTGATTAAGGGGGAGGGCATAAAAGTGACACCGTACAAGTGTGACGCCCTCGCTACGTTACCAGAAACTGGAATGAACCGTTACCATGGAGATGGACAGACGCGTTGGCTGTGCCGCAGCTGTCATGTGTTCAACAGGTTAAGCAGTGTTCTAGTTAGTGCAGAGTACCCACGCAGAGATGGGGAGAACATGCAAACTCCACACAGAAAGGTCCCACCCCCCCATCGCCTGGTGGTGGAATCAAACCCAGGACATTCTCGCTGTGAGGCACAAGCGCTATCCAAGGCACCGCAGTGTTGCTTTCATGATCATTTCATCATTCATTATTTCAGTAACCTTTACATTCTTCATCTTTTTTATCAGGCAAGTGACTATTTTTGGTCATTTCCACATGGAGGCCATCCCGTGCCTCAGTGAGGTCTAGAAGCATGTTGGTTTTTATAACATTATACAGAAAGACTTTATAGAGGTTTTGAAGCTGTAAATGGTAAATATGAGTGATTTTTGTCGGTATATGAACTTATCTACAGTTGTTTTATTACATGTGTTTACTTTTTAGCAAGTGCTGCTCAGATATTTAACGGTAACAAGAGGGAAATGATCATGTCTAATAACAAGCTAAGGTATTTCAATTAGTTAAGGTTTGAATAAACCTACAGTCTTCCGTATGAGGTCGGGTTAATACCCCTGGTTAACAATCTTAACCAGTCAATTTCTAAAACTAAAATAAACTTCTTACTAGTGGAAAAACTCTGAAGGGAAAAAAAAACCTGATTAATTATCTCTGTTGGAATATGCTCCACATTACTATGACTAATTACAGTAATACTGCTCATTTGGAACTTTGCCAGTGTTATTTAGTGACTCAGTGATTACACGACAAGGTGTTGATCCATTCAGTTTTGGACACATACTTTCAGGCTTTCAAAAATCACTATACTTCCCCAAATTTGGTTAAGGTTGTAAGATGAAAAGAGCTAAAAGTGAGCAATTTCTATTGGAAAAATGTCATTTATCAATGCCAAAAAGATGTGGTGGTGAGCCAAAAACCTGATGATTACATTTGTTCCTGGAGGCCCTACCCCTGCCAGTGCATCTAGCTGCTGCCATGCAAGTGTGCCAAGATGAATACATTGTAATCACATTGTAATCTTATCTGCACACATTTCACTGCTTTAACTCCAGTTTCTGTGCTGCCTCAAGACAACACTGCATGTGATATAGTAAGTCTTATGCCCAGACATACTAAGATGAAGATGTGATTTCTTACAGAAAAGCAGCTTTTTTGACCAAATCTGAAAAACTCCATGATGTCCTTTTATAGTTTACAATGTGGAAAACACAATATTTAAACAAAAGTGTGTGAATTTACTCAATAATTGTTTTTAAATGTTTTGCTTATTTGGTGTAAACAACAGTATGTAGTGATACTTCAGACTGTTTCTACTTGATCCTCTAAACGTTTTGTAAATTTTACATATGTCAGTAAAAAAAGCAATTAAACTGACATCAGACAAAGGCAGCTGTTGAAGTAATGGAAGTGGATAAATCACTGTTGCACATCCATTCAGCCTCCAACAGAGGTCAATAAGAGGTCCTGAATTAGATACTGACCTTCTAATCCTGACTCTGAATATTAGACTACAGTCCAAATACTGAATTATGTGTAGCAGTAAACCTGCCCAGTCATACTCACTTCCCACTTCGAATGCGAGCTGTCGCCCCTTTTGCCCGTTCGGAGGAGGTAAAGTTTGCCGGCGCCGTCCGACAGGGCTGCCCAGGTCGCTGAGGTGAGGCTGAGGGAGGCACAGAGACGGTCCTCGCAGGAACTCGGGCCTGTGGTGATTCTGTAAACCTCTCTGGGTTTCCCTAAGGCGGTGTCCTGGGTGTACAACACAACACGGTCACAGAAATGCAACAGCAGCTGGTTGAAAACCTTAAACTCGTAGATAAATGCAGGTAGAGTACAAGGTCATTGTGTGGTTGTGAATAAAGCAACACAACTGATTAAAATTGCAAATCATACTAAATCAAAGTACATTTTTTTGGCTCCATTTCCTGGCTTTAAGTCAAACATCATATAATTGTTATACGGTTCACTGGTTTAATCAGTGATCCACAAAAAAACAGTTCATTCGGGTCCCTAAACTTTAAAAAAAAAAAAAAAAAAACAAAAAAGGAGACAGGTCCCAGTCATCAGTTTTCAGTCTCTTTGAAGAGTAATAATTAGTATCAGACTGTTGATAAATTGCATAAACAAAACAAGGATCACAAATACTGTATTATTTTGCCTCGATTTCCTAAGGGCTCTGCCAAAAGGATCAATACAGCTCTATCTAATGTAATCTAATCTAATCTAATGATCAGATGGTTTATTCCCACTATAACAGAGAATACATGTTATTTCTTCAGTTCTTTATTTTGCTCCACTCCCAACCTCTGGAACTCCCTACCATCATCCATCTGAAATCTCCCCATATTCAAAACCAGTTCAAAATTGTTTACCCATCATAATTATTTCTTTTACATCTTACCTTGTACTGCATCTCTTCACTTATTTTTTGGAATTATTTATTTATTTATTTTGTATTCTAGGTATTGTCTTTTTGTCCTCTGCTGTACAGTATCCTTGGGTTCCGTGAATAAAATAAAATGTATTATTATTATCATTATTATTATTATTATTATTTTTATTTCTTTTGTGCATTTGGTCAAACTAAAATATTGTTCTGTCTGAAAGCAACATAAAAATATACTTTCTGCTGCAATTTTCTTCTTTTCAAATTGATTTATTTTGGCAGGATGATGACGAAAACCTTGTGTTGTACTTCAAGAAAGGGAACAATTTTTGAGGAAGATTTGATTTGTCTTCCTCAAAAGAGAAGATGGACTACTTTGTTCAAAACTCTGCAACAAAACAATGACTTCTGCAAGCACTGTACTTTTAGTGTCTTACAAAGTCATGATGGTTGAATACTCATTTCACAGAAACTCAAAGAGAGATACTTAGTGAGAGGAGCTTTGAACTACCCTAGGAGGAAAACCAACTTCATGATCATTTCAGAACTCTAAATTTGATTAAAACACACAGTAAAATATTGTTTCCAGAAAATCACAGGAAGAAAAAAACATAGAGACATACCTTACATAACAGAAAACAAGATTCATAAAGGAAAGACGGCGATAAAACGCAATGTGGCCAGGTCCATGTGACTGGACTTCACATGTGACTCACAAATCTCCCTGACTTATTAGTAATAGACAGATATACCACCACATGAGCATCAATTACTCACTCTGTGAGGTAAGACTGTTTCAAAAGCACTATGCAGCAGCTGCCCTGTTGTTGCCATGGTACATGACACTGCTTATTATATCAGCAGCTAATGTATGATGCACCTTTGAGATCATTTTCTCGCACATCTGTAGTGTTGATGCCCTGAACACGGTGTGAACTGCCTTGCCGCAATGTGCACACCATCACTTGCCTGCTAATGTATACAAAAGGCTTGGCAAGGAGCATAATTATTATGTGATGATTGTAATTAGAATCTAACCAACCCATTTTCATAAAGAGTTATTTAATGATAGCGGTGAAAGCCAGACATTTGGTCTCTCTGGAGTGCAGTCTGATTTTAATCATTCAGGTCAGTTTAGACATAAAAACAGTTCTCTGACACCAATTATCTCTAATTTTCTTGGACATCAAAGAAGTCTCATTGAAAGAGTCACTGTCCTGATTCTGCTCTTAATATCTTGATATTAGGTAAAAAAAACAAACAACAACAAAAAAAACCTGAATATGTACTTTGAGTCAATTACGGAATGATGCCTGTGATAAATCAAAGAGACACTGAGGCAGATCCAAATCTGGATTTTATTTAGTTTGAAACTGTGCTGAAGCTGTGTTTTGGTCCAAGACACCTCTCTTAATCATCTTACATATAATAATCTTGCAATTACAGCAAGCTAATTTCATTATGCTGCTTTTGAAACACTATTGGTTTTCTCACTGAATCAGACTTGGTTGCTATTGTACAAGTAGTTGGTAAGTACTTGGTCACCACCTACTGGTGTGTCAGATGTATTAAAAGGCTCTAGAGTTCTCTGACACCACACAACAAATATCAGATGCAACTCTGGGGAGAAACAAACAAAAAAATTACTCAAAATGTCCACAGCTGAACCCAGTGAATGTGATAAAGATGGATGGTCACAAGCCAAACAAATATTCAAGTAGCAAAAAGCAGCCAACAGCAATGTGAGAGCATTACTTATTCCACCAAATACTGATTTATGAATTCTTCCTGTACTAAAATCTTGGTCTCTTATTTTTTTTATGAATATAAACACATATTTTTGCATTAATCAGTGTCTGAAAGGATTGTATTTTTTACTTGCTAGATTTACCAGTTATGGAATAGCAGAAAATGTATTTTTAGAAGGTATTCATAACAACAGCATTACTAGGAGACATGTGAAAAGAGGCGTTACATACAAAGACAGCTAGATCACCAGGTTCTGTATCTTACCAGAGTGACAGTCAAACTGAGAACCCGTCCTTTGCAGTCCACGAACAAAACACTGTCCTCATACCAAGGATCTATGTGCAGGTAATTGTACATGCCAAAAGCCCTCATATGCTCCAGGGTATACTGCGTATCCTTCAACTTCACCTCCTCCACAGCTGCAAAGATGGAAAAGAAAAAAGTTTCAAGAAGATATCAGAGCAAGACAGCAATCAGCAAACTCCTGATCAGATAAGTTTTATAATGGGATGCGGCTTAGCAACTAACTAATGCTCTTATACTCTTGGTAGCTGACAATAATAGCATTAATAGATTAAGTTTATTAAACTCTTATAAATGAATATCAACAAAAATATCACCTTAGTATTATGTTTCTCTGTGAAACTTTATACACATTGCCCATTCCATGTTAAAAGTTAAGACAACCATGTGTAACAAGTTGAAATGCAAAATGTGTAAGGTGACAACTGATGCAAGGTTGCTTTAGTTAAATGTGCATGACTGAAGTAAATGTGCACTGTAAGTCATTTAAAGTGAATACAAGCAGAAGAAGTAATTTATTAATCCCAAAACAGGGAAATTGACAGTTTTGACAATGAAAAGAAATTGACAATGAAAATATTGATTGTACAGCATCTTATAGCTTCATTTGTCTTCATGTGTGTGGTGACATTAGTATTAAATACAACATTTTCCCTCATCCATCAGCATAAATACAGTGATGTTTACATTAATTTTGTCCCTACCATTGTAGCTATTCTGTATTAATGATAATAAATACTGAAATAAAAAAGTTATGGTCTTTTCAGGAGGGTCCCAAAGCCCCAGGGAAATGAATGAGGGAGCTAATTACAACTTAGCTAAAACCATGAGACGCTTAAATAAAGCTTTAACGCTTAGATTCATTATTAACTAAATATGTTTTTAAATATTTGTAGCCCGTGTAGCCTTTTATTTTTCATTGGGGCATATTAATTTGTTTGTTTGCAGGCGTAGAAGTCAAATGTGTGCTGTGATGCTAAACTTCAGCTAGCTAACTGAACTGTAGTTTATCTCACCAGCATCCAGTTCAACGTTGTAAGTCGGAATGGCGTCCAAAGATAATCTGTAGCTTTCAAAGTTGGGGTCTAACAGCTCTCTGTTGACCTTCAATGAGTAATTCGACGCAGCCATATTTTATTTAATGCGAATTAATTCCTTCACAGGTGACAGATGATGTGTATTAACTACGCCGGACACACGTTTTGTATTTTGTTTCTGACGGAGCCCTTTTGCGGCGGACATAATGTGATTGGGTGCTGATGGGAAGTTGAGTTTAACAGACGTCTGCTATTACAGGGTAGTTTTCTCTGTGTTTTATGCCTCTTGTGAATGTTTTTTAACTATTTTTTCCACATCTGTTGGTAAAAAAAATTAACGATATATTGAAGGTGGCCATTGTTAGTCATGATGTAAACGTAATTCGCGAAAAAAAATTAACTGACACAAATACACTTAATTTAATTAACTTTAACCACAAGTATAAAATAACACATTTCAATATATTTTAATTGTCATTCATTTATTCATTATAGCAGTACTTACACATTAAATTAACTGTAACAACAAATGCAGCATTCAAAAGTAACTACGTGGTAATTAATAATAACTGCATTTTAAGGTCGGTATTGTTTTTAAAATCATACTTACATTATAGTTACTCTACAAAACAGTCACCACATTGCATCTTTACTTGAAACCATTTGAAACGAAAAAAAAAGAGAAAAATATCACAAAACGGAGCCAAAGCGGAACTGTTGAGCTTTTGTTTGTTTTAGACGACGCCATTTTGTAAAGGGACCGTGTGTTCCCCAGCTGATGTATTTCACAAAGGTAACGGCATATTGATATTTTCATGTGTTTTATGTATATCTGTGAAATTTTTGCACCCTTGGTGATGCTATTTCTGTTTTTTGGTTTGGTTTTAGGTAGATCATGAGTAAAGATTCACAAATGAGGGCTGCAATAAACCAGAAGCTGATAGAAATGGGGGAACGGGAGCGGTAAGCGGTCCTTCCACTGCAGTGATTCGGTTATGGCATGTTGTAGAGGCTGTAATAGCTTTGCAGAGACTTGTGTAATAACAGCACTAACCCCGTGTAATGTAAACTGGATGTGGTCACAGGTTGAAAGAGTTACTCAGGGCAAAGCTGGTGGAGTGTGGGTGGAAGGATCAGCTGAAGGCACACTGCAAAGGTACTGAGTGTGTGTCTGCGTTTACAAAGTGTGTGTGTTTGTGTGTGTGTGTGTGAGGTTTTTCTCAAGGCTTGTCAACTCTTGTGTGCAGATGTGATCAGAGAAAAGGGACTGGAACATGTCACAGTGGAGGACCTGGTTACAGAAGTCACACCCAAAGGCAGAGGTATTCATTCATTCATTCATTCATACACAATAATGTTAAAATTAACAAAAGACAATACAATAAAAGTCCAAAAAGAATAGTTTTATTAAAATATGAAAGAAGAGTTTACATATCCAGGAAGGAAACAAGTACAACATGTTTTCTTTCAGGGAGACTTGGTCAGAATTACAGCAACAACAGTTTCACAACAAACTAAATGTATAAATAAGAAATATAGGGAAAAATATGAGCGCATTAAAGAAGAGTAAGAAAGAAGTAAATTGAGCATATAGGTGATGTTCTTATAGAGCAGGAACATGACAATTTTATAGCACTGTTCAAAGAATATTGTAAAAGGAAGGCGTAATAAAAAAAGAAATATTCAAAATATAGTAAGGAGAAAAATTAGTTTTAATATCTTTTTGCATGTGTTTCCAAATTGTAAATTCACAAGTAGGCCCATATTCTTCTTCTATAGTCATGGTTGTAACATAAATAATGCAAAATACTATTAATGTTTAATCTTTACTAAGACTTCACATTAAAATACTTAATATAGAATCACCCTAGATCCATTTAACCAGTTATTAGTATTATTATTATTAATGTTAAAGGATAACAATCACATATTATCATTGAGAACCAGGCTGTGAAGATACAACATCCTAGTTTAAGCTAAAATCCCTACTGTAAGTTAATGGTGGAAATAGATTAAAAAAGCAGAACTGTCCGGTTCCAGCTAAAACAGACATGTTTTTGATGAAATACACATATTTTTTCACTTTATGTGATTCAAGACACCCCCATTGACCCCTGACTTAAATGTATAGAGTGTGACAGGTAGGACTGTCGCAGTAAAACATACATAAATACAACAGTGGCGTGTCATATGATTTATGAGTAGTTACATCCCTACTCAGTCAGTAGGTCAATAGTGTGAGGAGTGTCTGGGCGTGTGTTTGTGTGGAAGAAACAAATGATGCCGCCGTCGTGTGCTGTGGCGATGGAGTCTGCTGAAGTAACTGTGAATGATGTCTGAATGGGGCGGGGCCGTCACATCTAAGAAATGAATAAAATGCAACTTATAACCTCTTACGCGCTGTATAAATGAACGAACTACTTCAACCTTTGATGAACATGAGAATATAATAAAAAGATAACACATTATTAAGACAAAGCTCTGTACCAGGGGTGTCAAACATAAGGCCTGCGGCCCAAAACCAGCCCTCCACAGGTTCCAATCTGACCCATGATGATGACATTTAATGAAATTACAATGAAAATATTAAAGATCCAAAAATGAAACAACTTTATTTATTAACCTTATTAGTTTTTATCTGTTTTATTGGTTTTATCTGTTTCATCTATTTATTTATTTTTTGTAATTTTTCCTTTTTAATCTCGAATCCTATACTTCTTTATTGATCCCCTGCTGTAATGCTTTTAATGTTTTATGTAAAGCACTTTGAATTGTCTTGTACATGAAATGTGCTACAAAAATAAACCTGCCTTGCCTCATTTATACCTGTTGCTAAATGTTTTGTGCATTAGTAGATCCTCTGTAGTGTATATGTTGTAATGCACATGTATAAATAATACAAGGCTTGTACAGGTGCTTGAAATACTTGAAAATCCTTGAACTTCAACGTTGGGTTTTCAAGGTCTAATAAGCATTTGAATTCCAGTTTAAGTCCTTGAAAGTACTTGCAATTATGTGATTCATTATTTTTTTTAATATTATAGTTTAGATGTCAAACCAAATCTGCTTACTGAGGGGATACTTTTTGAAAAATAAATTTTAAGCCAAAAAATAAATAAATAAATAAATAATTAAATGTTCTCAGCTCAACTTCAGGTACATTTTTACCTTAATCTTTGTCCAGGTTGAAGTGTCTCTGAAGAACACCAAGTGGCTTCCATATTTTGGATAAAACTTTGCATCCTTTATTTTCTAAATTTGATGCTATTATGAAACAACACATTTAGATGTTTATAGCATAATCCAATGCACATCATTGATAAAAAGTGAAAAAAATATTAATGCTTATATGTGTTCCTCTAGATATGTATTTGACCCCAGTAATAAGGCGCTGTGCTTGAAAATAACCCTTAAAAGTGCTTGAATTTGAACTTGAAAAGTGTGTATGAACCCTGATAAGTTTAAATTAATGTAATACTGTTAAAATTGCACTTATTTTTCGTTAAAAACTTCAGGTTTTCATCTTAAGTTAGCCTATTACATTATTTTTGTGAAAGAATTGGATTAAAATGTCAACATGTTCATCAAATAAATTGACTTTTTTACACTAAAACAAAATAATGTATTTATTTATAGGTTATTATGTTATTATTTTACTGTTTCAGCCCATTCGTGATCATATTGGACTGAATGTGGCCCCTGAACTGTAATCATTTTGACACCCCTGCTCTGTAGAATAGATTACAAATGAACCCACAGGCTGTTAACTCTGTGTTGCTCATCCTTTCTTTTTCTCTCTCCTCTGCAGCACTTGTTCCAGACAGTGTGAAGAAAGAACTCCTTCAGAGAATCAGAGCGTTTTTAGCTCAACACGCCACTTTGTGAACAAGACAATTCCTCTGTAGACATTTTTTACTCACTATAGCTCCACAGTTTAAACCCAATACTGATACCTGTTCTCATTGTGAGCAATGCTGAAGTGTTATTTTTATTTTGTATTGTGTGTTTTCATATTGATTTTAGTTTGTTTTGCAGCAGTTTTGGAAAAAAAATAAAGTCATGCCTATTTTGGTGATTTATGTCCTCTTTTTTTCTAGTTTTAGGGAAAGTTTAAAAGGATCTTTTGCCATATTTAACACCGTAGGATGACTGATTTCAGCTAAAATAACAACTATGATCTGGTGACAAATAGGTCATCATGTCCTTGTACATAGTTGAGAAACTCTGAGGCAGTTGCACGTTGCATAAGAAATGTCCTGAACAGTCAGCAACTGCATTTTTTTGTGCACTTACACAAACTTCTGTGAAAGTTTCTAAATATACTTAAATGTTTCAAAATACTGAATTATTAGTGATTCTAATTATTAAAAAAAAAAAAAAACCTAAAATAATCCAATAATTTACTGTAACAACCTTCAAGATACTATATTTAATGCTATTTTATTTGTAGATATGTAACTAGTATTGTTTATGTTATTTCCACTGTTGTTGTTTATGATGTTTTATTATTTACTTCATATTGTAATTTCTTGCTTTGTTCAGTTCAGTTCTGGTTCTAGTTATTGTTCCCATTATAATTATCTCTACGGTTGTGGTTGGTTCTGTTGATATTCTATTGTGAGCAGGGGTGGAGGAGTACTACTAATACCCTGAAAAATATTTACTCATACAAAAGTAGAAGTACTACATCAAGAATCTTAAGTAAAACTACGAATTACTCCCTTTAAAATGTACTTTAAAATATAAAAGTCCAAGTACTCACACAATGTGTCATTATGATACAGAATGTAGACATACTTATTTATGCCTCTGCCAATGTC
>JAPSES010000058.1:14426430-14441528 GCA_029822895.1 Maxillicosta whitleyi
AAATTTAATCATCTGTTCCTTGTCTCAGAGCGAACATTTACTGAAAATTTCATTAGGTTTGGTCAATAATTAACCAAAATACTGAGAAACGAGATTTTTGGCTCCATTGACCCCAATGTTAACAAAAATTTCGAAGTGATCCAGAATCCAGGATTTCTTCTGGATCACCCCCAAAAGTTAAACAGACAGACAGACAAACAAATGGCAGCAAAAACATAACCTCCTTGACGGAGGTAATGATAATAATCATAATAATAATAATAGTAATAATAATAATACATCAAACTTGTATAGTGCTTTTTTGGACACTCAGAGACGCTTCACATTGAAACAAAACAAAGAGAACACAATACAATTAAAACAATTACAATTAAGCAAAAGCCAGTTTAAACAGACGAGTTTTTAGAAGTGATTTGAAGTTTTGTAGTGGGTCCGAGTTCCTAATGCCTTGCCTAAAGGATTTGACAGTTTGGAGCCGGATCTTTATTCCTCACCCTAAATTCTTGGCCCTAAATGTGACCAAAACTGTATGTTCATAACCCTGCAGGTCAATACGATCCTCAGCTGAACGCTTCTATTGGAACAAACTTCTACGACAAGAAGAACATGATGCTGAAGGTCCTCGTTAAAGGCAGCACGCCGGTAGAAATCAGAACTTCGCCACTTATCGTCGTCTCCTTCAACATGCCCGCCATGACTGAGGACCAGTTCTTTGAGGAAAACCTGGTTCAGAACCTCGCTGCGTTCCTCAACATCCCGTCGAGCATGATCCGGGTCACCAAGATTGTCCGGGGGGATGGAAGCGCCCGGCGTAGAAAGAGATCTACAGCGGACATGACGGTGGAGATGGAGATCCAGAAACCTCGCAACCAGGAAACCGACAACAGCACCAACAGTCAGTGGGAGGAGAACGCAACATGACCTTCACCTTCAGATCCAACCTGGAGAAAAAAAGCGTTAGTAAAGACTCTGGTTTCCTGTGTTTTCGTAGGTGATGAAGACTTCATCCAGTTGCAGGCCATTGCTGATAATCTGGGTCAGGCTGCGGTTTCAGGGAACCTCAGCAGCTCGATTGGCTTTAACATCTCTTCAGTGGGCGTCGTCGCGCCTCCTCCGCCGTCGTCGGACCCCAACTGGAAAACGGTTTGACGACAGAAACATAAATATGTTAATAAAACAAAACAAACAAAAAAGAACATGTTGGTTTAGTTTGTTAAAAGGCAGGAAAGGCAGAATTATTGACAGATCATAAACGACTACAGAACTCAAACAGTAATACAATCTATTTATTCACGCATTCATTTATTTATTCATTCATTTTTTTCATTCATTTTATTTATTCATTCATGTATTTATTCATGTATTCATTCATTTTGTCTATTCATTCATTTATTCCTTCAATTTATTTATTCATTTATTCATGTATTTATTCGTGTTTTCATTCATTTTATTTATTTATTCATTCATTTATTTATTTTATTTATTGATTTATGTATTCATCCATTCTTCCATTCAATTCATTAATTTTATTTATTCATTCATGTATTCATTCATTTTATTTATGCATGTATGTATTAATTACTTCTGTCCTTCCAACATTCATTAATTGTATTTATTTGTCTATTTATTTATTTACTCATTCATTCATGTATTTATTCATTTTATTTATTCATTTATGTATTAATTCCTTCTGTCCTGCCATCCTTCCTACATTCATTAATTTTATTTATTTGTCTATCTATTTATTTACTCATTCATTCATTCATTTGTTTATTTGGGGTTATGCAGTGAACTGCAGTGAAGCCTAATGAACTTATAGATCATTCAGTGTTCCGCACAAAGAATATATACTATGACTAAATATTATTTTGCCTTAAAATGACAAAAAAAAATCTATGAAAATGTGAATCAGGGAAAGTGGCAGCATTTTTTCATTCGTTCATACTTTTTTGTGCCTGAATGAATGACCTGTCGGTTTGAAAAATGCACCTTCGCTCATTGTTTTCTGCTCGGACCCTCAGGTGGCGACGAAAGAGGTGACGAGGGAAGAGCCTGAAGTGAGTTACATGGCCAGTGTTTCCAGTCTGGTTCTGGTCGTGGAGCCGATACCGGGAATGTACGTGGGTCCGCTGGAGCAACAGCCCAGTCTGATGGCAGTGGACGAGGAGGTGAGACGGGTTCAGTACCACTGGTTCAGTCTGAGGTTTAGTTTAGTTTAGTTTGTTCAGCAGAAACACAGACAAGAGTCATGCGGATTATTTTATTTTCTGTTGTTTTGTGCCCAAATGTTACAACCAACAATCTATTTTTGTCTATGGGTTTGTATCAATTTTAACCATTTTTATTTTATCAGGTTAGATTAAATTAGATTATCCCCTAAAGACACAAACCATTTACTGATCTAATCTATTTAATATCAATAATCAATATATGTAAATAATTGGTGTAAAATACAGTTTATCATCTTTTCATGGTCATAAGATATGACCCATTTGGACGTTCAGCGGCTCCGTAGTTACCATGGAAACACTATCATCTTCTACTACATTGATTCACCAGTAAAACCCATGGAGTTGGATCAATGACAGTGGATGAAAACACTGGGTTTGTGTTCAATTAATGATAGATTGTTCCTGTTATAATAACTCTTATGTTTAATCTGAGCTTTTATGGACATCTATATGATCAGTGAATTAAATATAGGAAAATACCTTATTTTTACTGTAAAAATACAAAGGACAGAGGATAATATTGTATCAAATGGTGATAAATCACTTAAGAAAAGCTAAATAAAGTAAATTATATGATATATTATGTTCGATTAGATTAAATTTGATTCGTTTAGACTTTATTAATGCTCAAAAATTCAAGAAAGTCAATGGTTTTTGCAATAAAAATGGTTTAAAATGATCATAGCCCAAAGTCATAAATGCATTTTTTCTTCACTTTTGGTCATAAATTTAATTCAGAATGACATAAAAAAGGTTCGATTAAAAGCTGGAAGAGTCTTAAAGTTACCACAACCACAAATAATATGAACAATATCATGTCAAATGAAACCGTTCTGTGCGTAAACACTGACCTGTGGCGACGTTTGCAGGGAAACTGTGTGTCTGTGGGAGTGACGACGCTCACCGCCACAGCGAGCCTGCGGGACCCCAGCGGTGCCGACGCAGGCGGACTGGAAGGAAACACCACGATCCGGTTCGACTCCTGCTGGGCCAACTTCACCGACCTGTCCATCTCTGACAGCGGTACGTTCTGTTTAATACGGAAACTAAAATGAACTGAAATGAAGTTAAAATACTTTGTTACATTCCACCACTGTTTGACTGTAATAACCTTTGTATTTCCTCTCATCTTTTATGAACACGTACATGATCCATTATTTTAGATATAAGAAAATACACGATCAAAAAAATATAAACTAAGAGACCGTTCATTTGGAGGTTTCCACAGAAATAGTTGTATGTCTTCTAAGCATCAACACTCCCTCTGTCCCCCTGCAGGTCAGAACCTGACCATGGTCTTCACTCTGAATGAGTGGAACGCTCAGTCTCGCTCCTTCACCGTTAAGAACACGCCGACCACCCAGCCTCCCTCAACCAGCGGCAACGCCACCGCTCAGACCCCCCAGACCACCAACAACTACACCCAGCCCACACCCACCAACGTCACGCCTGAGGAGACCACCGTGGACAACAGCATATTCGGCTCTGGCAGCACGCCCGTGGCCTCCGGCGCCCTGTGTGTGGTCAGTGTGATCTACGCCGTGGCCTGCTGCTCAGACGCCATCCCCATCTGTTAGAGCTGCGCAACATTCAACAGGGTTTAATGAAGGATACGCTACCTCATATAAACACGTATATCGTATCATGAACAAGCCTCTGAATATTCTGTTTTTCTCTTTGTTGTATTATGGGTAAACAGGCCTCGTGCGAAAACTCCTCATAAAAACAAATAACTCTATAAAAATCACATTGTTGGGGAAAGGGAATAACAAAAACACCAGATGTTATTTATTAACCAAATTAAAGTTTATTTTCTTCTTAAACAAAAGATACGTTAAACAAAGACAGATTTGAATAACTAACAAAAATAGGCTCCAACCAAGAGTTACAACTATTTACAATTATCTAACAATAATTAAACAAAACTCAATTTTAACAAAAGAAAAACACACAACACAAGCAGAACTCACTTCATACTAAATCCAACAGAAAAGTTCCTCCAAAGTGTGTACAAAGTATCAAAATGACCAGTGCCTCACAAACATACAGAGCTTAAGCATCAAAAGTCAAATGAGCTGAAGGGTGCAGGTGCAGGCTGCTTTTATATTAGACTCCTCCCTCTGATTGGCTGGCTGGCTGATGGACACTCCCACCACCAGTGTTATTCCAGACTGGGCGGAGCCACAGCAATCAGTGATTAGAATCACCTGTAACACAACACAACACACACACTCTGCCCCTGAATATGGCAGCAGCTGTAACACATTCAAGTAATTAAGAAAAAACACTTTCATCTTACAGACACAGACCTTTTGTATTTCACTAAAATTCTAACTTGTTGTATGTTCATCAGATTTACGCAGCTCATTCACACATTTTTATGAAGTTATGCATGTTTGCTGAATCTGACATGTAATCTTAAATCTCCGATTACAATAATGACATGTTCTTGTGTCTTATATACAAGCGGGTGGGAAATTATTTTTACATTTTCTGATTTTTTACGCTTTATCTTTGAAACCACAGTCTATTTTTTATTTTATTTTTTATGCAAAACTCTACACCATCACCATAAATGGAAATTAACAAAGCACTAGACATGTTCCAAAAGCAAACAATTCTTACAAAACTCATCAAATCATTGTAAAGACATGTTTTGTGTCAGTAAAATACACACAAGTACATGATGTAGCAGTTATGCACTGACTGTATAAATGAAAAACCCTCCTTTTGCTTTTGTTCTGCTTATGTGCACTAAACACTCATACACACGTGGATCCAAATGTGCGCAGTATGGGTGTGTATTCCAACCATAACACACTGTCAATACAAATAAAAGGAGAATGGTATTTATTTATTTATTTATTTTGAATATAAATTCATAACGTTCCAGACAGACATGTAACTGAACAGGTTGAGTTCATTCATGTGTGAGGAAACACATGTCGGTTTATTAAAGCGTGTGATGTTTGAGATGTTCCTGCTCCTGTAGTCCAGCTACAGAATGTGTCTACAATTACAAAATTACAAAATCAGTGTGAATCAGTTCAGTCGAGTGTTAACGGTTTCATAAGTAGAGCTTAAGAATCACTGTTAATGGTTAACATGTTAAAAGGAGGGGTCTTTTCTGGGATGTTAACGCCCCCCATCTGTAGAGTAAAAGGCCTCACATTGGAGATTATGACCCAACATTTGTGAGAAATAAACTGAGGGAGTATCTTTTATTTCCAAGAAGTGCTTGGTGCCTTTACACCTCATTAAAAACATGATATGGTGTTTTTTTTTTCCTTTAATTTGTCAACCATATACTTTGTGTGTGTATCCGGTGTGTGTATCAGGGGCAATAATACATGGAAACTTTACAAGGCTGGAGGAAGAAAATGTTTGGCACTGTCATGCAAACTGTCTTTAATATAACCCCTTTTCAATAAATTCTATTTTCAGATGACAGTGTTCTGAGTGTTTTCTTCATTGTACAATTAAACTAAACCAGTCACATACATATATATTTACCAAGCAAAAGCCTCAGGTCTGTGGTAAAGTTAAAAAAAAAAAAACCACATGTATTTCTCAGTCTATTAAAATACAATCTGAATATATGTGAAATGTGAACAACAGTAAAAACAAACTTTGATATAGATACAAAAATAAATATATAGTTTTGCTTTTGGATGGAAATAATTTTAATTCCTTTTACCTTTTATTATCTTATTGCTGTTATGATGCTGTTTTTCCAGTTCTCCTTCCATTTCCACTCTTGTCTGAAATAACTTCACCTATACATTGTAGAGGCTGATTGGATTTTTGTCTTTTTTGCAAAACAAACTAAATCAAAACAAATGTATTAATTTATACGTTGTGAAGAAGATAATAATAATAATAAATGGTGAAGATACTTTATCACATACATTGACATCTTTAACTAACCAGTACTTTTGCCATTCAACTTATTAGGGTATGTAAGATTTAGCACATTTAATCTCTGGGAAAAAATGAAAATAAACAATAAATAAATAAATTAGATTAATGTAATTAGTCATCTATGGTGCTTGAGGACAATTAGCTCATTAGCATTTTTGCCATTTGTTTTTCACTTCAACTTATTAAACTATGTAAGATTTAACACATTTAATCCAGAAAAACAAACAAACATGTTAAAGATGATTAGTGTAATTAGTGGTCTGACGTTAATCACAGACTCTGTCCATGGTGCTGAATGACGCTGTAGCCACGTTCCATCTCCTCAGGTTTCCTTTTCCAACATTAAATTTAGTTTTGTTTGTTTTTTTCACTAGAGGGCGATAAACTCCACGGTGTTGAACTTTTTTTTTTTTTTGCTGTAACCACACAGAGGCAAAGTTCCATCCACTTCTACCAAAAACACATCAGCGAATCATGGCGAATCCAGAACTTTGATGCAAGGTTTATTCAGCGCGCGCATGTTTTTGTGTCTAAATCTAAATCTAATCTGTGCGCACTGGAGGAGCCTGACGCGCATCTTTTCAGCGCGCATCTGTCTTCCCAGATGTGGACACTGGTGACAGAGGGACAATTAGTTTTACAGCCTTAATTTGTGCCCACCATTTAGCCCCTGCGATAACAGTACAATGTGGGCGTGTTCTCGCCCCCTTTTTAACTTTGCACCGCCTGTCCTGAGCTGTGCGCACTTTGCGGAGCTGCCACTTGCCGCTGAGTGGATGCAGAGTTCAGCTCGTGGTCCCCCGACCACAGCTCCGGCTCCGGCTCCGATAAACGCAGAGAAGACGCCAGAGGATGGATTTCTATCACTTCGCTTTTCTCTGCGGAGCTCTTGTGTTTTCATGGGAATCCTCCTGTGTGCACACTCTTGCTATTTTGCCTCCAGCTGCGCCAAAAAGCAGTAAGGTGAAGATTTTTGACGGACAAGAAGCTTCTAAATATTTCAAGGAGTTTTACGCACCAGCCTCCACAGACAGAAACACCAAACCTAAAGATTTCATTGAGCCTCATGATTATATGTTGTCTATTTACAAAACTTTCTCCACAGCGGAGAAACTGGGACTAAACGCCAGCTTTTTTCGGTCTTCAAAAGCTGCAAACACCATCGCAAGTTTTGTGGACAGTGGGCAAGGTATGTGGAGCTCTGCTGTATGTGTGTGTGTGTGCGCGCGCACGTGCGTGTGTGCGTGCGTGTGCAGGTAGGATGGATAGATTGAACAGCCATGACTCATGTCTCTTAGATTAATTCAGTGCAGACAAATGTGGGATTCTTCCTGTCAGATTCCACGTCTCTTTGGTATGCACATCATCTCCGTGAGAATGTATCTGACCCTGCTGTTTTAATGCTTTCCACAGATGACCTCCCACTTTCCCCTCTGAGGAGACAGCGGTATCTGTTCGACGTCTCAACCCTCCCAGAAAAAGCGGAGGTGCTGGGAGCAGAGCTCAGGATATACACCAAAGTGTCTGGGAATTTCAGGATATCAGAAACAGAGCCCGTCGACATCCAGCTCCTCTCCTGCTACAACCAGCAGCTGCTGGACTCCAAAACCCTGGACCTCCAGGATTCCCACAGGCCAAAGTGGGAGGTGTTGGATGTCTGGGAGATATTCAAAGAGCGGGAGCACCTGAGCCAGGGTAAGCTCTTCTGCCTGGAGCTCAGGGCCATGCTGGACAACCCCGAGAGGGAGCTGGACCTGCACCTTCTGGGCCTGCACCGGCACGGGAAGCCCCAGCAGAAGAAAGCCATCTTAGTGGTGTTCACCAGATCCAAGAAGAGGCAGACGCTCTTCAGCGAGAGAAGAGAGGGGAGAGCTCTGCTGGGCCTCGAGAGGAAACCCAAAGAGAGGGGTCCGGGCGCCAAAGCCAGCAGGAGGAGGAGAACAGCAGCTTCTAAAACCCGACACGGGAAGAGGCACGGGAAGAAGTCCAAATCCAGGTGCAGCAAGAAGCCGCTGCACGTCAACTTCAGAGACCTGGGCTGGGACGACTGGATCATAGCGCCGCTGGACTACGAGGCGTACCACTGTGAGGGTGTGTGCGACTTCCCCCTGCGCTCCCACCTGGAGCCCACCAACCACGCCATCATCCAGACTCTGATGAATTCCATGAACCCCAGTAACATGCCTCCGAGCTGCTGCGCTCCATCCAAGCTCAGCCCCATCAGCATCCTCTACATCGACTCAGGAAACAATGTGGTGTACAAACAGTACGAGGACATGGTGGTGGAGTCCTGCGGCTGTAGGTAGTAGCGTGACCTTTGACCTCCGTATTGTCCGTCAGGCTCCGCATTTAGTGGACATAAAACATTAATAAAAGAACATCTGTGTGGGAAGAGGCACAGATTTACAACCCGGTGATGTGTTTCATAACCGTGGACCAAATGAGGTCAAGACGCCTTAAACACTGCAGTGATTCCCAGTTTGTGGATATGAGATAAACTTCAGGGCTGCGATGAAGGATTACTGTTATTATCAACAAACACGCTGATTATTTTGACCATTAATCAACTGATTCCTTTATAAAAACTGTCTCAAACACCTGCTATAATGTCCCTCTGGTTATATTCATCAACCCTAAAACAAAAGCCTAAATGTATTTTGTTTTTGCTCCCAGAAAAACATCCTATAATTATATGTGAGAAACCATAAACAGAGCAACAGAACAGCAAAGAAAAACAAAAAAAAAAGAAGAATTAGGTCAGATTTAGAAACCCTATCAGTGTACAAGAGGATGTGATAAAGTATTATCAACAAAAGTGAAGAAAAATACAAAATAAAAAGCAAATATAAACCACATAAAGATGGGAAATTATGAGAAGCTGTGACCTGTATTTAGGGAAATTAGCATTTAGATTTGTTTTTATTATCAAATGAGTTTTAATACACTTTTTTACAAACTATTCTATACATGTAAAATTACCTGGTGACACTTAATTTGGGATCATCCATCGAAAAACAGTGTCTGTGACATTTCAACAGCCTCAAGTTCAATATTTAATACATGATATAAATAAGTTATAATAAAAGAAATGAGGACAGACTTCAATTTCAGCACAAAACCAATCAAATATATCTTAACATGGGGAAGTTTTCTCCTATGCTGTGCATTATAGTTGCAAAAAAGTGAATAATTCATCTGCTAAAAAGCTAAAAAGCTGTTGAAATGTCCCAAACATTGTGCAGATTATCTAAATAAACCGTTACTAATGACCTCTTTTTATTCAGTTTAAGACTAAACTATTATTTGTAAAGATAACCAGCGTATTAATCAAACATTAGTTGTAGCCTTAATCTTATCTGTCGACAAATATTGACAAAAATGCAAACAAAAAAACCTGGAAAATAACATTTCAATAGAGATCACTCATATAAAACATACAGTACATTTAATATAGTGTTTGACTGATTATTTTTTGTTGCAGTAAAGAGAAAAAAAAATGCAGGGACGAAATGCAGCAGGTGAAAACACAACACGCCCCTATTTTGAGCAACTTTCACTGAATTGTTTATTGATAAACAGGTTGAAACATCTCTGCAGGTTTAAAGACTAGACCTTCACGGCTTCGACTCAGGGAACGAACTCGAGTGCTGGAAAAAAAAAAAAATGTAAAAAATGTGACGTCCTTTTGTCAGATGAAGTCCAACGGAAGCGTTTTTTTCTCACAGCTTTACTTTTTTTTTTTTGTCGACGAGACACTTAACTTTGTCTAAAATGCACTGATGTTCAGAGATACCACATGTAAATAGTTGAAATGGAGATAATTTATGTTCTATGAGTAAGTTATTGCATTTTTATTTGTCCAATTCCAGACTGAATGAATCACACTTCTGGACGTTCAGGTTCAAATACACATCTGGGTAATGTTTCTGTCGCAGACTGTGAAATACTTTGGTATTTTCTGGGTTTTTTGTTGTACATATAAATAGGAAATAATTTTTTTTTCCCACCAAAGACAAAACTAGTGTTGTTTTTGTTTGGTGAACTTATTTTTTAGGGTATACTATTAGTAGCACATTTTATCCTCATATTTTGTTGTATTATTACTGGAATCTAAAAAAAATAATAATAATAATATATAACACTGATCAATACTGCATCAAACCATGTGACGCATTTTTACAGTGTGGAATAATCAGTAAAACTATTTAACCAAATGAATTTATTCTTATAAACTGTATGAAATGTAAAATACGTAGAGTAACAGGTCATTTAAAATGTCCTCGATTATGGTTTTTTTTTTTTCTGTTTTGGCTGTTTTATTCTAAGTTAAGTCATTTATTTCTGCATTTCATCAACTTTTTTTGTCCATTTTATGGTTATTTCTTAAATATATTTTATGATGCATTGTCATAATTAGATATTTTTTATCCTAGCGGTTCACTTTAACAGGTTTTTATGAGGCTGTTTATTAGAGCAACTGAGGCTAAGCTTTGTTTTTGTCAAATAAATTACACTTTATAAGTACATTTGATGTTGTAGGTTATTGCGTTGACAGTAGACGTGTATGACTGGGTTTTAAAAGGCAGTGATTATTATAAGCATATAATAATCCAAGCACTTTATTTCTGGTTTTATTTGTCAAAATAATATCACTGCAACGTTGAATAATTATATTTATGACTAATAATAATAATATGACATACAATTATAGTGCACCTGGGGGATGTCTCACTTATTAGTTTATTTTTTCAGGCTTAAATTAGCAGCATCTTTTTAAGCTTTAGAAAAGAAAAAAAAAAACTAAAAAAAAAAAAAAAAAGTCTAGCTGCTGTTTAGCATTTAGTGAATTTCACATTTCAGGCATTATCTGAAAGCCATTTATCTGTATAAACATACAGTTAAACTTTAAAACTATAATTAAACTTCTATATTCTATATCTATATTAAAGTATACTTTACTCTTCACTATCTTCCAAATACAAGGCTCCATTTTGACCAAATAAATCAAATTATTGCAGTATTCTCTGAACAGTTATTCACTAAACATATTTACTTTTATTGTTTTACATATTATTAGGTCCAATTGTTCGTGGTTTAATCTGAACGTCTTTACTCAAATACTGCACTGAAGTACAAATCTGAGATCCACATTACATTTCTGTTTTATTCTACTTTTTTAAATTTCTATAGAGAACATTGATTAGACCCTATACTTAATAATAATAATAATAATCCAAAAATGTATCTAATAATAACTAAGACAAATGCCATGAGACAAATGATGAAGTACAGTATTAAAATGTTCTTGTATACGGTCTTTATTGGCAAAAACACCATGATGTAGTATTCTGTAACATTAGTAGATTTCTACAGAAGTAATTCTCCATAAACAAGTACTTTTACTTAATATGCTTTAAAACATAAACAAATTAATATATCTATTCAGCCATAAAAAATGCTGTTGATCAGAATCAGAATTTTATAATTCATTATTCTGACATGTATGTATGTAGACCAAATTAGACCATCAAAAGTTATCAAAAACAATGATTATACAATGAAGTCCTAACTCCTGTGTGCATCATGTGACTAAAACAGACAGAAAAGAAAACATGGAATGAATAAAAGCATTATTTTTATCAATACAACATAGATATTGATGTAAGAACTGAAGTGATTTTGTTTTTTTTTATCAAGAAAACATAGAAAATGGATAGAAATCAGCTCTGAAATTAAACTATTATGAGCTATTTTTGTTGTTATCATTATATTTGTCCAAACAAATGTACCTTTAATTGCATTAAAATGAACAGGAAACTGAGGAAAACAAGGGGCGGTCTAATAATACAACTGAATATAAAGATATCAAAAGCTAATTTTCAAGAAATTGGATCAGATGTTACATAGTCATACATGTGAGCACAGAGTATTACAGAGTATAACAAGAGTATTATTTCTGTGCAAATGTGAGGTAAAAATATGACAAAATACACATTATTTTTTTTTTATTATTATTTTTACAAATTTCTCAAACAAATTAACTGGATTTAGATCAACCAGAATAATCTATTAACTATAAATATACCAGAAATAAAATGATTAATAATGATTTTATATACACAGCAAATATACCAGTGTTAATTTAACACCATAAAGTGTCTATATGTGTCCACACTATGCGGTGTAAAATTAACACTTTCAAAAGTGTGCGTACATAAGTATGTAAGGGCGTGAAGATGTGATTTGATCAACACCGATCCGAATTTTTTAACAACACCCTGATTTAACAACATAATTTTAACAGAAACACCAAACACAGTGTTGTTTTAAATCAACGTGGTGTTAATACAACACCAACACTCTCTATTTAACACCGATACTGACTATTTAACACTGCCAATATTTGCTGTGTATAATGATTGTAAATATATACAATACCTTTTATTGAGTTTCTGTAAAAAGTCTGATAATTATGTTCTCTGTGGACTGAGTTTGACGCAGTTTTAAGGAATCCTTGACCTGAACCATCCTGCGTATTGATCGGTGTAAATAAGTGATCAGAAACGCACTGACTGATTAGTTTCTCTCTGTGGTGAGTGGGGTGAGTGACAGGTTTCAGGGTGAAAACAGGGTCAGCAGACAAGAGCAGAGAGCGCCATCTTCCATGGGTGGGCTGTGTGAGTTGTGGGTAAAAAAAAAAAAAAAAAAAAAGGGAAGGGTGGTGGTGTGTGCGGGTGTGTGTGTGTGGGGGGGCAAAATGTGACAAGCAAATTGGTGGGCAGATGCAAGGAGTGACCCCCTTTAGTCTAGAGCCATAGTGGGTCCCCTGCCCCTCAGACAATGGCCGTGGAGGATCTCAACATCAGATTAAGCCTGGCTTTTCCTCACTGGGGTCAAAGGTCAAGTGGCCCATTGTCTTCGGGGGCTGTGGACATTAAACAACGTACACGTCCCCTTAGAAATGGGCAGCAATCAAGAGGAAGGAATGTGTGTGATGCTCTCGGAGGGCCTCGCTGTCACTGCCCAAACAACAAGGTGAGATATAAAAAAGGGGTGGTGGGTTTGAAGCAGCTGCTCCGAACAGCCAGTCCAGGACAAAAGACTGGAATGCATCGTCTCTATAGCGGCCGGCGGAGGCGTTTCTGGGCTGTGTTGAGCCGTGGCAGATTTGCAGCGAGATGGAGGAAAATATTTGCAGGGGAAACAAAGCCGGGTGTAAATCCAGCGCAGGATTGGGGCTGCTGTAATCAGGGAGGGGGAAATAACCCAGAGCTGGTGTTTTTCTGTGATGTTAAATGTTTCACACATGTCCACAGGCCGGCCAGAGGGAAGAAAGCAAAGAGTGGGCTAAGTGACAAAGAGAGAAGGCCTTTGTAATCTGGGATCAAATATTTACTTAAAGGATAGGTTCACCATTTTTCCAAGTCAGACTTAAAACAACAGCAGACGGTTACGGTATCCGCTGGGAAACTTTCCCTGTCGCGTCTCTGCTTTCAAGACTATTACCGACGCGGATGCCACTTTGAGATCATCCGCTCGAGTTTCTGCTCCCTTACATGTGTAGATTTCATATTTTTCTAAGTCACACCTACGTTGAACGCATTTCAGCAGCGGTTGGAGGAAGTACTGACGCCTACAGCTTAAGTAAACGCATAAATATCCTGTAAAATACAGTGTTTAACTAATGGATTCTCCCACCACGACCCAGTATAAGGTGTTTTCTTCCACCGCTTCCATCATTTAACAGTATTTCTGTTTTACCTAAATATCTCACAGTTGCCGGAAGTCATATCTTTTATTTAGCAATAATTTTTTATTTATGTCAAGTGTAGAATTTCTCAGTAAAACAGCTGCTGTTTGTTACATTTTCATCACATTTACCATAAATTAAGTAACCTTGGAACGTGTTAAATGTGGCTTTAATACACTGATCTTTATGCTGAAGTGAAAATACAGATAATCTAAGTACATACAGTGTTTAACACATGTATTATACCACCACTTCCACCCAGTATTTTATGTTTCTATAATGGTTAATCCCCTAATATATGCAAGATCTTTTTATCAAAAGCATATCTTTAATGCTAAAATAGAACTATTGTTGCTATCCATACATTTTCAAGTTCAATGTTTTCCAAAAACCCAAAGGGAAATGCAACAGAAAATTATATATTTTTTTAATGAAATGCACAATTCCAGTTATTATCTTTCATTCTTTGTGTAAAACTACATGAAAACAAAGGCAGCACGAATATAAACTGTTATCTACACCAAAAGTGGACACTTATATGGGCATTTTTGGTTATTATTAGTCAATAAGGATTATTGTGTTATTCTAATTGGTCGTTTTCTTAATGAATAACAATGAAATTGTTAATTTTTGATAAACTATGAAGTTATTTATGTTTTCTTGTTTTCATGACAGATGGTTTAATACATTTGTTAAACACCATAAAGTCAATTAAAAGTCGATGTTTTTGAAGTAGTAGTACTCAGTGGGTTGTCTCCATGTCTGGACCGTACCATTATGATAAAGGATGTAGAATAGATATATTGACTTATGCCTTTAAGCAGTATCTGTGTATTTTAATGGTTAGTGTATTTATGGTGTGTACTGTACATACTCATATACATACAGATAATAAGTTATCTACTAAGTATTACCCACTCATTTCCTAATTTAGTACATTGTGTTCATAAAGTGTAACAAGTAACTGTATTGACCAGGGGTGTCAAACATGTGGCCCGGGGGCCAAATCCGGCCCGCCAAAGGGTCCATTCCGGCCCTTATGATGACTTTATGAAATGTTAAAATTAAACTAAGATATTAACAATCATTTTAGTTCAGGGGTAGACAGAACAATTCAGTTTAAAGTGGGTCAAATCTGTAAAATATTACCATAATATCTAATAAATACTCACAACTCTGTAAACATTTACATGTAT
>JAPSES010000058.1:14452848-14479098 GCA_029822895.1 Maxillicosta whitleyi
ACTTCATATTAATAAAATAAAGTAAAAAATAAGATACTGTACTTAATGTACGTACAGTATACAGTACGTATGTACAGAAATGGCGGATGACACTCCGGCATCGTAAAGTCGAAATAACGTAAGTAACTTGAGGACTGCCTGTAATTGTATAATTTTCAAAATGTATTTACAAACACCATTTTACTGTTTTTTCACCACGCTGATGTTGGATTTGGTTAAACTTACAGTTTAATTTAATAGTTTTATTGTTTAGTTTAAAAACATGCTGTGTTAAGGATGTACTGTTAATTACTTCAGAAAACTTCAATTATTTTGCATTTTGTAAATGCTTATAATGTTTTATCTTGTCAATTGTACAGTTCATCAAATCAAATCAAATTACAGATTTTAAGCATTTTGATGTAGTTCTTTTCAATAATAATATGGAAAAATAATATTTTGTTTTTATGTGTACATACACTGACTCTAAGACTGAACCTAAGATGTAAAATATCCTTAAAGTAAGGGGCTTTTTGGTGATAAAAACAACTTTTAGCTGTTGTACTTTTCACATTTCAAGTCCAAAATAGGTCAATCACCTAAAAAAATTTAAGATAAAGCCTGAGATAATGTTTTTACTACACTTGGTATTTATTGATTTAAGGAAACAAATCTGTTTGACCTGTTGTTGGGAGTTAAATCAAACTAGAACATAAATTGAATGTATTAAATTCAAAATGTTCAGAAAACATAACATATATATAAATAAGTTTGTGCATATGAAGACCTACATGTGTTTTTAAGGTAAAAATAAATAAATAAAATAAAACAGAATTTTTCAGACAAAAATCAATCTTGAAAAAATTTCTTCAACTTGTGAATCACTTAAAACTGAAGATAATTCTGGTATCTTCGACTTAAAAAATGCAGAGTAAAATTTATTTTTCAATTTTTTTCAGATGCACAGTGTATCATTGAAAGTAAAAAGCTTAGTTGATTCGTTTATTCTTCATCCACAGACGATTCAGACTCAGGTTTATGTCTATAATCATGTGTTTTTTGTAAAGTAGTGACACTTAAGCTTTAATATTTTTGACATAAACATCCAAAATGAGTCAATAACTTGAAAAAATCTAAACTGCATCCAACTGGATCTAGATGTCTATACTATGTTTTGTTTTGTTTTTTTCATTATTTACGGTGATTGGATTCCCTTTTTTCTACTTATTTTAGAGTTTTATTTTTTCTTTCATTAGTTTCTTTCAGAGTTATGGTTTTGTAGTTTAAAGAAAACAAAGCCAACTTAAATCCTATCCACCGCTCTTTACTTATTCATGCAGTGCACAATACATGTTCTTCTGGTGACTATTTTAACCAGAAATGATGTGATTGAGCTTGTTTTTCTGATAAACTGTGTTTGTGCAGCTCGATGAGTCTGAACAAAGGCACCATCTTCGCCCCCGACTGGATCAGAGCGATCTGGTGGCAGCGACCCCGGCTCCCCTCTTTCACCTTAAGGTGTTGATTGCTTTTAGAGCCCTAAGACTAGATTGAGGGCTTTTCCCATGGAGATTAGACGATCTGGTTTAAAGCTGTTTCAACAGGTCGCTTGTGAGGGGTCAAAGGTCAATTATATAGTAGTGCCTAATGGTAGCAAATAACGTCAATCACCTTAAACGGACCAGCGGCGAGACTTGTGCCTGACTTTGGGCTGGAATGTGGAGAATCTCAGGGGTTAAGCTGGTGCCACCGAGAGGCTGACCGGACACACTAACGCATGCACACACACACACATTAAAACACACACACACACACACAGCTCTTCAACTTGAAGCCGACTGAGCGCGCTCACCATCGGCTGCCATGCCACACCATCAATCTTCCACTGATCTCATTCATTTTGGCAAAAACAGACACACTGTGGATACAATGTGTTGAAGAATAAATGAACAGTGAAGTATTCAGATATTTTTAATTAAAACTAAGAATACACTGTGAAAATACTCCACTACTCCAAATAAAAACCCTACTTATGTAAAAGCATGTACATATAAACAATATGTACTTAACCCATAAAGAGCCAATGATACTTTTGTGACAGTTACAAAAAGATTTTTCCTCTCTTAAGTGAATTGTTACCATTTATTTTAACCCATAATGACCCAAACAAAACCATCTACTGATCTAAAATGTTTAATACCTGTTGATCCATTAATCCTATCAATACATGTAAAAAAAAAAATAAAATAAAATAAAAAAATCAGTGTAAAATACAGTTTTTCATCTTTTCATGGTCATCAGATATGACTCATTTGGATGTTCTGTAGTTACCATGGAAACACTGTCATCTTCTACAGCATTGATTCACCAGTAAAACCCATGGAGTTTGATCAATGACAGTGGATGGAAAGACTGGGTTTACGTTCAGTAAATGATATATTTTGTTGAAAAAGTCCCTTTTTCTTCAGTTTTCTCTGTTTCTGATATAATAACCGCCAACGTTAATCTGAGCTTTTATGAACATCTTCACAATCAGCGAATTAAATATAGGAAAATATCTGATTTATACTAATAAAATGTAAAATACAGTTGATAATAGTATAATAAATGGTGATAAATCACTTAAGAAAGATTAGATATAGAGAAAGTTTGATTTTAGAACTGGCACAAAAGTAGTGCCGGGTCTTTATGGGTTAATATTATCTGCTATATTTTAGATTTTTTTTATTATAAATGAAGTATTTTCCCATATTTGATTCACTGCTCATGTAGATGTTCATAAAAGCTCACATTAACGTTGGTGGTTATTACATCAAAAACAGAGAAAACTGAAGAAAAAGTGAACATATAAACTAGCGCTGTCAAAATAAATGTGTTAATGAATTAATCATGATTAATCTGATGGCAATGCATTTTGGGAAGTTTGTCCAAGTAGAGTTAATGTTACACAAATGCACAAATGACCAGAACCAACCCATAAAGATGGAAGATACTAAAGAGCACGTTGGTCCTCTGGATGGAAAAACCTAAAACCCAAGACAAAACAGTTGTTTCAAGTTGTTTTGTTGAAACTGTTGAAGGTGTTTAATACGTCTGTAAAATGCGTTTATATTAGCAGATAATTTAGTTTGACGATGGCTGTTTGTGTCATGTTTGTAATCTTCCGCGTTTCTTGACTTCCTGTTTTTATTTTGTAGTTTTCCCTCCTGTGTGATGTATTCGCCTTTACTTCCTGTTTCCCTTATGTCTCTTTGTGTCCTTACCTGACTCCTCCTCTTGTGCGCACCTGTCTCTCGTTGTATCCCTGATTTCCCTGTGTATTTAAACCCCCGTCCTGTTTGTGTCTCGTTGCCAGTTCGTTGCAGATTTCTGTTTAGACTTACCAACGTGTTTGATCTGTTTTGTTCTGGACCCCCCGAGTTTCCTGCCTTACCCCCGCCTGTACCTTTGCTTATCGGATTGATCGCCTGGATAAAGAACCCCGTCTGAAAGAACGGCATTTCGTCTCTGTCTCTCGCCATTTTATTATTTTTGGATATTGACCCTTTTTTTTTTCCCTGACCAGAGCTTACCTTCCCCTTAACGGATATTGGCTCATTTCCCGAAACCAGACCTTGGACTGAACCTGACTACCGAACTTTGGATATTCCCCCAGGATTAATTATTGTCAAGTGTCAATAAAGTGTTAATCATTCTACTTCCGCCTCTGTTCATCATCTGCATTTGGGTTTCGGGTCTTTATGGGTTAAAGTCTGTTTTCATTGTCCAGGAATGTGTGATGATATGTTTGCTTCGATGAAGATTATGATGAAAAATGGACTTTTAACTCATTTTTCATCATGACATTTGTTTAGTTTTAATAAGCAGTTGATTCTATATTTAAGATGATCATGTGTTTGTAGTATTGTCTCTAAAAAGTCGACTTTTCGTGTCTTCATTTATTGAGGTTGTCAGACAAATGTATTAAAAAAGTAGAATATTTGCCTCTGAGATGCACTGAAATAGGAATAAAGTTGCCCCTGAAGGAGATACTTAAGTAAACATAAGTATGTCGATATCACATGACTAAAAGTAGTCGGTTATAGTCCACTCCAGTGGAAGTGGAAAACTGTATCCTCATGGATGCGTGAAGAGCCTGAAGCCTCTGTAAGTGAGCGGTGTGTTGGCACCGCCGTCTGCCATTCACATTCACATCTGATTTGTTAAAGCTGTCCACACCAACTCTGTAATTAATGACTTCGCCTGCGGTGTGCAAATAAATGACGATGCTGTGTAACCATGACAACGGGGGTGATTCATAGACACAGTTAGCACTCACCTGGACCTGAGACCTGGACTCAGACTAGGACCTGGAACTGGACGGAGATCTAGACCAGGACCTGAACCTAGACCTGAGAGCAGAGACATGGATCTGGACCCAGCACTGGATCTGGACCAGAGACCTGAGATATGAACCCGGACCTGGACCTGGACCTAAGACCTTAGACGTGAACCTGGACCCAGACCCACACCTGGAGCTGAGAGCTGAGACCTGAACCTGGACTCAGACCAGGATCTGAGACTCGGACCTGGACTGGGATCTGGACCGGGATCTAGACCAGGACGTGGACCCAGAGCAGCACCTGAGGCCCAGACCTGGAGCTGGATCCCGACCGGGATCTGGACCAGAGACCTTAGACATGAACCTGGACCTGGACTTAGACCTGGAGCTGAGAGCTTAGACCTGAACCTGGACCCAGACCAGGACTTGGACTTGGAACAGGACCTGGACACAGACCTGGACCTGGATCTGAGACCCAGACCTGGACCAGGACCTGAAACCTGGATCTACAAGTATTTGTGCCACAAAAATCCTAATAAAATTGAGAAGATGTTCGATTTTTTATATTTCATGAATATAGTTGAATTTTCAGTATAAATATCAGGCATATGAAAAAACAACACATTTTTTGCTATCTGTAATGTTGTTTGGACTTTATTGTACATTTTAAAATTCTTTTTTGGTCAGCCTTCATTTTTTTTTTTTTTTTTTTTTTTACCCTAATGCTCCACCTGTAAGTTAACATCCAAAACTCATTTCCTGGACCTTTTACAAACGGGACACTTTGCTTTGTAAAAGCAGGTAAAACGCAGGGCACGTGTAACTGAAAACCTGAACAAAGGCCTTTGAATTATTTCACTGAAATAAAATGCACGACTCCACGGCCTGAAACTGATTAAAATGAGACGTAGATACCGATCACACCTGCGTTTACCCATAAAGCCCCAGACAGGTACTGGAAACCCAAACCAGCCACTGACGTAAACGGTTTCAGACATGTTGATCCATTAATTCTATCAATACATTTTCAATACAGTTTGTCTTTTTTTTTATGGTCATCAGATATGACCCATTTGGACACTCAGAAGCTTTGTGGTTACCATGGAAACACCGTCATATTCTACAACATTGATTCACCAGTAAAACCCATGTAGTTTGATTAATGACAGCGGATGGAAACACTGAGTTTATGTTCAATTACTCATGAATGTTACTGAAAAAGTCTATTTTTTTTAGTTTTCTCTTTTTTTGATATTATAATAATCACCATTAATCTGAGCTTTCATCAACATTGTCATGATCAGTGAATTAAATACATGAAAATATGATTTTTACGAATAAAATGCAAAATATAATGGCTAACAGTATAATAAATGGTGCTAAATGACTTAAGAAAAGGAAAGATATAAAGAAAATTTAATTTTAGAACTGACACAAAAGAAGCACTGGGTCTTTATGGGTTAATATTATCTACTATACTTTCCATTTTTCATCATAAATCAAGTATTTTTCCATTTTTGATTCACTGTGGATGGAAACACTGAGTTTATGTTGAATTAATGATGTAAGTTCCTCAAAAAGTCACTTTGTCTTTAGTTTTCTCTGTTTCTGATATTATAATAATCACCATTAATCTGAGCTTTCATCAACATTATCGATGAATTAAATACAGGAAAATATCTTATTTATACTAATAAAATGCAAAATATAATGGATAATAGTATAATAAATGGTGATAAATCACTTAAGAAAGGTTCAATATAGAGTGTTTCATTTTAGAAGTGACAAAAAAAGTAGCACTGGGTCTTTATGGGTTAATATTATGTACTATATTTTCCATTTTTTAAGCATAAATCAACTATTTTCCCATATTTGATTCACTGTGGATGGAAATATGTTGAATTAATGATGTATGTTCCTGAAAAAAATCACTTTGTCTTGTCCTTTGTATTTACTATTATATTTACTATTTATTTAAGTCAAACGAAAGAGGATAATATTACAATAAATGATGAGAAATCGAATTCATTTGGACAACTGCCACTAAAGTACCACCGGGTCTTTATGGGTTAATAAGACACGTTGTGGAAAAACGTCTATTGACAAGACGGTTAATCTGCCATGTGGATCAACAACAAAAAAATATATGGGAACCTTTTGTTGTGTAAATGAAAAAGAAAGTCAAGAATCAGGACAAACAAATCAATAAAACATCTGCTTTTAGATCAAATACCTTCTGTTTACCATTAGCCTGGCATCATCCGACTGATCCAATGAGAAACATTTGCTATCAGGCAGATGTGTCTGGTTCCCAGGGTACGATTTGTACTTTATTTATTTAGAATCATGTGCTTTCCTTTCATGCCGCTCCTCCACACACCTGTCCCAGTATGACCTTTAACCAGTACTAAGTTATACCTGTGATAATACAACTCGTGTTTTTGTGTTTTCATTCATAATTCCGGTCGCTGCCTGGTTTTAACCTCTTTTTTTTCAGTCAAACACGTCCACATATGTTTACCAAAGCCCTCCAGAAGCCGCCTCAAACCTCAAACACTGACCGGTTCTTAAGGTTTCGTGTAACGCTCCCTCTGACAAAAATAAACTTCCATCTCTGAATGTGAACCAGGACAGAGGAAAGCCCCTCCGCGGCCCGGTCGGCGCTGCCAGCTGCTCTCAGTCCGACGTCTGGTTCAGGCTGGAGGGGTTTTTGAGCGGGTGCCATGATTTCACTAAGTAACGAATGACATAAGCTCGTTGTTTATGAGCAATGGATCAAACTTTTTCTGCTTTATTAGGTAGGTGGTGGTGGGCTGGATGACAGACTGCAAACAATCACTCATGTGTTTTTCACTTCAAACCTTCACTGTGTTGCATTAAGAGCTCGTGTTCACGTCTCCAGGACTTTATAAATACTGGTGTCATGTCTGCGAATCGACCTTTAGCCTCTTGTATGGTTTGTGTTACTTCATTGTTCTCATATTTGTCTTTTTAATTCCGCAGTTAGCTGGAAGAAAGATTTAATTTTGGGTGATTTATGCTATTGTGCTAAACTTTTACTGGAGAATAAGAGGCTGTATTTTTTCTTTAACCCCTAAAGAACCAGTGCGGTTCCCAAATATCTATTTATTTTAATCTTTTTTTGAGTGATTTATCACCGTTTATTCTAATATTATCCTTTGTCTTGGACCTTTTTCAGTAAAAATCAGCTATTTTACTATACAGGTAGTCCTCGGGTTATGAACGAGTTCCGTTCCTATGCTGTCGATGTAATCTGAATTTCTGCGTAAGTCGGAATTAACCCTTTAGTACCCCTAAATCTCTAAATAACTATCAAAATACATTTATTATACTTTGTATTAATAAAATGAAGTAAAAAATAAGATACTGTACTTACTGTACGTATAGTGTAATGTTCATATGTACAGTAATGGCAGACGATATTTTGGCGTCGTACAGTAATAGCGGCCGAGACTCCGGTGTCGTACAGTCAAAATCATGTAAGTCGGGTACATCGTAACCCGAGGACTACCTGTATTAATGTACTCACAGCAGGAAGGTCTTGGTTTCGATTCCAACACCAGTCGATGGTCGATGTTCTCGCCGTGTCTGCGTGGGTTCTCTCCGGGTACTCTGGCTCCTCCCACCATCCAAACACATGCACTGATTGGTTAATTGGTTATTAATCTAAATTGCCCATAGGCAGTGGCAGAGGCGAATTATTTCCATGTATTGATAGAATTAATAATTGCAAAGTTATTGAACATTTTTGATCAACAGAAGCTTTTGGACTTTGAGGATAAATTCAGTCACTTCAGCTGCTGAAACTTCCCCAAAAACATACAAAACATGACATGAGTTTACAGAGCAATCCTTCAGCCTGTTTCCTGTCGTTCTTTGATAATTCTCCAAATAGTATCTGTCATTTACATGTTGCACTGCCTTCATCTGAGGCTGCACAATGTCTGCATTCACAGTAAAAAGATGAACTGGTCCAAATCAGATTTTTTGTAACTCAGATCTATTTGTTACATAACACTGAGCAGAACAAATCACATGTACTCTGATCTTGTCCGTTGTAATTTGACTTAATTCTATATCTGGTTTCTCTTTTTCTTCATCCTCATCTGTGATATGAACTGCTCACAAACTCACAAATAAATACTGACATTAGTGGCCTGTGTGTTTACTTTGGTACAATGCATTCCTGTGTGTGGCATCTTCATTATGGGTGTTGTCGTTGTCGTTGTTGTTGTTGTTGTTGTTGTTGTTGTTGTGCCAGTTCAGGACCATAATCGTTTCATCCATCTTCTCTGAGCGATAGGTACTCATTTTCTTTGTCCGGTTCAGAGGGTTGTTTCAATGATCAAATAACTTTTTTAAACTATATTTTTTATCTCCGATTTTCTCTTTCTGTGCATGAAATGAAATGAAATAAAATGAAATGAAATGAAATGAAATGAATGCAGCCAGACCATAACCATCAAACAAACAGAGCAGCTGGTGCAAATCAGAGTCAGAATCAGATTCAAATTCAGAATCAGAATCAGTCAGAATCAGAGTCAGAATGAGTCAGAATCAGATTCAGAATCAGTCAGAATCAGAGACAGAATCAGTCAGAATCAGAGTCAGAATCAGATTCAGAATCAGAATCAGTCAGAATCAGATTCAGAATCAGAATCAATCAGAAGCAGTCAGAATCAGAGTCAGAATCAGAGTCAGCTGCCTTTTTAACAGTATCGTGATCCTCGTATTGTGGTTTGTATCGTGTTGCCAGATTCTTGCTGATACACACCCGAGGTAATAAATGAAGGAGTTGCAGAAAAACTGTTTCAGGAAAAATTCCAGTTTCTCCAACATTCCTCACATGTTTTATTGGCCACTGCATGGTGTACATTTTTTTTAAGAAAGTCCGTCTAGTCTTGAATGAGCTTGTTTTTGTAAAATAAATAAATAAATAAAAATTCAGTTTAGGTTACAGTGTGGTTATAAACTTTTTCTTACAGCTGTGACAACAGAAAATAATTCTTTTTTTTTTTTTTACTTAATAAAGTTATCTATTTATCTTACCAATCTCTTAAATCCATGCTCACAGATGATATGAGTCCTTTTTTTTCTCCTCACTTTTCTTTACACTTGCTTCAGTAACGTTTTTGTCATCAGGACAAGGAAAATCCTTTGCTACTTTGCTACAAACATGTACAGTACCATCTCACAATGTGGCACAGGCACACACTGTTAGTATCTGCAGGGCTTTGTTTCCATGCCTCCCTTGGACTGAAAACTCTTCCGCTGGGAACAGCACACTGCAATCAGGCCCGGTTTATGGCAGCCAATCTGCCATTCAGACCCGACTAAGATTGATGACGCCTGTCCCGACTGACTGGAGATTTCGGTGTCTGACATGCATCGCACACTCATAAACCTCGGTCCATCTGGTCGCAGACAAACAAGGAAATGTGTCTGTAAATTTGTAGTTGCTTGAGAAATCTGAAAGTTGGATGAGCATGGAGGGGAAAAAAAAAAAAAAAAAAAAAGGCAGTGTTTGTAGTCTGAGTGATGAAAGCGAGTATCCTGAACGGCTTTAAAGTCCTGCAGCTCCTCCAGTCGAGTTGCCCTTTTGACCTGCTGACCAGACTACTTACATTAACTAGACACAATGTATTCTCCCATGAATGCAGTGTTCCCATTGACACTTGAACGGAAGTATTTTTACGGCCTCCAAGCACCACTGAACAAGTTTAAAGCAGCTTAATTGCAGCGTTGACCTGATTGGCAGCTACATGAATGTGTCTTGGTGGGGAAGAGGCCACAGACTGTTAACTGCAGCGAGGTGCTAAGAAAAAAAAAAAGGTTAATGAGCGAAACGTTGCACTGCCAGACCCGCTTTCAAGTTGGGAATCATTTCTTTATACACACTCATAAATGTTTCCTAAATAAAAACGCACATTTATGGAGTTAACTTCCTGCCGAAACTTAACTTTTTACCACAGTCTTTGCACTGATATTCCTCACAAACAACAGGTGGCGCTACGATGGAACTATTGTGCAAAATAATAGACTTATTATAGTTTATTTTAACCCATAAACACATAGTGCTAGTTTATTATCAGCTCCCAAATGAAAAAGCTCAGAGTGAATTCAAAGTTTATTATATCAGAAACAGAGAAAACTAACGAAAAAGTCACTTTTTTCAGCCAAATCTATCATTAACTGAACATAAACCAAGTGTGTCCGTTCACTATCATCGATCCAATTACATCACATTTACTGGTGAATCAATGTTGTAGAAGATGACAGTGTTTCCATGGTAACTACACAGCCTCTGAACATCTAAATGGGTCATATCTGATAACCACGAAAAGACGACGAAGTGTATTTTACACTAATTATGTACTTGTATTGATGGGATTAATGGATCATCACACATTTTAGATCAGAATATGGTTTTGTTTTCCAGTGGATGTTTGGGTCTTTATGGGTTAACCTTCTGTTAACCTGATTTATCACCTTTTATTGTAATATTTTCTTCCGCATTTTGAATTTTCGACTAAAATCTGACATTTTCTTGTAGACTACATTACATTACGTTACATTTAGCAGATGCTTTTATCCAAAGTGACTTACAATAGAGGACATAAACAAAGCATATAGCATTTGTAGATACAAGGTGAACAGGAAATATACAGAACAATAGGTGCGACTGCCGCCTGGGGTTAGTTGGATTTTTTTTTTTTTTTTTTTTTTTTTGTAGATGTAGATTTCTCTACATGTTTATTAATAGTTCAGGGTAAATGAAAGATTATTATATCAGTTTAAAGTGTCTCTTTCAGCTGCACATAACTAAAAATAAACATCTACATCCGCTGTCATTTATCAAACTACATGGAATTTACTGATTTCACTGTTGCAGTAAATGCTGGTGTTTTTATGTTGGAGCCACTGAACGTCCAAAAAACACACATCTGATGCTTCTTCTTCATCATCATCTGTTCTGCTCTTAGTGGAACTGTCCTTCATTCTCACTCAGTGTTACATCCACACGGTCCTGGTTCTGTAGAATTATTGGATCAACCTTTATTTAACCAATGTCAGCGAACCATTTAAGAGTTCAGATTTATATCAATCTATTGCTAATGTACCTGTGATATTTATCCATTTTCCATATTTTCTAGATAAAAACCAAAATCAATTCAGTACTTACATTAATATCTATGTCATTATACTGACAAAAACAGTGCTTTTATTCATTCCATGTTTTCTTTTCTGTCTGTTTTAGTCACATGACACACACAGGAGTTAGTACTGGATTACATAACTATTGTTTTGATCACTTTTGATGGTCTAATTTTTTTTTTTTTTTTTACCACAACTTATATCAGAACACGGAAAACTGCAGAAAAAGTAACTTTCTGAGAAAAATACAGAATTAAATGAACATAAAAACAAAGATTTCCATCCACTGTCATTGATCCAACTCCATTTACTGGTGAATCAATGTTGTAGATGACAGTGTTTCCATGGTAACTAACTACGGAGCCTCTGAATGTCCAAATGGGTCATATCTGATGACCATGAAACTATTTTGCCTGCACTATTTCAATGTATTGATAGGATTATGGGATTAAAAGTGATTAAATATTTTAGATCAGTAGACAAAAACGGTGCTTTTATTCATTCTATGTTTTCTTTTCTGTCTGTTTTAGTCACATGATGCACACAGGAGTTAGGTCTGGATTACATAACCATTGTCTTTTTTTTTTTTTTTTCTCAAAATGAGCCCTGAATGTTTAAGTGATTCTGTAGGTAAAATCATTGATCAATAAAAATATATATATTTGAAGGTAGATCATTTCCTGTTTCCCTGTCAGTCATGGACCCTTAGAATCTTCACCTGTTTTCTTCTTACGGTGCCAGTGTTTCCATGAAATGAAACTGGACGCGTGTATTTTGTTGACACTATGGTTTGGAATGCAGGACATTTTCCACCACTGCGACAAACATTACCAACTTTCCACAACCTAACCATGAGAGTCAAATAAATGTCTGGTACAGTAGTAACAGGAAATGAGGTAATGAGGACCTGTATGGGAGTGCACAGCATGGAGAGCGATGCACTGACCCGTGGCGACCCAGACAGGTCCACTGAACTTTAAAGGTGAATTGGATCAGGGCTCCCACTCAGCCGCTCAGCCAAAAACCTCCTGATGAGGGCTTAGCAGCGGCAGTGAAAGCTACCTAATGAGTGACGAGTAATCAACACTATTACCAGGCGTCGCCACTGAGAACAGGCTCCGGCGCAGCGGGCCGTAACGTGGTTTACAGGCTGATTCGAGCAGAGTGCGACTAATCAGGAGGGGCGAATACTGGTGAAGTTAATGGCTTTAGTATAAACCACCGCCATTGCTAGGCCAAAGGGGAAAAAAGGCTTTGATTAATGAGCTGAAGTGGATTTTTTTCGCCCTCGTCTGTCTGTAACCATCTGGGGCTTTACCTAAACTGATGACCTCACTGCGTTTCAGTCCTGCAACATGTCCCACTGCCAGTGCAAACAACCGAGTCAGAACAAAACCCAGAAGGTCACACTGAACTAAGACACTAATTAGACAGGTTAAAGTCACCTTTTCTGTTTTCCCCTGATTGTTGCAATGAAATTAAACTTACTGGAAACGTTTTTAACCCTTAAAGGCCTAAAGTGTTTGTTTGTTTTTTTGCATTCTTCCTTTAACCTTTTATGAATGACTTGATTATTGATTTGACCCTGCACTGAACAAAAACTACTAATGTAATAAAATCAGTGTTATTGCTAAACTTTGACACGTCTGAGAGTCTAATATTTGTATCTAACATCCCTCCAACATGTATTATATAGACAATGTAGCATGTTTTGAGCAGTTTTTTTAATAAAACAAGTGGTATGATACATTCAAAGTGGCATTTTAAGGGTTAAAATCATGAAAATCATTGAACAGTTTATATTTCTGTGCAGAGCTGAAGTGGTTTAAGAGATTCATGCAGAAAAAAGTAGAGAGAAATATACAGTGTGTGATGTTTTTATAGCATTTTTTTTATTTTTAGATTTAAAAAAATGTAAAAACATAAAGGAGAGATAGAAAAAAAGACAAGAAGAAGAAAGAAGCGGAAAAAAATATGGATACATGATGTTTTTATATCATTTTTTAGATCATTAGATCAAAAAAAATATGTCAATAATAAAAAGTGAAAGAGAAAAAAAATCAGGCTTTAAGAGGTAGCAGCCATAATGACAGCAAATCAAAGAAAAAAACCATTAAAATGCACAAGAATCACTTAAGTGTTTCCTAAGGGTTAAGGAAGTTATTCATTTTTTTGGAGGAAATATGTCAAACTCTAATTATTACTCAAATTTCAGGGTATTTTTTCATGATGTCTCATAACACAACTAAAAGGAGTCAAGTTAGGACACCTGGTAAATTCAACGCTGTCCTCAGCTTCCACCAATTCCTGAAAAAGATATCTGGCTGTAGCTGCTAAATTTTTCTGCCTGAAAACATGGTGCTACAGTCTGGAGAAACCTCATAAATCGTGGGTTATTTGTCAGTTTTTTGGCCCAAATCAGCAGAAAGTGGAGTGAAAGTGGTGAAAAGTAAGAGACAGTAAACCAAAGTAATGAGCTTAAAGGAGCTAAAAGCATCCAGTGCACGCTTCACTGCATTTTTATGAACAAATAGTGATTTTATTAAAAAAACAGATGCTGTTTTTGACTCTGGAGACACATTTGCAATAAAATAATCTGTCTGTCTATTACTGTGCACATTATCACCTGTTCTGTTGTTAAAATAATGCAGAATTTGAACAAAATCTGGTAACTTTGAGGGAAACTACTACTATTATTATTACTTCTACTACTCTGATAAACTGCAGTAACTATAATATAGAGTTCTGAGAGTGACTTAAATCTGGCTTTATACTTTAATGAACTACTGTCGCATACGTTGAACTGGTTTTTAACTTTCCATCCGTTTTAAGTATCTTTTTGTTCAGCATTTTATGTCATAAGCCATTAGGTTACTTTGCATTTGTAATGTCTGTTTTAAGCTGTTTATGTCATTTCTGTACACTGCTGGACCTGGGTAAGGAGTTCTGTTGTTTCATGTTTCTTTGCTTGTGGCTGAATCGCAATAAAAACGGAACTTGGAAGCTGAAACTGAAGTAAAACAGAAGTAAATCAAACCACTGTCTGAGAAAAGGATCAGCCTGACAATGTTCGTGTGATGCATTAATAGAAAATATAATGGGAAAAGACTTCCCATGATGCAAAACGTTCAAGTCTGGGTGAAATATAGAACAGACTCTGCTTTACAACTGCGACACAACGGCCAAAGAACATGTGAAAAACGATGAGAATATGAATGTGACTGAAAAATCTGCACATTCACGAGTGTTTTTATCAGATGTATTTAGAAAAGTGTAAAAAGTTGTGTTTGTTTTTTTTTTTACTCATAAAACATCCACCATCAACCAACAGCATCTCCTGACATAAACTGTTAATCCACTAATTTCATCAATACATGTAAAAAAAATTTGTGTAAAATACAGTTTTTCATCTTTTCATGGTCATCACATATGACGCATTTGGATGTTCAGAGGCTCCGTAGTTACCATGGAAACGCTGTAAACTTCTACAACATTGATTCATCGGTAAAACCAATGGAGTTGGATCAATGACAGTGGATGGAAACATGGGGTTTTTGTTCAGTTAATGATATATTTTACTTAAAAAAAACACTTTTTCCTCATTTTTTTCTGTTTTGATGCAATAACCTTTGACTGTACTGTGAGCTTTTATAAACATCTAAAATATCAGTCAATTAAACATAGCAAAGTAGATGATTTTTACCATAAAAATGCTAAACTCAGAGGTTAATATTATAATAAAAAGTGATAAATCACTTAGAAAAGTTTAAATAGAGAGAAAAAAATCTTGTTATTGATTTATCTTGTCTTGATGCTCTCTTTTCAATTAATTTGCTGTAATATATAAGTTTTTTTTTAGGATGACTACAGCAGGATATTAACCATGTTGGCTAAAAATGTTATTGTAGATCATTAATTTATCAGACAACTACTTCTGTCTGATAAATGAATGATCTATAATAACTATAAATGCAAGACAGTATGAAACTTCCCTGGACTTTAAGAGTGTTACTGATACAGTTAATTAATTGGAATAATAATAAACTAATAAACTAAACTAAAAAAATATTTGGAACGTGCCGTAAAAGTCACACTGGGCCCTTATGGTTTAAAATGCAAAAATAAAATATTTTATCATTATATTTTCCCTCTTTAAGCTTTAATTCAGCACCTATAAACATTAGCATTGTGTTGCACTTTCACTTCAATTTATTCACAAATAATAAAAGGCAGAGATAAAAAAAAAAAAAAAAAAAGAATAAAAACCAGATTTGTGAAGTGAGGAGCTTCTAAAGAGGCCCATGGTTTAAAACTACTAACTACATGTAGTTTATTACACTGCAACACTGACTTTAAGTGTAACAAATCAGCACATCTGAAGCACATTTGGGTTTTATTCTTGTTTGGCACTCTGTGACTCAAAATTGGCCAAAGTCTTGTTGCTGTAACATTTTTTTTAATCAAATGTTCCTGGAAGATAAAAAAAAAAATAGAAAAAGCCCACGGTGCACACAGTTCTGCAGCAGCTGTGGGTGTTTTGCAGGCAGGTACTGTCGTCTCCAGGGTTCAAAAGTTTACACCGGGCCAGGATCTGTTGTTGGGACACTTTAAGCAACTTACAGACTTATAAAGCCATAATCCTCTGTGTGTAACTGATTTAATGAACAAAGTAAAAACAGAGGGTTGATCTTCTAATCCCTTAAATACTACAAGCTACTTGAAATACTACAAGCTGCATTTCTTCCCCCTTGATGTTAATCAGGACTGTAAATCCACTGATTTTAAGATTCGGATTTATCAATCTTTCAGAGGAAAATAAAACAAGAGCGAGGAGGATCTGTAATATATCACACTGCATACTTTTAGATTCTATGTGTGTGTGTGTGTGTGTGTGTGTGTGTGTCTGAATTCTCTGGCATGTGAAAGAGATTGAGTTTCATAAGGAGATCTGGTCGTTAATTCGCCCTGTTTATCTCGATGCTGAGCTCTGGACTAAATTTGAAAGTAATATATGATTCTCTCAGACATGTTTTATCTTCACCGACTTCTTCTTCTACCACCTCCTCCTTCTCTCCTCGGCTTCACTCCACCACCCCCTCCTCCTCCTCCTCTCTGAAATACCTTCCTCATTCTGCCGGTTTTATCTGCGCAATGGATCATCACTCCCACTTTTCACGTTTGCTGAGCTGAGGATAATCCCTGTTTATCTGTGCATTCAACAGCGTTACCCCTCTATTAAAAGTCTTACGGATGCTTTGAAGCAGTTCGTCATATTTACTTGTGCAAAAAATAGACATCAGTTTGATTCAAGGCATCACTTTGGATCAGTGGGAAGCGCTGATGCTCTACAGCTGCTGCAGATGTAATGGACCAAGAAGAACTTGTGCCAGCTCTGGTTTCACACTGTGCCGGTGGTTTATGTTGGCCCCTGATCAGGATCCACAAAGTCCTTCTAAAACCCCTTCGCAGAGCTTTGTTTTGACTTCCCCTCTCACTCCTCACAAACAGGTGATCTTCACCAAGTGCTTCAGGCTGGAAAACAATGATTAGACATTACACACTCTGGAGTTTTACACGTTTATTATCAATTTGTATCTTTGCTTTCAAACACTGACATCTTTAGTTGTGCACGAGCTTGTAGTGCCACCTTGTGGTAGATTTTATCAGTCTGATTTATAACTTTATAATGTGTTCAATCATCACAGACACATGGATTAACCCTCCAAACCTCAAATAAATGAAATGTTTAATAACTTCTGAGTCAATTTTTTAATAAGTACTGTTCTTATATAACAATAAATATATATAAGAGGAATTAGGGGTGTCAAATTATAATTATTTTTTATCTTAGGAGGGCTAGACTAGTAAAATAAAAGTAAAATAACCAATAAATAGTGGCAACTCCACATATTTCTCTTTGTTTTACTACTAAATTTACATCATGAACGTGTTTAGAATTGGGTGCTTCTGTGAAACCGGTCCCTAAAAACAGAACATGGGTCTAAAAATACAAACCAGATGCAGAAGCTGTCACGTCCGCTCCCCAGTCTGTAGTCTGTAGTCTTGTCTTTTCCTGTTTTATTTTGTAGTTTCCCTCCTGTGTGGTGTTTGCGTCTTTATTTCCTGTTCCACATCATTTCCACCTGTTCAACTGCCTGACTCCTCCTTAATGTGCGCACCTGTCTCTTGTTGTCTCCCTGATTCCCTGTGTATATAAACCCTGTCTTGTCTTTGTCTCATTGTTGGTTTGTCTCATCTGTTCTTCGTCGTTTCTCGTCAGTAAGTCTTAGTTTGTTTCATAGTTCGAGTCTTAGCCAGTTTTACCTCCGCATGTTCATTCTGGATAATCTTGGGTAATTTTCTTTTTTTTAATCATGAAAATAAATATTTACTCAGCTAAAAGATAAACTAACTTCCAGATAAAACACATTTTTATATTCTAACACTATTAAAAAGGACATGTAAATGATGTGTTACTATTCGTTTTAATATCTTTTTATTCTCTCTCAGGTACATTTTCGGAATCAGAGTAGATATGCAAGGCAGAGTGTCTCATAAAAATAACCACTGTTGCAAATCGCTCACGATTTAATTGTGTTTAAATGGGCAGATTCCACATGTCACATGAGCGGACACGATGGGTTACACACGAAACCTGGAATGAGACTGAGCTTAATGAAAAACCTACATGTCCAGACTAGAAAAACCACTGGAATTTTCACATTTAATATAATGTCTTTATTTATAGCAGGATATAAAACCATTTCAGGCAATGTTTTCCAGATCAAATAATGCACTGACACACAGGTAGATTTTCCTGTCCCAATTTTGGTCTTATTTTTGGCCCCAATATTTGATAAAAAAAATAAATAAAAAAATTCATTAATTTTATGATGGCTCAGAGTAAGAATATAATTTTTTTTGCCTGTATTTGAGGTCATCATTAGGTACATCCTGGGGGGAAATAAGTCAAAATTTCTCTGTTATTTTTGGGTCTAAAAAACTGACAAAGTACCAGATACCAAAATAAACCGAGTTAAAACAACCTGAAAATTCTTGAGAACATTATACCTTTTCTCATCATTTACACATGTGGCTTAAAGATTTGCAGATCACAGATGCATAACATTTAATCACAGGCATCTTGTCAGGATTCACAGTTTAGTTTGTTGCTGCTCACAGACACATTAATATCAAAGTTGAAATCCTGAGTAGCAGCCAGTTTATGTGTGTAATTTGAGGGCTTGTGTGTAAGCTTTGATCACAGCTTTGTTTTATTAATGTTCATGACAGACAAAACGTATTTATAAAGGTCGGTCATCTCAAACTTTCACATAATTTTCACTTTCAGGGCTGTTAATTTGGACGCGCTGTCAAAAGATACTGATAAAAAGCCAGCTGAGGCACACTGTAATTAAATTATTTCGTGTCTTGTAATATGTTCTGTGTAAATTTCACACTTTGAACAAAAATTCGGACCTTTTGTCACGCCGGTTTTGGTCCACATGCCTTATTTTTAACTTGTCTTACTGTAAATAATTTATTCAACCCTCTCATGCAAGATTTATGAGAACCTTAAGAGTGTTTTCATCAAAAAAACATATTTTATAATAATATAAACAGAAAATATATCATTAACTGAACATAAAGCTAGGGTGTATGATCGCTGTTTTTTATCAAAGTCCACCGATTTTACTATTGAAACAATGTTGTAGATGATGACGGCGTTTCCATGGTAACTACGGAGCATCTAAACATCCAAATCAGTCATATCTGATGCCCATGAAAAGATGGAAAAAATTGAATTTTACACCGATATTATTGACAGGATTAGTGGCTTTAAGGTTATTAAACAGTTTAGATCAGTAGATGCTTCTGGTCACTGCTGGATGTTCGGGTTTTTATGGGTTAACTCAAACTTCACAAAGGTTTTTACACCGCAGTTATTCTTCGAGACAGTGCGTTTGTAATTTTCATCTTCACAGACCATTTTTACATCCATGACAAACACTTTGCTCCTTATCTGCTGAACCTGTCTGGAAATGGATCATTAAAATAAAATAAGGGTTTCAGCTCAATAGCTCACTGATGACCACGATAAGTGTCTCCATAAACCATCTTTATAGCGAATCTCCAATCGCACAACTATTCCAGAGCAGAAGTATTTGACATTTACGTCTGATGTTTGGAGGTTTCCATCCCGTATCTGCTCTAATGGCCAAACCTGAAGCAAATTTATAGACTCACAAAAACAGATAAGCTCTGATGCACTATCGTACAACTTGTATTTTCATGGAATCCAAATACCAGAAGCAGTCAGACACAGGACGCATGAATTATAGAGCTGCATGTAACAAGAATCCAACAACTAAGGCTTTTTTTTTCTTTTTTTTTTTTTTACATTTTTCAGTAAAGACAGAGTTTCTCACTACCATTCAATTCAGTTTCAGTTCTGTTTTATTTACATCACGTGTGCTATTTGGATCATACTCGTCTATTATTCCTGCTGTCAAAACTATTAAAAGTCTATGATTTGGTAAATTTTGACACTGGTTTGCGTCGTTCTCATCGATCTTACATAGAATATTGCACGTCTGCACAGTGTTCTGTCATGCCCGGGTACGAGAACCCAAATGCAGAGGAGAACCAAGGAGTCTTAGAGTTGAGCAAAAGAACAGTTTATTAAATGAAAACAGAAAACAAAACTATTATCAGTACACCATGAGGATAATTCAGTATCAAGGTAGAGAAATGGGCCAGGGGGAGTCCACAACTGGGGAAGCAGAGAAACCAGGCTGAGGTACCGACAGGGATCAAACAGGTTCATGAAAAGTGAGGGTGCAAATACGAAAAATCAGTCCGATCACATAGAGGCACAGATAAAGAAGAGGCAGAGATAGAGGTCCAGGTCCAGAAGGATGGTTCAACAGTACAGACAAGCGGGGGAAAGGCAAAACTCACAAAGTCCAAGATTCAAAAACAGGGAGATCAGGCAGAAAACAATGCTGGCAGGTCACAACAGGGATGAGACGAACTGGCAACTACACATGCAAAAGACAGACCCTGTGTTCCAATATCCATAATTCCATGAGTACACTTCTACACAGTACACTGTCTACACTTACTGAGTGCACAGATTTCAGCAGGTAAGTGTTGTTCCAAACCGTACACTCCGTGGTGCACTTACCGGAAATTACAATCGCGACTCCCACCCAGCTCATCATGCCGAAAATCATCCCCGACTTCGCTAAGATTTAACCATTCATGCACCTCTACCTTGAAAATGAGTTTGCGCATGAACGCTATATGGAGCGTCTGCAGGCGATGCCGGTCCGGTAGCAATTTTTTTTTTTTCGAGCCAAGTTGGCTCCGCCTATTCTGCTACGTAATGAAGGTGGCGGTCGTTGAGTGCGAAAAGTGTACATCATTCCACACTTCACGATTTGACCGTTTTGAGTACACCATCCGGGTTCTTTAAGTACACTTATTTTCACCCTGATCGTAATGTGAACACCCTTCGTACTCAAACTAAGTACGATAAGTACGGAAAGTATGGATATTGGAACACAGGGAGGGTTTAAGTACACAGTAGGAGAGGAAGGCAACAAGACACAGGTGCAACACATCAGGGCGGGGTCAGGTAATCCCACAGGTGGGAAAATCAGAGAACAGGAAGTAAACACAACAGACACCACACAGGAGGGAGGCCGACAAAATAAAACAGGAAGTGCCAAGACAAAACACTACAATGTGGAGGCAGACGTGACATGTTCTGTTGAAGCGATGGGACCCATAGCGATATATTTTTTTTCACACGACCCCAAATCTCCAGTGTGGAAAGAACATTTTTCCACTCTAAGGTGCTCAATGCAACATTTCTGACAATGGAATCAAAACAATTTGTTCAAGAGCTGACAACCATTTGTAAAGACTTTCATAAAAATGTTGAATTATTATTATGGGGTACAATAGTTTCAAAGAAAACAATAAGTAACACACTCAACATGAGAACTGAACATCATGGACAGGAAATAACACCTGCAGCTACTTTTAAATCTGTCAGAAAAACATCTCAGACGATCTCAACAACAGGTGGTTATAATGTTTTTAGCTCATCGTGGTCAAAACAGACCAAAAAAAATTACATTTAGGTCTTAAAATATGCAAATACATTCACTTTCCATTTATGTTTCTTCACATTACTAGTTTGATTTGTTGTTTCAGTCACTTTCATTTGCACAGGTTTGTTTATTCCTGGTATTTTGTTGTAACTGTATTGTGCGTGTGTGTGTTTGTTTTTAACTGCCGATGTCGTCGTAGTCATCCTCAGTTGAAGAGTCGCAGTCGGGGCTGACAGGGGAGTAAATGCCACCTTCATCTTCACCACCTATATACAAGTCAGTCCGTCCAGAAGAATTAAAAATGGCACAAATAATATTTCAAGTGTCATATTTTCTATGATATGTGACATTTACCTGATTGTTGTGGGTTTGTCGTTTGTGCAGGATAAGGCTGATTGTAGGAAAACAGTGAAGAGTCAAAGTTACTGCTGACAGTTTGTGACTGGAGCAGTTCTGCAACACAGGAAATACATATATATATATAAATACAGTAAAGGATGAGTCATCACCTGTGATTCATGGTACATTATGTTTGTGCAACTGAAGAAGAAATAACATCCTTAAAAAAACGCGTGGTGAAAGTTTAACATAATATGACAACTGAGACGTAACGGTTTAATTTAGTGTCGCTAAACTGGAACTTTAATGTCACCATTATATATCGAAAAAAGAAATAATATTTTTTTATTACTGTTCTAAATTGTCATCATAATAAAAATGAGCCACAATCAACTCATTGTTAAATTGTTTGATTTCATTATTATTACTACATTTTTTAAATATATATATATATATATATATATATATATTAATATACCATTTTGAAATCCTCCACATTTCCTGAGTTCCTGATGCCAATGACAACAACTAACACCATTTTTAAGGAACCATATCTCAGTCTAACACAGTGGTTCTCTATTTTTTTCTGTCAGAAAATCTCCAGGCCGCCCTCAACCCCAACAGAATTGTAAGAGTGGTGCAATTATAACTTGTATTGAAAGAAACAACAATATTGTAACGGTACTTTTGGCGTTTCCTTAAATAATTTTTGGTTCAAACTGAAAATAACAAAAAGGGGTGGAGCTACAGGATCATGAGTGGTCAGAGGTGAGCTAGTGCTAATTGCTAGCTTACATATTTGCTAAAATGGTAAACTTCATTAAAAATTGTCAAAAACATTTTACTACAAACAGTTGTGTCTCAGGAAAAAAATTATAAATAAGCCAAAAGTCAAACTTGGTGAGAGGTCACACAGACCTGTCAATCAAACCAGGGCTTTTTTGGGAACATCCCCCAGTGGCCAGTGGTGGTATTACAACTTTAAAATAAAATAATTTGGAAGTTGATTTAAAAATAGTTCTAGGTTTTTAAGGGTTAAAGTAAATTTGTTGACTGACCAGAAGTGACTTCGTGGTTTCTTGTGTTTTCATAGTCTTCGCCTGATGAGGTACTGGACGAGTCAAAGGAGTCGACCGAGACCTTGGACACTCGGGCGTAGACGTCGCGTGCAGAGCAGCCGTTAGAGCGCATGGTCACTCCATTTCTTGGGTCAAGAGCTTAAAAAGAAAAAATCCAGTTTACAACAAAAGTAGATGATGATAATATTAAAAGTTTTTTTTTTTTTCATTGTGTCTGAGAAAGGGAGGCAAAGGGTATTGTTTGTTAACACTTTGGCAGCAAAACTATTGGTTGAATTCATACCAAACTGGGTTTACAGATCGTCAGTGACTCAGAATAGATGTGATTACGTTTTGGAAAAAGTAGGTCAAAGTTAAAATTTTTATAAATTTTTTTTTTTTTTCTCTCTCATTTACTTATAATGGGCAACATTTCATATGTCTATTAAAGCATCCCTTTTAGTTACAATTTACTTACATACCTGGCACATATATAGAGGCAGTTAATATGCTGACATCAGCTGGATCGATTCCAAAATAAGCTACAAAACATGCGAGGGGCGGGGTTTGTTGTGTTTGGCACCACTTTTAAATTTTTGCTTCTATTTTCTTTTACTCGACTCCTTTTTAGTCACTAATGCATTATATTGTACGTACATATGTTTGTTTTATCTTTTACTTTTGTAAAAAAATATATCAGTAGAACCTCATCACAGGTAAATCTAAATAAGTATTAACAAAACATCCTTGAAGTATGAAAATGAAAAGTAAAATAGTACCTTTGATTGTTTTCATGTTGTAACTGATTTTTTTTTATTCATGTTACTTCACCAGTAAACTTAGAAGTTTGGCTCTGTACTGTTTTTCATTCTTTTGGGTAAATAAAAACCTAGAACTTTGACACTTCAACCTTATTTCTTAGAAGGTTATGTCTTAAATATATTTTGAATATTTGTTTTTATTTTATGTGTGACAGTTAGTGTCTGTAACTATTCAACCTACTGCTGTTGTCTTGGCCAGGACACTCTTGGAAAAGAGATTTTTAATCTCAATTATGTTTTCCTGGTTAAATTAAGGTAAAATAAAATTTAAAATAATAAAATTTTGGCATTACCGTTGTGTTTAGTCTTTAACAGATACATTACATTATAATATTAGTTGAAGCTTTTAGAACAAAAAACAAAAAATTAAACAAACAAAAATTAAAAAAATAGGATTGAAAATGTTGTAAATGTGTGCGTGCGTGTGTGTGTGTGTGTGACTCACCTTCTTCTGAGAGACTGTCAAGCCCCGGAGGTCTCATGAAAGGGTCTGTTCTGTATTTCTGAGAATCTGTTAAAAATGATGCAAAGTTAGAACCCGTGCTGCAGACTTTCACTGCACACAGAGCAGCTTCGACCGCAAAATACAAAAACAGAAACAAGCAAAAGACGCAGAGAAATGTGTGACTCAAATGTAAACAGAGAGGGAATAAAAGAACGTAGCTCACTCCGAAAGGTTGATAAAGTGGCAGACGGACCATTGCTTGGCTCATACTGCTCATAGTCTGTATCTACTGACGTGCTGTCAGCACTACTAAGCTGGGTCCAGAGATGCCGGGGGTTGGACGGGACTTTTTGGGACAAACACAAAGAAAACGACAGGACTTTATATGATGATGCTGGAACCGTTCCACCATGTTATTTACTATTTACTGCACTGATGTATGAGCTGGCCCAGACTCTATGGCAGGGGTGTCAAACATGTGACCCAGGGGCCAAAACCGGCCAAGGGGTCCAATCTGGCCCACGGGATGAATTAGTGAAATACAAAAATTACACTAAAGATATTAACAATCAAAGATGTTAAAAGAATTTTAGGTCAATTCAATCTAAAGTGGGTCAGACCAGTAAAACACTATCAGAATAAACTATAAATAACGAAAACCACAATTTTTTCTGGTTTTTTTTTAATGTGAAAAAAAGTTAAATTACACAAAAAATTTTACATGTACAGACTAAACAAACAAAACATGTGAATAAGCTGAACAAATATGAACAACCAGAAATATTTCAACAGAATTAAACGTAAATGTACCAATATTCTACCTGTTATTAAATATTTGGTGTGTTTATAGATCCACTGTGATCTGTATGTTATAATGAACATGTGAAAATGAGGAACTGAGGACAAATAATGACATAAAATGTAAAGAAAATGCACCTTTTTTAAATAAATTTTCTCATGTTTTTAAAGGATAGTTTGTAGATGTAAACATTTTAACAATACCATTTATCTTTTTTCACACTAAAACATAGAAATTACACATATAATCGTGGAACTAATATCATTTATATATTATTATGTTATTATTATTTTTTTAATGATCCGGCCCACTTCAGGTCATATTGGCCTGTATGTGGCCCCTGAACCAACATGAGTTTGACACACCTGCTCTATGGCATGTTGTGGTGCGTGTGTGTGTGTGTGTGTGTGTGTGTGTGTGTGTAACTCTACCTGACCCTGTGCTAAAAAAACAAAACAAACAAACAAAAAAATACTAACCCCAGTCAGCAGGTGCACCTACTGTTCTGTATATTTCCTCTACACCTTGTATCTGCAAGTGTTATATGCTATGTTTTATGTCCTATATTATGACTCACTTTGGATAAAAGCGTCTGCTAAATGTAATGTAACGTACTGAGCTAGTCTGCCTATCATTTATTGTCACAAATAATGCCACATAAGCACGTCATTAGACTTTCTAATTAGATTTTATAGTCTCATAATATCCTAAACCTGACTCTGTTTTTAATTATTATACCATTTACCGTCTGCTTCAGCCTGAATGGCAGTGACTTTGATGAGATCCACGGTGTCTTCATAGCTGTTTTTTTTCCGTTGTTGTTCAGGAGGTTGTGAACGATTGTAGTTTGTCTGCTTCACTAAGAAAGCTGTAAACATTAAGAAAGAAAATGACAATAGCACTGGTTATGATTGTTGTTCTGTCCTACATTGTTGTCTGATAAAATATTTTAAAAAAGAGAGATGACAAAATGCTTTATATTGTTTAGACACGTAACCATGACAACATTCATGAATGAATAAATGCACGTAACATAATTATATTGGATATTATTTGTGCTATATTGCTCATATACACTGCAAAAAAAAAAACACACACGTAATATCTGACGTCACCACCTTTGGTTCTGATTCCAGGAGACATTCAGTGGATTTAACTACACCAATAGTTCTGATCCTTCCATGGGTCAGT
>JAPSES010000058.1:14488930-14503141 GCA_029822895.1 Maxillicosta whitleyi
TCCACACAGTGATCTGGATCACCTCCAAAATTTAATCATCTGTTCCTTGTCTCAGAGCGAACATTTCCTGAAAATTTTCATTAGGTTTGGTCGATAATTACCCCAGATACTGAGAAACAATATTTTTGGCCCCATTGACCCCAATATTAACGAAAATTTCAAAGTGATCCAGAATCCAGGATTTCTTCCGGATCGTCTGTCAATCACACTAACACCAGAGCATAAATGGATGTACACCTAATACCACTCAGGCCAAAGAACAGTTTTTAATGATTACAATTATACAAATGATCCCATGTATTTATAAAAGTGTTTATTTTCAACTAAAAAATAAAATGTACATTTCCACAAACTAAAAAGTCTGACAGTGGTTCGGTTATTAGAAGTACAGTTTGGCCATGGCCTGCAGGAATCTCTTTTTCCTCTTCTGTGCAGCCAGTTGCAGCACTTCCTCTGGGTTACTGGTGTTCAGCTCCGTCTGACCGATGGCTTTAACCTGAAAGGCCAGAAATTACAGATCAAACACGAGTATTAAATAGATTTTGCCAGATTCTTATTGATAACCGCTTCAGAATCAACTTTAATGCCAAATATTTTCATGAGAATTTGTTTTGGTGTATTGGTGAATTTCAGAAACTTAAAAAAAATAAATAAATATTACAGAATTATGCAAAAGGTGCAGGGTTAAAACATGTCAGAATAATGTTCTGAAAATACCAGTGATGCATCTATAACTTTTTCAACTGTCAGTCCAAAACCCATAGAGATTTCCTACTAGAAGCATCAAATGGAATCTGCAATAATTAACAATAACCATCACACTGGATGTACAGTTCTCAACCCACATCTGAATGAACTCTTAAGAGATTAATTATCTGTTTTATCCTGTTTTTATACGATGCTCTTTTAGAACATGTTGCTGTTGTTCCTGCATTGTAGCTGTCATAGTGTCCTATTTATTTGTTTAAGTATTAGGTTTTATTGTTAGTATTTCTTTGTAAGCGACTGTGTAGTTCAGTGGTTAATGCCACTGACTTTGGTGTGGAAGATAGCTGGTTCGAAACCCAGGTGATCCCTTGGGAAAGGTTCTTTACGCTATACATCCCAATGGGGCCACGAGGGGGTGCCAGCCTCATTAATCCGGTTCAAAGCCCGGTTGTGTCAGGAAGGGCAATCTGATGTAAAAAATTTTTGCCAAATCAACAAGTGAAGATGATTCACTATGACCCCGAAAGGGAAAAAGCTGAAAAAATCATCATCTCATTGTTAATATTTCTTTATGTGATCACTGTTTTTAGTTTTTATTAGAGCCGTATACTGCTGGTCCTGAGTACAAATTTCGTTTCATGTATGTGGAGTGACAATAAACTTGAATCTGAAACTAACTCTGACAACACACTTGAACTTTATTTTACATTTAAGTAGCTTTTGTTGTGAACAGACACCATGTCAGCTGCAATGTGAGATGCACAATTTGCATTAGTGACAATTGGTCGCATGTTTTTGGTGTTTTGTTGCACATCAACATACATTTCTGACGCATTTAAAAAGGGTAAGTGTTAAATCAGTCCAAATTCATGAGACATTTTAAGTCCTGAAATTCACTTTTTTAAGACCGAGAAGCTCTAAAAAAAAAAAAAAAAAAAAAAAACCTGCCAAAGCACTTTTTACTGTTTGAATTACTCACAGCTATTTGTCTCTTCTCAGTCTCACCCCGTTTGTGGTGAATATCTGAACCAAGAGTCAAAGACTGTTACAGTAACAGCGATCGAAAACACAATCCTCTTTTGTTTTCCTTCAAATCGATGATCTTAAAGGATACGGGTCAGATATTCCAATATGGTGACGTCCCAGATGTAATCATAGAACGAGTCCATGGCATCATGACTGTTGTAACAAAAGGACAGATTTAATGTGTTATACATGGACTCTAATGGTTTTACATATTGGACTCCTTTATGTTGTAAAGTACCTGTTCTGTTCCTGAAGAGCTTTAAACGCTGTCATATAGTCGACTTCTCTCAAAAACTGGCAGAGGACGGCAACCTATAAAAGACAAAACAGGCTTTTAAACAAACACAAAACCAACACCAATATGATACATCTCTAAAATCAGACACGGTACAGAAATAAATCCTCTGTTTAAGCCTCACTCGTGTTGAACAATAAAATATGACAGATCTCCCATCAGCAGGAGCAGCCATCATTGAAATCATGTTCATTGAAATCAGTGAAATGTCTGGTTTAACCTCTGACCTGTGTGTGACAGTTCATCATCGAACAGCATTTGATCATCCTCTTCAGCACCTGCAAATAAAAATCACTTGTTTAAAACAGTTCTCATGGGGTTTTATGCTATACATTGTCTGTATATGCATTGTTTTTGTATAGAATTCAGCTGCACAAAAGTTCCTATGTGTTCTGCACAAATAGCAATAAACTTCTTGAATCTTACTGTAGGAAACTTAGTTAAGGGATATTCTCACAATTCATTTATTTTCTCAACTGATGATTTAGTACTAATTTTTTCATATTTTCACGGCAGCATAAGTAGCTTTTACATGTAGAACAGTCGAAAACTTATTGAACAGAAAAGGAAAAAAGAAAGAACCAGCATATTTGCAGTAAAAAATAATTATTAATTTATCAAAGATGTGCATTAAGTTCAGATGAAGTCCTAAATGTACAGAGGTTGTAATTCAGAAAATGTTATAAAACCATGTATAAATGTAATTTTCTTATTATACATAATCTAAAGTGAGTATGTGATGTTTTATTTTCCATCTGTAAAGCTTTTCATTTGTTTGTGACGTACCTGGTCTGTGTAGACATCAGGTGGTACAGCTTTGGTGAAGAAGTCAGAGCACACAGCTCCAGCCTGAAGGTACAGGTTCAGAGCAGCAGATTACTGGTTTTTAAATAAACAAAAAAAAAAAAAAAAAAAAAAAAAGACAGTGAAGTAACTAATAAAAAGAAGAATTTTCTACGAATGAAATTATACATCATTTATTTGTATCAGATGGAAGAAACTGTAAAATGTATTGAGATGAATGTTGACATTTACAGGTTTTTGTCTCCCATCTACAACGCTGACAGTGTTCCAGTAACAGCAGAAATGTTCAAAATACGTAAAAGCTTTTTCAGTTACACCTCATTAGTTCCTGTTAAAAAAGTAATTTTAATTACAGAGTGGAATAAGATGGAAGAAGATTAGAGAAGGAATAAGTTACAGTAATTTAAAGATCCTACAAGTTCTATAACTGTGCTTCAATTGTGTAAAATCATGATTAAATACATGTATAAGTAAAGATTAATCTTCCAAATTCTGATCAAAATGTAACCATTGACCTAAAGATTAAAATTCATTTTCGATCAAGGGCAACATACAGCCCAATTTGACCTCAAACGGTAAAATAATAACACCTCCAAGTGTTTGTCTGTTTTAGTGCAAGAACGTAAAATTACAAAATAAAAATGTTTAGTTAAAACCTCTTTGGAGGGCCTGTATGTAAGTTTATGGAGGTGATTTAACAGCTCTGCCCTTGATGGAACGTTCATAGCTACTTTAACCTCTGAAGTATGGATAGGTTTCTTACCAAAGTAAATGTCGGCCTGTGTGATGAGCCAGGACTGGTTATTGGGGTTCAGGGTGAGGGCGTAGGATACCAGCTCTTTAACCGTCACAGCCACAGCTTCAACGTCCACTGCCTGTATACTGATCAACACATGATGACAATGATTAAAGACTGATTTAATGTGTGGGACACCATTTTTGTTTTACTTTATTTATTCTTACTTGGGCAGAGAAGATGGCCAGATGGAGAGGTGTTCTGCAGTCACCTCATTTACAATATCATCCTGCACAAGACGGAAACATTTGGATCAATCAGCAGGTTAGTTTGACACGGGCATCCAGTTAAATATCACACAGCCTGCAGTGTGTCATTACAAAGTGAAAAAAAAATCACATGTGGGCCATACCCGGACAATACTGTGGAGTCTCACGAACAGGGAGATGAGTGTTGTTAGAACCAGTGGCTCCTGTTACAAAATAAAACCATGACATTTTATCTGATGAAGTTACTCCTATTTCTACAGCCGTGAGTTTGATTTTAGTCGATACTTACTCTAAGTTTCTTGACGAAAGTGATAAATTTGCTCCTAAGCAGGACAGAATGAAATAAAAAGCATATTAATATATATTTTTTTAAAAAACATGTAAAAGTAGTTTTGTGTTCTGGATAAGAGTCATAGCAGACACCTGTGCAGGATGCCCATGGAGGACTCCCTCTGTTTAATGAGGCCTACTCGGCCGTCATTGTTCCTCTTGTGCTGAATGGACACACTGCAGATCTGAACCACCACCTCCCACAGTTCTTTGGCCGTGCGTCTGCTCTCTTTAGGACCTGGAAGCTCTTTGCATGTGGAAGCCAGAAGCTGACCGAGCTGACAGAAACACAAGACGCACGTTTACACTTCAACAATGTAGTGTTCAGATCACGCACGCACGCACACACACACACACACACAGTCTAAGCCTATTTGTGCTTGTTTTTAATAGACTTTACCTTGATATAAGGGTTGTTCATAACCAAAGATGGCGGCACCTGCAGAGTCAGGTAGTCATTTTCTCTCCAGTTCAACATGAAGGCGACACATTCCTCACCAACCACCTGACGCAAAGGCAGATCTGGAGGAACACAAACCACATAGTCCCCTTTAAGACGGCACATCCACCACTAAAAACAGAATATCTGCCATATTTCATGTACAGTTCAAAGTTAAGACATATGTTCTTGTACAGTTTGGCACAGACCAGATAATGACTTTGTACATACTGACCATGAATCCTCATCTCCAGGTAACCTCGGACCCTGCTGACCAGGTCAGGGGGCGGTCTTTCTTTGCTGCCCTCGGCTGCCATAGTTTCATGAGCCCTGACCTCCAGCAGCAGCATCTCATTCAGCATCACCTGCCTCAGCTTTGGTGAAAACTCAGTAACAAGCTCCAAACAGGCAGAGAAGAGCTGCCGTGCATGACCAAAGTCCTGAGAGAACAGAAAATCATCAAATTATTGAACATGTTGCACCCAGTTTAACACTGTTAGAATGGGATTAATCAGATGAAACCCTTTGTAGTTACATTTAAATGTACGTTTACATGAATTAGGACTGAAAATGTCACGTCACCTTTATTGATATACAGTGGAGACCTTTGGCCATGAGGATATAGACCAGGTCTTTGGTCAGGTTGTCTTTAATACCAAGGATCACGTTGATGTAGTCAGGAGGAACTTCCCACTGCACAAACACACAGGATTTCATTACAATAAATATCTTCCAATTATATATTATATATAATATATATATATATTATATATATATATTCCAATTTCCCTAAATTATTACATAGTTTTAAGAAACAAAATTACATGTTACGCCTCTGGGAAATTTTTTTTTTTTTTTGGTTATTTTTTTTCCACATCTGACCTTGCTGTTGACCCTCCAGAAGGGTCGTTCAGCCATGCCGTGGAGCTCGATGAGGATCTGCCTGATCCGGCGTGGCTCCAGTGACAGGATGAGCTGCTGCTCCAGCTGTCCAATGTTCACACTAGCTGAAGCTGTGGAGGAACACAAGCTTAAGAAAACTGAAACTAACATTAAGCCCTAAACAGGATAACTTGGAATATCATTTACAAAAGAAACTCAGTGCTGAACCTGGAATGTCATAGAAGGATGGCAGAGGTTTGGCACTGAGGTTGATTGTGGCTGATCTCTTCCTCATCTGCTCCACCAGAACCTTCCTCTCCTCCTCCTTCAGGAGCTCCATGAAGAGTTTATGAGATGACACCATGAAGACCAAAGACAGCTCCTCTAAGTTCTCACACAGAGTTCTTCAAGAAAAAAAAACAGTAGTGTTTAGAGGATAAATTCATACTGAACGATGGAGGATGAATTTTCACCCTTTAAGTAAAAGCACTAATACTACACTCTGAAAACATTCCACAACAAGAAAAAGTTCTTCACAACCTTAAGCAGAAATGGATAAACACCTATAATGTGAGACAAAACTAAACTGCCAGACAAATATACAATCTGCCTCTGAGTTGTAGTGGAGCAGAAGTAGGAAGTTGCATTAAATTAAACATTGCAATTGTTTACACTTTTGCAAGTGACACAAAAACATTAGTGGATCTTAGTGGTTTTATGTCATTTTAACATGGATTAATAACAAGTCCAAGTAGAATATGAAGATACTACAGCACAATAATCATCAGAGTAAGTTAGTATTGGTTTTTTGTAAATAAAATAACTGTACTACATGTCACATACTTCATGAAATTGGCCATGTTTCTTCTGGATGTCTCTGATGGACAGTCTTTTTCCAGTGATCGTGTGCAGACCTGCAGGTTAATGAAAACTGCTTTTAAATGCATAGGAATACTAGTAATTTAATATTATGAGACCACACTCACATCATACTCCTCAAACATTGGTGAACTTAAAATTTTAAAAATGTGCAAAACCTCATAAAACACTTTCATCTTATTAAAATTATGTGACAAAGTGAGTACCTCTAAAATGAAATCCACTATGCGTTTACTGGGTTTCATCAGCAGCTGCTGGAAACGCACACTGAGGATTTCACCTTCCAGCGCATCTCTAATGGCGTTACAAACACAAATCTTATGGCACACCTCATCCAGGCCTGATTCCCTGAACAGATAAAGAATTTGTGGAAGACCATGAGGAGCAGTGGTGAACAGAAGAAGGAATGCATTATCCCACGTATTACATCAGTTCTCAGTATGCTTGTTAAATTAGTTAACAGAGTTGTGGTCTCACCCTTGTTGGACTTTGTAGAGAAACTCCCTGAGAACAGAGCGTCTAAAGTGGTTTGGCAGACTGCGAGACACATTGTCCTTAATGAAGGCTTCAATCACAGCCTGGAAGAGAAAATGACACACATGTACCATCGGATTTTAAATGATAAATTATGTACACCCAGTAATACATTTACTATTACATTACATTTGGCTGATGCTTTTATCAAAAGTGACTTACAAGGTGTAGGAAGGTATAGCGTAAAGGGCCTTGCCCAAGGGCCCACCTGGGATTCAAACCAGCACCTCCCACACCAAAGTCAGCGGTGTAAACCACTAAGCTATCCAGATATTACTAAATCATTAACCTCTAATAACCTCTTATTAATTTGACACTTGCTTTCCATATTATATATTTATGAAGCTAAAATCTGGAAATAGTTGCCAGCCCCCCCGCCCCCCCTCAACTTACATGCAAATCATTATGTATTCAATAGTGTTTAGGCAGCAAGAAGGTCCTGGGTTTGATTCCCTGGGGGGGCTTTGTATGTTCTCCCCATTTCTATGTGGGTTCTCTCCACTTTCCTCTCCCATGTAATAATAGGTCAGTTGGTTAAGCTAAATTACCCATAACAAACGTGTGTATGATTTATCTCTATATGTCAACCCTGTGATGAACTGGTGACATGTCCAGGGTGCACCCCGCCTTCGCCCATAGGTAGCTGAGATAGGCTCCAGTGACCCCGTGACCCTTTCAAGGACAAAATGGTTCAGAATTTACTGAATGAAAGTTTAATGAGTTTTTATCCTTCTCTGACCTGATAGTTGCACGCCCTGATCAGGCTGTTGATCTGGTCGTAGGGTAAGGTCTGGGAGTCGGAGGGGTCACAGTCTCCGGTCAAAGCTTTGCAGGCGTTCCAGTAACCAGCCAGACGCTTCTCATCCAGGTGAACATGGACAGTTGAATCCAGCTGACAAACATTCAGCAAAAACTAATATTCACAAACTTTCTTTGTGGCAGAAAGCTTCACATGAAATAATCTCTGTGTATTCATGAGATAACGACAAGTAAAGTATTAAAGTCCACCATAAATCACAAAAAAACACCTTCTTTAGCAGCTCCTTCGTCTGTCTGAAGTGATCTCTGGCTTTCTCGTGAGTTGGCTGGTCTGTGCAGCCTTGCTGGAAGAAAATACCTCCTAAATCATAATGTACCTGTAAAACAAAATTTTGGAATCAAGTGTCATTTCAAAGCGAATTTTTACGACTAAAAAGATTGTGGATCAGACATGTTCACATTCCCCAACCTGACAGTGCAGCTCATCAGCACTGATGCAAAGTCCTGCGGTGGACGACTCTGTCTCTCCGTTGGCTGCAGCATCAGCAGCCAGTAAATCCAAAGTCCTCAAAGTGTGAACGTAAAAGTCTTTCTTCAGCTGCAGAGCTCCTTCCAGGACACTGATGGAGTCTGCTGCCTGTTCCTTAAGCTGAGAGAATGAGGATAAGAGGAAAGGAAAAGAGCCAGAGTGGTTTATAATCAATTAATTATCAGCATAGAAAAAAAAATCTTTACATAAAAAGCAGTTTACTCACCACAGTAAGGATGTTTTCAGTCATCTCCTTTTCTTGCTGCACAATACTCAACCTAGAAGAGGAAAAAATACATAAAAATCACTTTATGTGTATTATTAACCCATGCATTTACACCTTATTTGGACATGCTTATGTGAATTAAAAGCAGGTTATCATGAAGTCAGTCTTTTAATGGTGGTTGTCTGCAGAACTCACATGTTCATCTGGTGAGGTCCTGGTTTGGTCTGTTTCTCTGGAAAACTACTGAGGACAATGGTTCTAATGGCCCTTTAAAACACAGTGAACATGCTTAGTTATTTTTTGTGTTCGAGTTTTTCCTTCTTTCATTAACGAATCTCTCTAAAATGAATGAAATTTGTTTGTATGCAAACCAATCCATTTACAACACATCATTTCCATTGTACAGTAGAAGCACCAAATTTACTATCATTACCTTTAGTTACGATGCTTTAAAGACTTTACTCAGCTGATGTGACCTTTGTGGGTTTTCACTCACCAGCGGTTGTAAATGATGACACCCATTGCAGTGGTGGGAGGCAACGTAGACAGATCCAGGTCCACATGTTTCACCCCTGGAGGCACTTTACTCACACACAGGAGCTCGTTCAGTAACATATTCAACACTGGAATAGTCAAGCTGACAGAGAAAGAGGCAAATCATTACTAAATTAATTATAGATTTTGATACTACTACTACTACTACTACTACTAATAATAATAATAATAATAATAATAATCTGTACTGTATACACTTATATAAATTAAAATGTTTACATTGCAGGAAGTCACAAATCTCAGTGTAGGTGAGAGAATATGGGAAATGCTATAGTGTCTTGGTAAAATGTTAACACATGCTAACCCTTTCTCGAGTGCATCCAGGTCCCATTTCATATGAGCTGCTACTTTCAGTGCCAGCAGCTTCAAAGTACGGTTCCTGCGATTGTCTGCTGGAGGCTGCACCTGATTCTGTTCATTCACTGAAGGCTTCGACGCCTGCTCCAGGAACTGGATTATCAGCTGCACTGGTGTGGGATCTACGGAAAACAAAATATAGTGTATATAACAACATGAACAAGTCACGTCTACTTCAGGATCCATTGAAAACACCCAACCCTTGATCATTTAAAGAAATTTTTATGACCCTGGACACAAGAATAATTAATTACAGCCACAATTTATATCATAAACATTTTACTTGTTGAATAAATTTAATTTGGAATGGGATGAAATGGAGAATAAATGATTTTATGACAGAACAAAACAAACTAAATACGTTAACATCAAAATGCAACAACAGGGATGTTTATGCAAATATACCGACCAGGGTTTGACTTTTGTAGGTGTTTCTCCAACAGACTGCCATCCAGGAGAAATTCAAACCAGGACGTCTGCAGAGGTGTACCAGGTCGGCCGCTGATCACTGCAGCGACCCGGTCGGCTGCCTCCGCACTCATCCTCCCCTTGTGATCAGGGATGTAGAAATGAATTAAAATCAATATTTCTTAAGATATCACAGCAGCTTCAAGGGTGGAAGTGGTCAGTCAGGTATTCTGAGTGAATTGAAATAATAATAAAAATACATAATAATAATAATAATAATAATAATAACAATAATAATTTTAATATCTGGGCATTGTAAGGATAAGTATTAAGCTACATATTAAATTACTTAAAAGGGCAATGATCAAAGGAGTGCTTAGAGAGATTCTGATGTGCTATAACTGAACAAAATTCTAAAGTTAATGACTGTGTTATTAGTGAATTACTAATCTTTATAGATAATTAAATCTGTATTTTAGACTGAGTTGGAAAGAGTGGAACACAGGTGGCAAGATCTAGAGGCTGACACAGGACAGGAGGAGGTGGAGAAATATCATTAGTGGCCTGTGCTCCTTCAAGGGGTAACAAATATATATATTTTTATTAAAACATGCATCATAATTCAACCTAATGTTTATGAATACAATCTTTATTTCATGCACATGTTAAACAAGCCACTGAAGTGCATGATTTAGTGTAACATATTTTGTAGTACACTATTATTTTCTTTAACTTTGATAAACCTTTTTTGTCTGCTTCACTGAAGCTCCACGGATATTAACAGAAATGCAATATTTTTAAGATATTAATCATACAATTTATGGATGACCAGTGACATCTATAGTTAAAGCATAGAGACTTGCCTTCAAGTTAAATTGTGGCAGATCGGCAATGCTTCAAAATACATGTCTGCATTAATGGTGAAATAATGATGGTGATATATTTATTGTTGCAAATATCATACTATTAAAAAAGCACATTTTATGTTTTTGGTGATATAGTTTTTAAGAAGTAGTAGATATGTGTCATGTATTCAATAACCAACGTACACAAATATTAATTATAACTATATTGTTTAGAAAACCATCTTATTTTCTACTTATCGTTGACAGTTTATTTTACCAAAAGGGACTCAGTGGAGGTTTAATTTGTTGTAGAAGCTGTCCCAAATGAGCGGGGTTTCAGCAGACATGAGTGAACCGCACTCACACGGGGTGCCTTCAGTGATAAATCAAACGCACTCTTTGTACCATTCTCTGTTGTGCCTGATACTAACGATGTTTTGCTAATTTTCTTGTCAACTGTCTGAGCGTTACAGTCTCACATTACAGGACGAATTATCTTACCTTAAGGCAGAAAAGAACAACCAGACAGACACAGGCTAAATGTAAGAACAAATTAAATAACAGTGACAGCTACACAGAGTGCTTGAATCTCACGTATTTCATTCTGAGACTCGACATCGGCTCCTGCGTAATTCCGCTTCCGCTTCGATCACAACGAAGACACAGGATGCGTAACGTTTGCGCATTTTTATACTGCGGTTGCACAAAGTGGTTAATATGTTGACTTATGAAACAAGGAAAAATAGATCAAAACTTAAAGTAACCAAATTTAATTTAGAAAAAAAATACTCTTGAACTCGTCTATAATAATTAAAAAATATAGTTAGTGTTCAATATGAGAAAAATTAAAAGATGAAACTTGAAATAAATAAATGTATGGATGTTTAATGATAAAAAAAAAAATCTGTAAAAAAAAAAAAATGAAAATGTCTCATAAAAATGGCAGACTTTGAAGAATTCGTCCATAATTATTGGTTTATTTATCTGTTTTAACCAGAGATTTGTCACCTCACTTTAAGAAATATTGGATTATTGTAATAATTATTACTGACTAATAGTATTGTCATTATTATTATTATTGTTAGTAGTACTAGTATCATTTGTTGGTACAATTATTTATATCTTTAAGTATCCTTAAAGTGAAATTGCCCCTTTTTATACACATTATCTTGTCATTTCTCTTATATGTGTACATAAAATGTTGCGTTGGTACTGGAACCTTAATTTTCCACAGGGCTCTGCCCAAGGGATGAATAAAGTTCTATCTAATCTAATTTAAATATTGTCTGGGTTATAATAATAAAAGAGTTTAATATTTTGCCAATCAACATCTTGAAAGCACAAATAAAGATGACCAAAATTTACAAAATCCCAAAGTGTAAACATGCAAAAAGCAATGCGCAACAGAAAGAAATCGAGACTTTGTAAGGTTTTATTTTCATATTTCACCTGCAAGTTTTTTTGTTGTTGTTTACTTTTAAATTGTAATTATTGTATGCTGTGTGAGTTGCATGATGATACAAATGTTTACAGCTACATATTCTTTGCAAAAACCATGCCAGTAAATCTTGACACAAAGTGGAAACACCATAAAGAGATCAATATTTTATTTATTAACTCATACATACTTTAATTTTCCACCGGCGCTCACTCAAGTCTATTAATTAATCCATGGCTGTTTGCAGACAGACATACAGACTTGCATGATAGCACCCGGAGGAATTACCACCGAATACTTCAGGTACCAAACAGGAAGTTCAGACATACAGAAGGTAAATGTGAGCAGTGAAGGGTTTTTTAAATCACACCTTCCAACATAAGGCATTCAAACAAAGACAAAGCAACAAAATGAGCAACTTCAGAACCAGCGTCGGCTACTCTTTAAGGCTTAAAGAGATATGAATAAGTCAGTATAAATGTTCACACTTCCTTCTGACTGCTCTCGATAGTTCACTGATTAAATTCGATTCGATTTAAGAAAGCTCAAACCAAACCAGGTACCACCATGATACGGTTCTGAACAATCTCATAGCAAAAACATGGTATAAATGGGGAAAAGCAGATCACATGGTACACAAAAACACCAGCAAATCTTTCTTTGTCTGCAAATATCACCCTTAATCTCAGATACAGGATGAAGCAACTGCATGCTTCTCCCATTTCGCAAACACAAATTTAAAAAAAAAAAAAAAAAAAAGGAGTGAGCTTCAAATGCATACAGTGTTAAAAACCCCAAAGGCGGTACAGTACATCTTCTTTTCTTATTTAATTATCTTTTTACAAGAAAAAAACAAAAAGGTAGAATGTAAAAAAAAAAAAAAAAACTGTAACAACTACATTTTGAGATGATACTGTAAAAAGGCAACACAATTATATGAAAATAAATGGCTTCATCCATCCCTTTTCCTTAAAAAATAGTTTCCAGCATAATCATTTTCCAAAAGAAAAACTGTATTTTAAGATCCTAAATACAAAGCTTTTTTTAACGCAAAGTCATTTATACATGTCTGGCTATTAGATGAACAGAAATGTATCTATTTTTTAATGAACTGTAGTGCTGTGATCTTTTACTGGTCAAGATTCCAAGAGAACACTTTAAATATTTCTTCAAATATCAATAATATTAATATCTCCTGCTAAGAACAGAATTACCAAATAATTTCAAGAGAGGATACTGAACATTATGATGCCAGTATTATATGTGAACTAACTTTGTTATTCTTTTTTTTTTTTTTTTTTGCTCTGTGGTCTTGGACACCATTTCCATTAAAACAACACATTAAATACTAAGATTTAAGCTAGAAAAAAAACTCTATTCAAAACTAATAATATGAATAGGAGACAATCTCTGTCCCACAATGCTGGCATAAACTATCACAAAATAACAAAAAAAAAAAAAAAGAGTAGTAGACCAAGGTCTGTGTTGACATCACATATTCTCCTCCCCTTCACATTAACAGTAAAGCATGGCTTAAAAATGACAGTACAGTGATTAATATGGCATAGATTATTTTCATCAGTGTCCATGTACGGTATCATAATCACATAATGTGGAGACTATATTGAAGCTCAGTAAAATGTGCTCAATTGATCCCTGCAGGTTCACCAGGATGTGTAACAGTGACCAGACGTGTTTCTGAGTCAAAACCTGACGCTGTGTTGGAATCGTGGCGTTTACAGCGAAGGCCGAGCCGCTGTTAGTACTGAAAGGAGATGACAGAGTTCACTTTGTAGACGTGGTACGAGCGGTTCCAGAACACTCGAGTGAAGTAGTTTGTGTAGGGCGAGTAGTTCATTTTTATCTCGTGGCAGAATCTCCCATGTTTGGAGAGTGAGTGTATCTCCCCTTTGTCATAAACCACCTGATGGGACAAAAACGAACAACAATAACTGGACAGATTCTTTCAGCCGAAATTAGTTAAATCAGTCTCTTGTTTTTCCAAAAGCTGTCCACAAACTTTAACAATACTGGAATATATTTATTGTACATATCTATTTATACTATGTGTTTTGTTTTGTTTTTTAAATATAGGATTCAGCTTCTTTTGTCAATGTCTTATTTTCCATTTCTTCTTATTTTATTGCCCTTACTTCTGGCTATTCTTTGTCAATATCAGTGCAATACCATCA
>JAPSES010000058.1:14503241-14532753 GCA_029822895.1 Maxillicosta whitleyi
CAAAAGCTGTCCACAAACTTTAACAATACTGGAATATATTTATTGTACATATCTATTTATACTATGTGTTTTGTTTTTTTTTAAATATAGGATTCAGCTTGTTTTGTCAATGTTCTGATCTAAATTCCCTTACACATATTGGTCTTATTTTCCATTTCTTCTTATTTTATTGCCCTTACTTCTGGCTATTCTTTGTCAATATCAGTGCAATACCATCAGAACTTATATGTAAGGCTAGATGGATACTCCTAAGGCATGTAGAATGTAAGTAGAAGTTCTACTCCAGTATTTAAATCTACATTATGTCCTATCTTTCTGTATAATCCTGCCAACAAATGGACAAATGATAACAAAAACACAACCTCCTTGTTTATGTTTTGTTAAGGTTATAAAATTAATATGCAGCATAAGAGACACAACAATGTACATTTAATTGAAATAAATACATATGAAATTCATTTATTTTTTGAAGTTGAAGTAATGATGTGAAAATGCAAGTTCAAATACGTTCAAGGCCAAAATGTGTAAGTGTCTAAACTCACATGTCCATTGGAGATGTCGAGGAGGTCTTTTATCCGACAACCCCGATTAAGACTCAGCTCGTTGCATATGGCATCTTCGATGATCACATAGTTTGTCTTTTGATTTGTCAGAATCTTGTAGACTTCCTCTGCAGATCGCATGGCATACACCTGGTACGGCTGTAAGAGCGAAATAAAGACACATATTTGCTCAGATCATCTGCACTGGAATCACAATACATCCAACAATACAACGGGAGGAACACTGTCGGATATCTGATATTACAAACATCAGTGATTTTTCCACAGATGCCTCTATTAATAACACAAACAATCAAGATTCAAGACATTTAATTTGTCACGTGTGGATGTACAGGTACACTCACAGCAAAATGAAATTGCAACAAACACCCTGTGCCAACCGTGCTTTGAATATTAAAATAAAATATACGTAAAATATAGAGAATAAATATAAAATATGCATATGAACAAGTAAATATTTGATGATATTTCCTGATATGTCAATACTACAAATCATTTCTAAGGTTGTTGCATCGTAAATTTCACTCACATCTTCACTTTTCTTCAACAGGCTGATGTCTGAATAAAGCGGTAAACTTGTCACAGCTGAACCTGAGCACAGCTTCACTGTCCCTAAAAGCTGAGGGCTGCCTGCAAACACGGCTGCCTTTGGAGTCTCATTCCTGGACAAAGAGAGAAGGTGTTAAATGATGCAGAACAGACCCTACTTCACCAGTCCAATTCTGTACATTTCTCTGTAATTAATCTGTGGCAGTACTGTCCATAAAGACACCATTAAACAAACACGGCTGCTCCTCTACCACTTTACATGTGATGATGAAGAGCGGAGGATGTGAATGAACTGCATGAGTAAATTTACAAATCTTAATCAAAAGGAGAAAAACGTTGATGAAGTTGGAGCTGGTTAATGTAGGTTGTTAGAAAACTTATGTTAGCTTCAAATGCATCTGTTAAATTAGATTTTAGTTGATTCACCTGATACAGAAAAAGTCTTTTATGAGGTGTTAGATATATTCACGTTTGGGTTGTCAGCCTTTACTTGTGCTGTCTGGCTTAAATGAAGGTAAATAATGTAACAATTAATGTTAAAACACACCGCAGAGCATGAAGTGAAGTGATGCACTGCTACAAATTGACCGGGAGCTGAAACAGTGTTAAGACACTTAAAATATAATGTAGTGTAGGTATAACTGAAGCAGAAGGGGAGGTTGTATAAGGGGTGTGTCAGAAGCGTGCTGGGGTATGAGGTGGAGAATTGGAGTGTGGGAGTGAATGAATTAAAAAAAATGGATTGGACAGAAAGAAAGATGCTGAGGATGATTTGTGGAGTTACGTTGAAGGACAGGGTTACTAACGTGGAGGTTTCACAGAGGGAGGGTGTAGAGCCGATGGAGGTGTGGTTAAGGAGGCAGCGGTTAAGGTAGTATGGACATGTGTGGAGAAGACGGGAAGAGACGGAAGTGGGTAGAGTGTTAACGATGGAGATGGCAGGAATGCCAGGGAGGGGACGACCAGCGAGGAGATGGAAGGATGTGGTTGAGGATGATATAAGGGGGATGGAGTTGGAGAAGCAGATGGAAGGAGACAGAGAAATGTGGAGGAGAGGAATCCATGGACCGGTCAGGGAAAGTGGGAAAAATGGTCGGTGTGTATGTGTGACATTAATCGCTGTATTTGATTTAGATAAATTAATGTACCTCCTTCTGAATGCTGACAAAAGAAGGTATAGATAACAAGTATATATATATATATAAGCTCTCCTGGTAATGGAAGGTTTGGACCCAGAGGTGAGTTTTATAACACAGTGACTCCAGACTTAACACTGACAGGACACTGTTGATATTTGAAAAAAAAAGGCACACATCAACTGTAAGAACTGACTCACTTGATCCAGCTGATCAGCTCAACTGTATCGGGATCATAAAACTCCTGCATTTCAGCCAACTCTGCTAAGACACGAGGGCAATACTGCAAAACAGAGGAAAGCAGCATAAGGGACATGAAATTTGACTTTAAGCTCAGGCTTTAGAAGAAAAAAAGTCTGAGTGTTTTACCTCTCTCCACAAACTGAAACCAATGATGGTCGGAACAGACGTGCTCAGAGTCAGAGCCTGTTGATTTAAAGGCAAAAATACATAAACAGTGCTTAAAGATTCAGCTTTTGTGTTACTATATGTTCCTGAAACAATAGATCTTGACAAAACTGTATGACATGGCACATATCGCGCCACACTGAAAATGATGTTTGTAACATAAAGTGCCGGAGCAGGACCCAGGAGATTTGGTATACGGTTAAAGGCCTCTCACCAGGACTACAGGATGGAGGGATTTCAGCTTGATCCACTTGAACACAGTCATCCACAGCTCTGGAGAACACACACCGAACGCTGTGAACATGCAGACATATGGGGTCCATAAATACTTCAACCTGCACCAGGAGAGAAAAAAAAAAGAATGATGAACAGATTAAAAATGCTGCAGAAAACATGACACAACACACTTTTACACAAATGAACATACCCATCAAACACCAGTGCCAGGCCTCCAAAAAGCAAAGTGTGAAAAACATGATAGACGACCTCCGGCTGCTCTCCTATCCGTCCATCTTCAAGTTTGACTTTGGTATTCATTGGCCGACCACTGTAAGGTGAGGAAAAGTTTAACAAATTGTCTGCATTGTCTTAAAGAGGATACATGGGAAAAAGTTTTATGGTTTATGGAATGCAACACAACATTTAAAAAAAAAATTATTATTTCTATAAGTTAGTGAAAAAGGGCTTTTGGACACACTTAAAAATTCACACATCTCAAATATTATCCTAAAATATTTGCAGAAAAAAAGTTTTTGTGTTTCAAAAGGTGTGTCTGCATCAGACACAAACAAATGATTTTTTTTTTTTATTGCCAACAAAGAAAAAAACAAAAAAAACGTAATTCTTGCCCGTTTCAACAGGTCATGTGTTTCATTATCTGCTGAAACATCCAGTTTTGACCTCGTTGAATCAGAGCACGTGCAGAAGGAAACATGGTTTTGGAAAATGGAACAAAACTTGGCAGAGTTCAATGACTTAAGAGTGATTCTTAATGCATCACAAAGTCACAGGGTGTCTAAAACCAATTTTCCATCTCTGTAATTTATACACGTACAACACAATTGTATGAAATCTGCCTTACAAGGGTCAAAGAAGTAAAACTATGCTTTAAAAAAGTGCATAAGAGTGACTAGTATTCTTTTTCTTCTCAGGATCAATGATTAAAAACCTTTCACTAAAGACGTGTTCGAGTCTCAAACCTGAGTCTTCTGTAAATGGTCTCCAGGGTGGACAGCAGGCAGATGGTCAGAACCAGGAAGTAGAAAGGCAAGACCGAGGCCTGGGTCAGTCGCAGAAATAAGTCCTGACCGGGTGTCTGGAAACTCTCTTGGCACAGGAGGAAGTTGGTGATAAAGTCACTAACACGGATGAAAAGTGAATACTGATATTAGACATTTATATCATGCAGATATGTCCCATTGTTTAAATAATCACAATCAACATTAAAAAAAGCAAATTAAGTCAGTGAAAAGAAGAATAAGCTTGTGTGAACTTTTTGAACTTTTGAACTCTATTTTTGGAACTCACGTTGTTGTGTTGAAGCCAAACTTGACTTCAAGGAACTTCAATATGAAGTCACTTTCACTTCCAGGTAGAAGTTTCTGTGAATGAAAACAACAAGTTATAACTCAATCATTCAACTACCTCTGAATGGTCTCGTCTGCTCATCTTTATCTACAAAAAGAACTGATACAAATTGCCAGAATAAGTCTTAACCTGAACCAAATAAGTGAAGGTGATTGCTGTGGTAAAAACCAGGTGGAAATGTAAGAAGAGTTTCAAGATTCTTGCCACGAGGGGACCCATCTTCATTTTTTGCTGAAAGAGAAAAAAAAAATGAAGAATTGACAATTAAGATGGTTTTATCTTTTAACATCAATGCAAACTATCAGTGTAACATAAACTATGATGAAAAAAGTTTGTATTGAACTTTGACTTAAAAAAAAAAAAAAAAAGTGAATACAACTTAAAAACCTTCTAACTCTACCTGGAAATACCTCGCCAGCACTGAACCAATCAGCAGACTGAGCAGAGGCGAGCTGAGCAGATTCGGGTTCTGAAACTGGAACAAGTATGCGAGGAACAAAGAGCTCAGGTACACTGTGTGAATGTCGGCCATCTGTTCATCGAACGACATGAAAAATGAGACAGAAAATGAAGGAAGAGGTCAAATGCATCTAAAAATACAGTGACACACAATCATACAATCAAATCCTGTTCTTGAATTTTGGGAGTCCAGTCCACTGCAGCTCGAAGATTAACAGTATTTTCTTGTATTTGACAGGTGCCCCCAATATACATGTTAAACTCAGAAAGATATTCTTTAAAGCAAATGCTTTTTTTTTGCTGCTCAGAACCGGACACAAAAACTGCTGTATCTTTACCTTACGCGGTGGCACCAGGTCAAAGAAGTCCAACAGGAAAAGACAGAGCCCCTGGATGAAGAGCACATAGTGGCTGTGTTCCCACACCACCAGGAAGGTGAAGGTAGCGGCGCTCATGGTAAGGTAGCAAAACATCTACAGAGGAATTAAAGTAATTAGTGGGTTGAAATTCAACAAATCCAAATTTTATTGTTAATATTATTGGGAAAACAGTCATGTCCATTTAAAACAGTTCCTACTTGTTAGACAAGAGGCTGCACTGTCTGGTGTGTAGGTCAGCAAGTGATAAAACACAACAGTAAAAGTCAAAGAAATCTAGATTATTCACAGGGTTTTCTGAACCATGTTCAGATTTAAGCACAGCGTCTTGGTGTCTGAGCTATAGAAAAAAGAACACTGCTGCAGACTGAGCACATAAGTTTAGTGTTGTGATTAAAATTAGCGATTAGGGTTAGCAGGTAGGTTTAGGTTTAGGGTTATCGATCAACACGATTAGAGGTTAGCAAGATTAGAGGTTAGGGTTATGGTTAGTGAAAGCAATTAGCCGTTAGGTTTAGGGTTGGGGATTAGCTCGATTAGCAGTTAGGTTATTTTGGGGTTAGTAGTTATGGATATGTAACCCAGAGATCTCGGCGTACATTAACACGCGAAAGGATAAAAATGAGTACGTATAGCATTCCAAATGGCATAACAACTGACATGACAGACTGATTTCATGAAATCACATTGTATGTTGCCATCATTTTGAGTATTGAGGTTGTTAGGTTAATAAAAGTATTTTACTTAGTTGTTTTTCAATAAGCTTCAAACTGCGACAAGTATCCACTTTGATAACTTTATTTGCTGAAAAAAAGGACTAAAAACAAGTTCTAATTGTCTCTTGATATTGTACTATAGAAATGAACAGTGATAAAACCTGTCAAAGATAAATATTTATAACCACTAAGAGTAATAATTTCATTCTCATCTGTCTCTTGATTAAAAAGTGTAAATATAGTACTTTTGATGTATTTTGTGCCTTTCTTTGCAGAACAGTAGAGAGAAGACAAGAAACAAAAGGTAGAAACCTCGGAATTTATAACAAAACTACCCTGAAAAACAAGCAACTGGAACCAAGGACATCAGTGAAGGAATCTCACCTCAGTAGCTGAGCTAATGTTGTTACTGAGGAATCCAGTCAAAGCTGCCACCTGACAGGAGAAGTACGGCAGGGCCCAGTTTTCCCGCAGAGGAATAGCATGGTCAACTTGGGTTGAGTCTGGTCTATAAGGGAAACAAAAAAAAGAGAAATAGAACTGTCAATGTAATGAAGAAATAGAAGGGATTTGGTTGTGTTTTTTTTTATTAAAAATGTAGAATCATGAAGCTGCAGTTAGATAAATGTTATCACAGTAAAGTTGACTGAATCCTCTCACCTGATTATGACATACCAGGCCACAGCCAGCATGCCGGCCACCCAGGACCCACTCATCACCCAACTACACACAAACAGAGCCGTGACATAGACAGCCTGCAGGCCAAACACCGCTCCAACATAGAAATAGATCGGCTCCACAAAATCCTAAAAGCACAGGGGCAAATACAGCCAAAACTTAATAACCATAAGGATGTCAGCACCAAAAACCAACCCCAAGAACAACAACAAAAAGTGGTGATGCAAAGTGAGCCGGCAGGTACATGCATTTTCTACATAAGGCTTCCAGGCTCAATCTGAAAAGTGAAATTCAACTGAATATTTATTATACCTATATTGAGGTACATTGTGTTGCAATATAGTGTTCTTTTTATTGCTCAGGCCAAACTTAAAACATCATGAAACAAAAATTAAATGCCTAACCTGGCCGCCTGAAAGTCTGTATATCAAGCTTGTGATCAGCTCTGGATACAGAGACAGACGCTCCACTGCATTGATGGTCTGACCTGACACAGTCTTGTTATCAATTGTCAGCTCATAAAACCCTGAAAAATACAAAAAAAAAACCCAAAAAAAACATGACATATGACAGGAGAATTACTTAAAGGATAAGAAAAAAAAACATTCACATGACTGTCCTAACTGGAGGAATAATTATTCTTTATTTAGTGGCATCAGACACAATTGGATCAACTGTACCTCTTTGAAAAGATGGAACTGAGAGCATGTGCTTGTAGTAGTAATAATAGAGCCCACTGCCTGCTTGAAAGGTGATTTCTCGCTCCATTTCCTGAGACAAAAAAACATACACTACAGTTAATTTTAGAACACTATAAACATGAAATATAATGGCAAAAACATTCCCCCACCTGTCTAGCTGAAAACCAGTACTTCCTATCATGATACATAGCAAGATACACAGCATAAAGCATTCCGCAAGCGACTGCTGCCAGACATCCACAGAACACCTTCACAAGCCGCTGCAGGAAAGTCGCTAAGAATGAGAAACATAGCAGTATTACACATTACAAAAACCATCAAACATTTTAAGGTTTAATTCACGTAGAAGAAAAATCCGAGTGATCACTGAAGAAACTGGATTACGGGACAATGTCTTCAAATGGCCATTACTGATTACTTTTTAGTCCCAATTATGTACTATTCATAATTTACATTTTAAATACAGCAACATCATATTTATTTATATATATTAGAGCTTCATGTTACAACTATTTCAATTATCAATTCATCGTATGATTATTAACTTTTTTTTTTTTTTTTACCTGAAGACTGATGCTTTTGACCAGAAGAATAGTGACATGCAATGAAATGACAAATAATGCTTGAAAGGAAACAAGTTAAGATTTTTGTTAAGTTGTTTGTTGGGGACTCTAGTCACTAGTCCTGATAGGTTAAAAAATATTGGTATGATAAGGCTGAAATGTGTCAGAGTGTAAATAAACTCACTAGTGGTGTATCTCTTCCATTCTCTAACAGTGTTCTCTGGTCCATTTGACTCTTCCTGCTTAGGATCAGCATCTCCATCTTTGTTCTTCTGGTCAGGTGTCCCCTCGGTGTCCTTTGCGGTCACCGGCTCATTCGCTGCTATTCAGTTACAGACACAAACCCAGGCTCTTACTATCTCTGCCAACAACCACTGGACATCAGACATGACTCTGAAAAAGTTAACTTGCTGAATGGTTAACTTCCTGTTCAGTCAGTCACATTATTATTTCACTTAGCTTAAATTATTCAAACTTACGTTTTGTTTGCACGCCCTCGGGTTCATTTTGGAGTGTATGTCCTTCTTCATCTTCCTCCAAAGTGTCTTTTTTCCGACATCTTAATTCGGGCATGACGAGACCAAATTATTCCAAGAGGAGCTGTCTGATGTTATGAGACAGCAGCATGCTAGCTAACAGTTAGCTAACCCAGGTTGCTTTTAGTCAACCCCCTCACTTTTCGATAAACTATTAAGTTGACAAGTCAGCTTACGTCCTTCCCTTCTCTACACTGGGTTTCCCGGCACTAACTTAGAAACTACCGTTGGCACAGCTGCAGATCGGAGTGATGTTGACGGTGCTGGAGGACTGTACTCTGCACTGATGTTGGGCTGCGACCGGCGGAAGTTGCGGTTGACTGCGGAAAACCACGAAGAAGAGTTAAGAAACTTCCCTGCCTGTCACCATGGATACGTGCTCTGACTATGGAGACAACGTTTCTATCCACGCTAATTAATAAAAAGAAAACTATCTAAATACTTTATTTATTACGGTACTTCTTTAAAATTAACCGATTAGTGTCATGCAGTTAGTGTTATTTAGTGACACGTGTAGAGGAGGTACTGAATTTTTTTTTTACTAAATAGAAAGTGTAAAATATTTATCAAAAATATAAATTAAGCCATAAATTAGAGTATAATTATTTTTACATTAATTTGTTCATAAACAAATTAACAGTAATGATGGTTTTAATTATTACTTACACTATCTGCAAGGTAATCTCTAAAATATGATTTATTTGTTGATTTTTACTTTGCATTAATACAATTATCTACAATCAGTAATTTATTAGATAAATGTAATGGTGTAAAATGTTGTCTTCAGGCCTATGAATAAGCAGACATTAGTTTTCAACTACTAGTGAAGTTTCTATCAGATCAGAAAACAGTTGCAGTCACCAAAATCATTCAAAATGTATTGAAAAAAAAAAAAAATATTTATATTATTTATTAAAAAAAAAAAAAAAAAAAAAAAAAACTTCACTCAGTTCGAATGTGTGGCTGATCTTACGTTGTGTAAATAACATACCTCCTTGGTCATTTCAGTACCTAACTCATTTTTTCTTTACTTGCAATACTAATAAGTGTAAGAACTGAAATACACTATGAATTTGATAAAGAAAGCAGTTTAATCCAATAGATGTTTCACTGCTGCATGCCAAGAGAACATTTAACTTACAGTCTAAATGTGAACAACATCTATGAACATTAAATCATCACTTTAAAATTCATGAAACCCATCAATGTAAACAGTAGACACAAAGAGTAAAACAACATCATACATGGACATTAATCTGTAAAATGTGGTCCCGAACTTAAAAACTAGAGTAAAATTTCATCACTTTGACTTAAAAGTCATGTTCTTGGTATAAAACAAACCCTTTTACTTTATATTAACATTTAAACGTGATTTTAAGGAAGAATATCTCCTGTTGTTTCAGGGCATTTTATGAAGTTTTTTTCTTCTTTTTTTTTTTTTTAAGCTTTGAGCCCTCGATGAAAAGTTACAGATAAAAACTAAACATTCCCTCACACTATGTCAGATTTATCATCTCATTCCTCTTCCTCCGAGGACTCTGACTTGTCTTTTTGTGGGTCTTCAGCCTCCTGTGTTTGTGCTTCTGAAAACAAAAAGAATAATGTTCTTAGTTCAAATGTTTTACAACAGTTAAATGATCTGATTTTTTTTCCCCAAACAGACCTTCTACGTCACATCTTTCAAGGATTATTCTCATTATTTTCGTCACTTGTGGGTGTTTATATGTCTTCATTAAGGGTTCATCATCCGAATTGTTGCTTGACGACCCTGAAAGACACAAAAAAATGACTTAACTGGTGTTATATTACATATTATTTAACCCATAAAGACCCAGTGCTACTTTTGTGTCAGTTCACTAATTAATTACCTCTCTATTACTCCTTTCTTAAGTGATTTATCACTATTTACTTTGTGTTTCTTCAGTGAAAATTTGGTATTTTTTAAAATTTTATTTAATGATAATGTAATGTTCATAAAACGTCAGATTAAAGTTGAGGGTTATTATATCAGAAACAAGAGAAAACCGATGAAAAAGTGGCTTTAAACAAAATCTATCATTAACTGAACATAAACCCAGTGTGTCCATCCACTGTCATTGATCCAACTCCATGGGTTTTACTGGTGAATCAATGCTGTAGAAAATGACTGTGTTTCCATGGTAACTCCTGAGCTTCTGAATGTCCAAATGGGTCATACACCAATGCAATGCACCAATTATATGCAAGGATTGATAAGTTTAGTGGATCAATAGGTAGCCTGATAATTTTACACTTTTTATTCACATTAAACTGTAATAATAGATAACTAAATTACAATATTTTGTCTGCACCAAATAGACTAAAACTAAAAGTTTAAATTAGTAAAATATGACTAAAACTGAGTGGCATGTTTGGGTCTTTATAGGTTAATACTGTATAAATTAAATATCGGATCTGCAAGCATGCACTTTACCTGATTCAATGGTTTTGGCGGACTTTTTGGTGGCCCTCTTCTTTGGAGATGAAGCCTTCTTTTTGGATTTTACTGTTTTGTTCACTTTCTTCGCCAGATTAGCCGAAGGTTCATCGTCATCATCATCATCGTCATCAGAGCTTCCATCTGACAGTGCTGAAGGACAATAACAACATTGAAGACAGCAGTGGTTAAAAACATCTTTGGTTTAATTGGTTTAGCAGCCAAATCAAAAACTATCCCATAATTATAACTACATGTACCTTGTGTCTTTTTTGAGGCCCGCCGTCCTGATGCACTCTTCCTTGTGTTTTTCTTCACAGATTTCCTCTGCTTGTTGACACGCTTCGACAAGGGAACATCATCATCAGAGCTGTTGTCTGAGGATGAAGCTTAAAAATTCAACAACATTAATATCTGAACCGCTCTTTCTTCACTAAAATACTGGCCGGTCCAATATTTGTCTACCTTTTTCTAATTTGGAAGAAGACTTTCCTTTGTTTGCTTTTCGTCCTGGGGCCTTTCTTCTTTTCAGTGTTGCCCGAGGTTCGTCACTGTCACTGGAGGACTCTGCATATTTAACTGCAACACAAGTTTTAAACTACTTTATTATACTTTAACAGAAAACAAGTGACTTTTTTCCCCCAGAAAAGCACTTTAGATGAATTCACATTTACATCATGTCAGTGTTAATACTGTTGACAAGTACTTCTGTTCATAGCTTTAGTCGTACAAAAACAGAACAAGTCTAAATAAATCTAAATTGTGTTACAACAAATCAAATAAAGACAGGATGACACTGCAAGAATGAATGGAATTTGGATCATGTCAAAGGCACTGAGTCTATACACTGGTCATGTCTCATAACCTGCACAGCGTTAATGCCTGACAGAAAGGTGACAGACTGATGGTTAATCAAGAACCTCTGACTCTATGTCGTTAAAGTGATATTTGATAGTGATTTCCCCGGAAAAGTATGGTAACACTCATTGACTAGGGGTGTAAGAAAATATCGGTACTGCAATTATTTCATTTCACGATATTGTATCGATATTACAAAAGTAGTGTATTGATATAATTAAGTATTCATTCAAAAGCAGATTTGGCAGCGGTTTATTTTTGTCCGTTTAAATGAGTAAAATAAAGAGTAAAATTGAGTATCATTTTTGTCAAATGATCAGGGCCAATAGTACATGAACACTACACCATCAATACCCACCCTGTTTTCTCGCTGCGTTTCTTTTGGATTTTAAACCTTGTACCTCCTTTTTAACTGGCGTACGACATGCCCTTCGTTCAGGTCTGGTCTTGATATTTTTGGCCACTTCACTGAGAGGCTCATCATCAGAGCTGTCATCGTCATCTGGTGACTCTGCGCAGAAATAAAAAAGTCAGGACTCTACTTGTTACTGGTAAATTACGCGATTAAGTGATTTTAAATCAAAAGCAGATTTTTAAAGTAGGGTCATAACTGTACCTTTCTTGTTTGTATTAACAGACTTCCTTGGAGACTTTTTTGTAGCTTTGGTGGACACTTTGGGGACCTTATTCCGAGGCTCATAGTCTGAGTCCACATCTGAATCTATGGTATAAAACCATAAATTAAACCTATATGGTCTGAACATAGTAAAAATTAAAGCTAAACTGTTGCTGATAACATACAGCTATATAAACACCTGCTTTCTTTTTTATGCTATCCTTTTTCCCTGTTTTCTTAGATGATGCAGAAGCTGTTTTCTTTTTTGCCAGCGGCTCATCATCAGAGGAGTCATCAGACGCTAAAACAGAAGACGGTACATATCAGCATATAAGCTTTTACTTTTCAGTGACAATGTTTCATATAAGGTGGTTTGGTAATGCATATTCCTCACCGCTTTTGTCCTGTTTTGATTTATTGTTGCGCTTCCGTGCTGAGTTGCTATTCTCGTTCGGCTTCTTCCTAAGCTTCGACAGCGGGACATCCTCTTCAGAGCTGGACTCATCTTTATCTGACGACACAAAAGGATAAATACTAGTGTCAGGTTTGGTTTGATGAAACTACATGTTTTAAATTAGGGATGCACCGATTATTCGGCCACCGAAGGTATTCGGCCGAATATCACATAAAAAGCATTATTCGGACTTCGGTGGATTGAGATAAATGCAAGGCCGAATAATAGCGTGTGACACGATGACGCCATTGGACGATGTGCAGTCGCACTGTGACCGCTCGCCCTTGGTAAAATGCCAGTGGTGTGGAGATATTTTAAAGTGTTAGAGTGAGAAGAGAACTGCAGTTTGGAATGAGGGTTCAACCAAACTATCTAGAGGGGGTTCTTCTGTAAAGACCTTTAGCGCCGCTGCTTCCATGGATGTGTCCAGTCTGTTTACTCTACTTCTATGTGGCAAAACCACCTTCCCTTGGGCTGTAGCATTTGTGTCTGCCACCATGGGTCTGACCACCTAATGTTCAAGATAGGTAGATTTAGTCATTTAAAAAGGCACACATCCTGAACAGCATGAGTACGACAGAGAAAGAGCAAGCGCACGCCAGACAGAGAGAGAGAGAGAGAGAGAGAGACAGAGCGTGCGCCAGAGACACAGACAGACGGCTGCAGCAGCTAAAACCAAAGCTTCTTGTGCCACGCCCACTTCATTCTTTATGCCAATGTCACTGCTCAGTGCTCACAACAATATTATGTGGATTCAAAAGATTGGTGATTTTTCATGTAAGATTTAGATGAAAAGATGTTAATATAATGTAAGGAGTAGAAAGTAAAGATTAATGCAACAAAATGTAGTGAAGTAAAAGTACGCATTATTAATCTTACTTATGTAAAGTACAAATACAAAAAACTACTTATGTACAGTAACAAAGTAAAAATGTTTTCTTACATTTCACCACTGCTGGTACTGGAGTTCATGGCTTTGGATGATTAACCATTTAGTGTTGTGGAATATTCAATAAACATTTACTTTATTTAAAATACATGTCTAAAAATGTATTCTAGGCTATTTATGCACTATTAAAAAAATTGCAAAAAAATTAACTGCACTCGATATTTAGCCAAGCTTTTTTAAATTATGTGGCTTCGGCCACAAATTTTCAATTCGGTGCATCCCTATTTTAAATGTTCCCTTATACAAATTTATCTCTTCTGAATGTTCTGATTTCATTCATTTTGCCATTACTGAAGCAAACGTAACAGACCACTCAGGTATAAAAGCTACAAAACCTTGAATCTGATGTTGCATGGGCTACATTTCTTCACAGCACTTAATATAAACCTCTTATTTGTAATAAAGTCTAATGATTTGTGACTTCTGTTCACAACTCATAGCTTTTAGTGCATTATTTTTGTCATTTGAATGATGTTTTGCTTTTGTGCACACAGAATCCGTGCCACACAAACAGGAAGAGATTGAAAGTGACACACACACATTTGGAAGAGGAAATAGATTCAGCTGAGACAAAACCAGTATCTCTTGTCCAAAAGAAGGTCTACGTTTAGAGAATGTTCAGAGTTACATAAATCAAAACGACGGATTCAAAGCAGAATTTAAACAAATGCAGCTAAAATGTGGCAGATAACAAATAATGACATAATCACCTTCTTTCTTCTTTACACCATTAGATCTGAGTGGAGTCTTATCTTTTTTCTCTGGTCTCTTCTTTTTAATCAGTGGCTTGTCATCCGAGGAATCATCAGAGGCTGAAACAGTAGAAAATGACAGCAAGCAAATTTATCTTTCAGTGAGAATATTTTAGTTCAAGTGTTAGGCAAAGCACTGCAGTACAGATTTATTTAAAGTCCTCACTGTGGTCATCCTTTTTTGATTTAGTTTTGCAATTTTCCCCGTCCGACTTCGTCACAACCTTTGAGAGTGGGACATCGTCATCATCAGAGCTGGAGCTACCTTTACCTGATCAGACAGAAACACACAGGGATAAATGTCAGTATCAGGTTTGGCTCGATCAAACTATCATATATTAATGTTTACCTATATTTTCACTGGCTGCTTTTATACTGTGAATGTTCTGATTTCACTTATTTGCCCAAAGGCACTGAGGACATAAACTGAATTCTGATGAGAGGCATTTAAGTGACACTTTGGTTTTGTGAAAGTTCATGAGATATTAAATATAATTTATAAACATCACACAGATCGCCCTATACCAGTTAATCCCCAAATTGCGTACTGAGCATAAATATTGACTTTTATATATGGACACCTGTTTGCACTGAAAAAAAACTCTGGTTGTCTATAAATGTGTTTGGCAAAGGCCCTTAAAATTTTAATAAATGGATCACCCCAATGCAGATCAATTAACAATTAGCCACTGTAAGTACATCATACAGTAAAATACCTGCTTTCTTTCCTATGCCATTTGATCTGCTTGGTCCTTTATCCTTTTTCTCTAGTGTCTTCAATGGTGCAGAGGATTTTTTCTTTTTTATCAGCGGTTCATCATCTGAGGTGTCGTCAGAGACTGAAACACCCCCCCCCAAAAAATAAATACATAAATCAGACTGCCAACTTTGAACATTTTTCTTCTGGGTTTATATCTAATCTGTTGTTTTGTAAATTTTAATACAAACAATATTCAAGAATGTACAACAAAGATGTAAATCTGCTACAGCAGTCCAGAGCGATGCTAAAATAGCAGCTTTAAAATGTGGATTTCCACTTAATTTTTGCATCACATGAAAATCTATGACCTATTTCAATCTTAAATGGCCAATTTTGCTAAAAGGTGAATTTGCATTGCTAAAATGTTCATTCAGGGAGTTTTAATAATTCCTTAGTTTCATGACTTTTCCAAACATTTTCCATTATTTTTAATCTGGAATCTTGCAAACATGACTAAATGTTGATTGTTTTACCCACTGTCCTCACCACTCTTGTCTTTTTCTATATCACTGTCTCCTTTGGATGTCTTGCTGTTTGGGCTTGACTTCTCCTTGCTGCACTCCTTCGTTGAGAGTTTTGAGTGTGGAACGTCATCTTCAGAGCCAGAGCAATCCTTACCTGGTGAGACAGAAACACAGAAAGTTAGATGTTCAGATTTTTACCTTTATTTATTTATTTTTTTACTTGAAACTTAAGGTCCTGTTTATCCTCTGAGTGTTATGTTTTTAGTAAGTTTTCCATTGCCAGTGGCAAATGCAACAGATGATGCAGAGAGTGACATAACTTTCACAGGTGCAGTCTGAGCTACATTTTTACTCAACACTTTCCGTCACACCCATGTTAATACTAAAGGCTATAAATTTTAAACAAAAGCAGCTCATTAGCAAGAGGCAACAAGTCACTGCCTATTGCTTTTATCTGCATGAGGACAACACATGAGCTCAGTTAGGTTTTGGGTTTATCTTTTTGTCTTTATCTTAACTTTATAAATGTGTGTGTTGATGAGATAAATGGAGAAACCAGTGCAACCATAACATATCATTTGTGGACATCCTATGCCAACATGATGTTTATTAAAACTTTTATTAAAACTTTATTACAAACAATACACCGACTGCTGCTGAATCAAGGAATATTCAAATCATAGCTGTTTTTTATTGTAACATTGAATTTATGGCTTAATGAACTGTGATTTTTTTGCAGTCTGTGGAGTTGTTGCTCCTTCAGTGAATATTGAATGTTTTAAGGTTAGATATTTTTATTTACTACATATTTCATACTTTTGTATTTTACATTAATGTAAGTATTTTCTCCTTCTGACGTCTAAGTAGTTTTACTTTTATTACTCTACATTCCAGTAGTCTGCATATGAACTATACAATAACTTTATATTTCTACTTATAGGGAAAGAAAATCATAAATGCACCTAAAATCTTTGAAGGAAGTGTATATGTGCATGAAAATATTTTACTACAGAATTATATTGTTTATAACCAGTTACATATATCATAAATTTACTGCAGTCATGCATTCATACTTTATGGAAAAAAGCTTAAAGGCCTCAAGAGTGCACGTACCTCAGGTTCCCCCACATTTCCACTAGCATTAGTTTATTATTACTATTTTACAACTGCAAGACCTGCTATAGTACAACAATTATTTAAGTTTTTTGTAATGATGAACGGTTTAATATCAATGTAACAATTCCATGAGCGCATCTGATACGATATAAACTGAACTAATGTAAACATTAATTAGCACTGATATACAGTAAGGCTTGAATCAAAGTTGTAAGCTAGCTATAAGCTAAAACGCGATACAAAAACCCCTTACGAGTCCCACTAATATTAAAATACGTAGTTGAATAACACACCTGAAGAGTCATTCGTCACATCGGCGGGTAGTTTTGCTGTGCTGCAGCTCATGTTGTAGATAAAAGGCTCAGTTCCTCGTGTAAAACGCACTGGCTCTTCTGGAATGTTAGCTAGCCCTCCACTGTCAAATTCGCGGTATTTTTAACTTCCTCGCGGATTTCAACTCAGCGTTTTGCCCAAAGGTAAATAGAAATACAAGACCAAGACGTATTTTAAATTGTTAAAATCTCGCTGGCAGTAAATGTACAATTGTCCCAGGCCACGTTTGTTTTGCTTTTGTCCTCTTTCTTTTTCTTTTTCTTTTTTTTTTTTTTTTTTTTTTTTTTGGGGGAGGAAGCGACCGGCGACTGTGGATGACGTTGTCCTGTGAAAAAAACAGCTAGCAACCGAACTAAAACTAAAAAAACGGAACTGAACTGAACTGAACCAACTTAAAAAAAAACGAATCGCATTTACTGAACTGATAATACCTGTTCAGCTTGACTAGAACAAACAAAAAAAAAACTGTTAACTAAACTAAAACTAACCCTTAAACTTGTAGTATAAAATTTACATGACTAAAACTAATTGAATTTTACAAACTGCAATCTGAAAGTTAACTGGTTAATAAAACATACCTGAAAAATTATATTCCAACATTTATAATCTAAATTCAAACTTTTAGAAAATATACACACTAACACTTAAAATCCTAAACTCAACTGAATGTCTGGATTAAAGTGTATAATTGAACATTTGTGATCTAAAACTCAACTAGAACTAACTTGAAACATTTATAAACTAGCACTTATCAAAACTGAACAGTAAAATCTTCAATAAAATATAACTGAAACTTGGATACTACTATATCTAACTACTATACTATTCATCAGAAAAGTCACTGTGGTTCAGTTGGTAGAGCAGGTTGTCCAATGACTGAAGGGTTGGTAGTTCAAACTCTGGCTCTGACTGCCCATTTGTCAAAGTGTCCTTGAGCAAGACACTGAACCCTAAATTGCTCCTAGTAGGGCCTATGCAGCACCTTGCATGGCAGCAGCCTACTGTGTAACTGTTAATTTATATGTATAAAGGCATTCTATTCTACTTTAACAACTTATTCACTTGAAATTAATCTGAAACATTTATACTAAACCAAAAAAAGTGGAAATTGGCAGATAAAAATAAAGCTAAACTGTAGTTTCTGAAGCATAGACTCTAGTTTTTGGTTGATAAGTTTTAGTTAAACTGAATATTAGCCTTAAAAAAAAAACACACCTATAATCTAAAACATTTTTCTAACTTAAATTAAACTTTAACAACTAACAAAACTCGCACTAAATAACTTTTTAATTTTAAGTTTATACACATAAATTAAAAGTTAACATCTAAATAAAATCTAGCAATTTAAGATTTTAGCTAAAAGATAAACTTGTTTTTTTCAATTTGAAATAATAATGCTGTTTTCAAGATAGTAGTGCATTTACTAATCTAAATATTAAAAATACTCACAATTAATAAAATAAATAAATAAATAAAGGATGGTATATATTTTGTAACCTTGCAATAACTAGACTAAAAATCTTTGTGGCTCTGAGTAGAGGATTAAACCAAAGAGAAACAGAGACTTTTCAGTTTGGCAGTTGATAGCTCAGTTTATTACACACATACCAGATAAATACTCAAGCACAGTAAAGTCTGACAATTAGGACATGATCCAGACAAAGATAAGAAAATCTACATGTAAAGCTTAATTATAAATATAATCCAAACAAATTGAGGAAATTATTGTGCCATTACCAAACCCCAAACCTAAGGAAAGTTAATTTTTCCCTCATTTATGTCTTGGAGTGTGCATTTAGTGTGTTTATATATGCAAGCATCTTACTGATCTAGTCAAATTATTTAGCATCATTATTTTCTGTTTTTATTCTGATCACATCCCTGAGAAAGTGCGGGGACAGTCTGGTCTGAACATCTCATAGTAATTTGACTAGACATACACATGAACTAACTATTTTTTTATTTTTTTTTTTAAACAAATTTCAATCAAAAACCTGTTCTAGTTCCAATGTCACATATTACTCCTACTATACTCGTACATCATCCCATCATGTCACCATTTGTACCAACACAATCATGTACAATATCCATTACAGCTGCGTAAAACATTGGTAGCTAATTCTTTATGAAAGTATTTTCAAGTCGATAGAATTCCTTGAAACATGATCTTGGAGATGAAATCTTTATCATGATTAACAGAAAGAGGTTACCAATGCCAACCGCAATCTCATCTTTCAAAAGAAAATGAAATTTTCTGACCATTTAAATCACAGAAATGCTAAAAAATATCACTCATTAAACTCAGAATTTAAAGTAACATCATCCTCCTTTCCAGCACAGTGGATTCTGGTAAAGCATCACAGGAAATTTGTGATTCAAGCCTCCAACAAACAATAATTTATGTTGAATTGTGGTATCAGTCATCACATTTTGCTCCCACGTTGAATATGTAGAGCAAAGCCCTGGTGACCCCTACCTGACCCCACTGTGGGACAGTGACACATAACATCTCACTATTCACTCACGTCACAGTACAGGGGAACATCATGAGAATTGAAGCGAGGTTGCCAGGTTGATTAACAGTCCCTTGCTCTTTTGCTCTGGGCAACGTGTTTGTTTATGCTGGTGTGTTTTGGTGCTCTCTGAATTTACATAGCAGCCATCTTGCTCGCCTCTCTGACGCCGCTCAGATAAGCGCCGGTCACAGTCTGAGGGAAGTGTCTGTTTGTGGCCTGTAATGTAGAACCATGAAAAAAAAAAGTATGCAACGTGTCACATCTCAAGGTGTTTTCATCAATCACTGTTTTTATAATACAGTCATCACAAATCACAGATTCACCCACAAGGCAAAAAAAAAAACACTCAACCTTCAGTTCAACTGATGGGAAAGTCTCAGAAAAAAAATGATAATAGGAAAAGAAATGGAAGAAACCTCAGGTAGAGTCATAAAGGAGGGATCATCCAGGACAGGCTGACAGGGTAAGAGGTGTTGTGTGTACTCACATTTAAAAAACAACAACAGTCTCCTTATATCATATCATATAATACATTAATATATTGTCTAAGGCCATTCTTGACTTTGACCTTTGGGAACTAAACCCCCCCCCCCTTGAATCAAAGTGAATATTTGTGTGAACGTCTCAAACACACCTTCTTATAGGGCTACGTCACCATAACAACACATATAAAATCAATAGTTCATATGTTTTTTTAAGTCTTAACTGACAGTAGCCAGGTGCTTTTCTTTATTTATCCCCAAATTAATTAGTTGATGCAAAACCTAATCGGACGGTAATGCGATAAATAAAATAACTGATAGATTACAGTCCTATACATAAGGAACCATGTCCATAGAGCATTTCTTTCCTTCCTCTTTTTCAATGTGTTTAAAAAAAAATTAAAATAAAATAAGTCGACACAAACACTGGACCTTGATATAGATTTAAAAAAAACAAAACAACAAATCTATATATGATCAAAACAAGGTAAAGTATCATTAAAAACATTTAATTTGGAATTACATAGAAATCAGACTTTGATGTATTTGTGTTGCTTTATGTGACAAGTGGCAAAAACACAACTTAATGCAGACTTATAATGATTATTGATTAAAAAAAAAAATAATTACCTCGCCAGCAAAGAAGACTTTTCCCTGCACATCTTCAGCGAGGATGTCGTAGGCCTCCCCGCTGCCTCCCGTCTTCACAAAGCTGTACGACATCTGGGACCACGAGTCTTTGCTCCAATGTGTGACGAAGAAATTCACCGGCTCTGGGATCTCCTGTTTACAAAGAAACACATCATAGCAACATAACAGTTTTAAATAACAACTCATCTGGCAAAACCATAGTATACGTTTTCACTTCTCTTTCTCTTCACAGGTTTTTTCTCACATCTCACTTCTAAATAAAGACAAAAAAATGCTCAAAAGTCTAGACGCTGAGTCTACAGTCACCCTAAATTGCTGTTTTCATAGGGTTGTGCTCCTTAGGGTCTTTTATCAGAGTCTGCTGAGAGAATTCACAAGAAACGCAAGTAGAAAAAGAAGAGCGGAGACAAAGAAAATGGATCTGCACCAAGAATCGCATCAGGGAAATTGTGTTTTACAACCGTCTCTTGTAGCCAAATTAAATACAAACTGCATTCAAATGTATTTGATGAAATTGTATTCATTGACAGTTGCCATGCCACTGTGTTTAGAAATAATAATCTGAATATATAAAACATTTCTACTAATACAATCACATTGAATTATATGTGTTTTTAACTAGTCTTCTACCATCTGATATACATTTTTAGTATGTTTTAATGCAAATCAGTATCACACTTGCTCACGCTGCAGGTTCCTTCAGTGTGTAGTGAATTAGGAAAGTCCAGTTTTTTACTGTGAACCTGAAACACTCTTAAAAAAACATCTGAAAAGTACCGCACTTTTCATTAGGACAATTCAGATCCTTAATCACTTCTTATTTTACCCCCAGCTGCTCCTGTTTTTAAGTAGATCTCCTTGTTTTTAGTTCATCTTTGTCACTTTTACTTTTTGAAACTTCTTATATGTGCACTTTTGGTTTCAATACTTTGCCTTTTAAATCCATAATTCCATCTTATTTCACCTCCAGCTGCTCCTGTTTTTAATTTGTCTTTGTTACTGTTAGTTTTTGGTCTTTCTGATATGTCCAGTGTATGTTTTGAATGTTTTGCTCTGTCTAGGTTATATTATAAATGAGGTTGCGTCCTCAATATATCTTTGAGTTTAAATAAAGGTTATGAAGGAATTTACAAATAAGTTAATACAATAAAAGTGAGTTTTAAGATGAGCTTCAAAACAGGATATTAGAGTTCCACAACCGAAGGATTATTTTAAACATATTTAATGATAACAATAATAATACAGATAGGACATCAGAATGGGTTGTTATTGTGCATTCACTTTAATTTACTATTGATAAATGCTATCAGCAGCTTAGAAAAAACAAGCAAACAAAAAAAAAAAACAGTTTTTTTGTCAAGTGAAAGGTTTTATACAAGAACAGTACCTGTTCTTTGAAAAGCTCTCGCAGAACCTTCATGCACTCGTCGACCACCTCCTTATCCTCCATTTCTCGAACAGCAGGTACAGCATCACCTGTGATAACTGACATGAGGACCGCCTGCTTCCCCTACGCAAGAAAAAACACAAAAAACATGTCAGGTCAAACTATAAACAAGTCATACATTTAGCTTTGACCCTAATTGTGCTTTACTGTCCTTCAAGGATAATCAAACCATAAGTATCCCTTCCTTCAGCCCATTTTGAAAAGCTCTATCATTGAGTGGCATTTTAGATTGTATAAGAATATAAAATAGATAAATGGGGGAATGCGGGAAACTTAGTGAGCTGCACCCCCATGTAAATGATTATGAGCAAAAATGGTGACATAAGATATAATTTTATCTCCTTTTGGAAATTAATTATGTGATTAATTGATTATGTACACATAATAGTAGTAGGGAGTATTCAGACACAAACAATCAAAGTCATAGCAATCATAAATTAGTCCATAAAGCATTGAAATACATTTCAGTGACAATTTTTTACTGAATATGTTGTAAATCTTAACATTTCTGGATCATATTGTTAAATCCTTGAAAGTGATGTTAAATTACAACGACCCCCCAATCATGTACTTCATATACATTATACTGTAATGTGAAAAATAAAGACATCTGCTTCCTTAAAGTCTTAATCCTTTCAAGTCAAAGACTTTCATGGTGGCTGTATAAAAAGGTATTTATAAAATAATTCACCCATCAACCTAAAAACTAAAGCAAGGATTTGACATCAGTGAAGAAAATTAATCAAGGAATTCAAGGAAAATGTTTGTAACAATGCTTCCTGTTTTAGTTTTGAACACCTTTTTTGTGTTTGTAACATGTTTATAAGAACCAAACCTGCGGATCCATGTCGTAAAAGACACTGAACATGCCCCTCTTGTCAGGAGTTGGAGGGATGTGACCAAAGTAGTCTGCTCCTTGGATTTTTCCATCCCAGAATCTGTGTGGGAACTGAAGAGCGATCTGCAGAAACATTTAAAAACCGTATTTACACTTCGAAGTAGAAGAACTCACAGATACAACACTTTCTACTATACACTTTTCTACATTTTAGTTCTGTTACCTTTTCAATGATCCCTGCTCCAAGGCTGTGAATCGCTTTCAGTTTCCTTTCAGGAAGCGGAGGGTTAAACTGAATCGTGTTCTTCTGTAGTAAAGTCAGTGGGATCGTAACAAGAACCTAGAAATAAAGAAAAGACATTCAGATAAAATTAATCTACCTTCCAAAATATTGATATGAGGTGTACAGATTGTTTAGCATACAGTAGAGCTGACAACTTAAGATCCTTTATGCGATTTTCTTCTACTTTTTGAGACACAAAAATACTAAAGAGCTCAGTAATGTGATCAACACTGTCAGAAAACATTAGTAGTGGGAGAAATATGACATGAAAACAAAAAAAAAAACCAACACAACAGTAAAAATGCATATAAAACAAACTAAAGCCTATAACGTAACAGTCAAAGCTCAGCATCGACACATACCTTCTGTGCTGTCCACTGTGACCCATTAGAAGAGGTTACTTTAACAAGATCCCCTGAGTAATCAATGGACTGAACCTAAAAAAAAGAGAATGTGAGTGTTAATTTTTCAGCTTCACAGTGAAGTTATTGTATGGAGTCTTCAATATAGTAGAATATTAGTTTAAAAAAAAAAAAAAAAAGGCAGAAACTGGAAAGTAACATCTGATATACACACCTGACATTTTGTGCGGATGTCAAGTCCCTCAGCCAGTTTATGAAGTAGAACCGAGTAGCCCTTAGTGAGTAAAGTATGGTCTCCTGAGAACTGTGCAAAAAACTCATTGTGATCCCAGGATCTGGCCGACACCTACAACAGCAGAAATCAGCAGGAAGGAGACATGTGGCCTCAGTATCAGTTACATTCTTCTCATGGTGCAGAGATTTTACAGCAACTTCACATCATATTTAGAGTGAATCTCCCAAAGTCTCTGTTAATAAAACTCAAAAATCCCCTTGCAGGCTTTCAGACCTTGTCTAATGTACTTCCACAGGCATATTCCAAGTTGCTGAGATGAAACTGAAGCACTTTCTCCTCCAGCTCACTGAACTGCATACCAGACTCCTGAAGAAAGTTCTTTTTAACTTCCTGAACTTTTTCTGCAGAAATAAACGATACATACATGAAGTCAGATTTTTCCTCTTTAAATGTACTTATCATTTGGTTTCTCTTATGATTTTATGGTAGGAGTAGTTCATTTTAGGTACAAGAATACTGTGTAGTGATGATTTGAGTCTAGTCTGTAAAAAATATGTTAACATGGATCTAAACAGTCACCAGTAACACAAAAGCATCTACTACTATATGTTTAATACATTCTGAATAGACTAATCCTATCAAAGCATGCAAGTATTTCTGGTAAAATACAGTTTCTCAGCTTTTCATTGTCATCAGATATGACCCATTTGGACATCCTTCAGTTTTCTTTGTTTATTATTATTATTAGTAGTAGTAGTAATAACAACAACAAATTGTGGATTTAATTCTATTATCTATTTCTATAGTACTTTTCAAGCCACCAAAAGCATTATTGATCCATTCAGTTCACTCTCACATTCACACTCTGTTGGTGGTAAACTACATTTGTAGCCACAGCTAGGGCAGGCTGTTAATTCACTTCAAATGGCTCCTCCAATCACCACTGAACATTCATACACCAGTGTGAGAGATGCTGGAGGGAAGGTGGGTGAATTGTCTTGCCTAAGGACACAACGGTATATAACTACGACAGATTCGAACCACCAACCCTTTGGTTATAGGATGACCCACTCTACCTTCTGAGACATGACTGCCTCATTGATATAATATCCTTTGAATTTACAATATGGTCATGGGAGTAATGTAGGAAAATATCTGTATTTTGCTGAAAATAAAACATACACAGAATAATATTCCAATGAATGTTTGTAGATCACTTAGGAAAGGTTACATGTAGAGGGAAATTTACCACCATAAAAACAGCTCTAGGCCTTTCAGGGCTTAGGCAGCCTATGTTAGAGTTATCAACTCTCAACACACCTCTAAAACATATATAGAAAAACAGAATTTACCTACAACCATCTTTTCTACCAATGTAGTTTTTTTTCTCTTTTTCTTTTATAAAAACCATCTATGTGTCTGGTTCCAGTGGCTTTGTTAGAGTAAGTAGATGAGATCAATGACGCACCTCCCAGTGGTGTGTCCTGGTTCTGTGACTTGTCCTTCCTCCACTCTGACACCACATCAAGGATGGCATTAAAGTGGAAGTCCATACGCTTGTCAAAGGCAGGGTCAGTGACCTGCCCCCCCTCCTGAAAGAGGTCACAGCGCTCTCCCAGTTTGTGCATCTTGATGCTCATCTGTAGCAGAAACATAAAAAGACAATGTAACTCCCATAGTTACAAAAGAAGAAGTCACACAATGATGTCATTTTCCTAACACATTGATTCCTTTTATTACTTTAAGAGTTGGGTTTTTTTTGTTTGCGACTTATTTTTTCAATTCTTGACCTGTTCACACATCAGGGCGATGGGGTTGTTTACACAGCCATTGACAATCTGGGCTCCTTGACCCACAGTGACGCCCAGACGAGTATCATCCCACACTCGACCTCCAATTCTCTCCCTCGCCTCAAGCACCACAACCTGTAAACAATGAAAATGTCTAATATAAAGTCAAGATTCTGACACCAATGATAAAAAAAACATCCGATAATATCTGTAACAGGAGCCCTGATGAGACAGTTATATGTTACCTGAGTACCAAAGTTCTGCAGTTGCCGTGCAGCAGCCAGCCCTGATGCCCCTGCACCAATGATGATAACATTCTTCTGCAAAAACAAACAATGGGATGTGAACTTGAGTGAAGGTCGTTCCACAAGAACAACTATGTGTTCTGTGGTTCCGTAACTGTTTCATGATCTAGTGATGATAAAGTCCCTTACAGAGTGATATCTTTCAGGCAGCAGAGGGCGTTTGACCGTCAGCACACCTGTGTTGATTAAACCCTTTCTGGTCATGAAGTGAAGCACCCGATCCATCTCCTGTACACAGCGCACACGCACCAACCCTCGAACGATGATATGAAGAGCACATTTCTGAGAAGTCAGCACCTCCTTTAATGACGAAAAAGATGATGTTTTAATAGTTTTAGAAAAATCAGTTATTAAGTATTTTCAGTTTGTAAAAAAAAAAAAAAAAAAATGTTCTGTTGGTCTTCGATATCTACATACCTTGCAGTTCCTGTGCCAGGAGGCCAGAATCAGGTTGCGCAAAGCCAGATACATGGTAGGATCACGGGAAAATTCAGGAAATTCATAAAGCTCATCCAGTTCCATCATATCCGGTCGCACACACAGAGCTTTACCGCACTCGTTAGGCTGGTAGAAGGGTTGGAAATACGGACAAAGACCTGGAACTGAACAAAACACAAAAAACAACTGAATAAATGCTGAGCTGAAATGGCTTGTGCTGCAGTTATTTATTTGTCCCAATTATTATTTAAGAGAGGACAGTAGGCCAGCATGATAAAGGCTAATGTTTTCCACGTGGAACCACATTTCTATATAGAATTATCTATCTATCTATCTATGACTGGCTGCCATTTGTCCTTCACTTACTTTGTGGTTGTACGGCCCTGCAGTGATCTGCTCTCAGCTCATTCAGAGACATGTTGCTGGGTGAGCCTGAAGGACTCATTCCTACACAGTCAGGGTAGTAAGCAGCAAGGAAAGGGCTGGCTGGACTTTCTTTAAACAAAGGTGGCAAAATCAGCATCGAATGCCACCAGCTGTCAGTCACTTCAACCACTCTCTGTGGGAATGGAAACAGTTTGAGATTGAAACCATTTTAATCAGTTCTCCAGTAGATGAGACATTAAAATGAACCTGTGCTGTTGAATATCACTCAGACAAGACTGACCAATGTCTGAACAAAAAAAATTAAAACTGCTCAAATACACATGAAAAACCTCTTACCAGGTCCTCAGGTTGGGAGCACTGGTCTGGTCCTTCAGTCTGTCATTGAAAAACAAACAGTTTTTAATATCTTATGTCAAATACTGAATAAAATGACATACTTTCAATCTTCTGTTCACCTTAATATTGTTAAACTTCATTCCACAGCGATACGTTGCCGCAAGTGAAGAAGTGAGTTGAATTTCTTTCGTCAGCTGACGCCACTTCCTACAATCTGGTTTTGTACACTGAACCTGAAAGGAGCATGCTATCATTATTTAGACATAGATGTAAATGTGGCATATTCAGCTCTTTAAAATGAACAAGATAAACTGTCTACACTCACCCAGAATGGGAGCTGCTGGTCTGCCATGAAAGCTTTAAGGCTCGGCTCACTTTTTCCATTACTCGTCCACACTTTCTTCCAAGCAGCGAAGGTCTCATAGCCATCTTTGTGACTAGTATAGGGAGAGAAATCAAAATGTCTGCACTTGCATTCATTTATTCAAAATATTATGTGGTAATCCCCGCCTTTGCCCATCAGTAGCTGTGACCCTAGAAAATGAATGAATTATGTGGCAATACGCAGTTAGATATCAAAGATGATGGATACAATAAAAAAAAAAAAAAACGCAAACATCATGACATTGAAGCAATGTTACTTATAACTTGTAGGTTAATTTTTTAATGTTCTTTTTTAAAATAGAAACACAGTGAAGTCTGAGGACACTTCCTCAATCACTGGGACATCTTTTAAAAGAATAAAACGGAGCTGCAGGTTTTTATACAATATGTGAGAAGAAAATGTGTGCAGTTCATTTACCTTCTGTAATAGTGATCAAAACACTCATTGCAAAAATGTTCGCCACATGACAGGTGATACCATCGAGATGTGTATCCATTTTTAGCACACCTGAACATATGTACAGAAAAAAAAAATACATTAGTCACATTACATCCAAACAGTACGGATTGTAGTATGCTCTGACTTTCCACTACTCTCCAGTACCTTTCAGATGCACTTGCAAAACAAACCGGGTACGTAGCTGAGCATCCAGCCTTCTCACACTTCCTGTACTTCTTCTCTGACTGGTCATCTTCCTCCTCTGTGTCTGTAGCTTTTCTTTTGCTCTAGAGTAGAAAAGAATATCATCACCAAAGCCAAGTTACCTTCACTCACAGAACATCTTTAATACAACCCAACTGAAGTATAATGCAGTATATAGAGAGAAATACAATAAAACAGGGAAACAAAGGGAGATAGCAAACAGAAATAGAAAAATGTGTATTTTTGTTCATCTGGAGAGAACAATCAATTAGATATTAAGTTTTGTTTGATAAGTTAATTGATATGTGGGGTACATGGTCTAAAGAGCATAAACAGCCAAAACACACACAAATGCTGAAGATTAATTGTATATGGTTATTGGATTGGGCACTTGTGCCGTTTTTCCACACAATACTTCATGTGTGATTTTATTTTAGTTTTCAATGTTATTATATTAGAGCTGCATGTAAAGGAAATACTCAAATACATGCATCTTCAAACTGTAGCTAACACTTGTGTAGCATTTGGGTGCATGTCCATAGGTTGTGTGCGCACTTACCTGTCCAGGTGGAGGGTTGTTGGTGCGTTTCACCCGGACGTTGATCTGCCGTCCAGATGAACGGAGGGTCTGCCCGTCTCCAGGTGGCTCCCCTGAGTTCCTCTTTTTAGCTCGTCGAGCACCGGAGGCATTCCCAGGGTAATCTAAACACAAATCACCACATTGTATGTTATTCACTTCGGGCTGAGCTCAGTCAAATGGGGCCTTTATAATAACAAAACAGGTCTCTACACTACAGAAAACACGAACTGTTGAGGGTATCAGGTTAACAGACTAAGAATAAAAGCAGCTACCCGAGTGAAATATGACATTTTAATGCGCGTAAACACAGAAAAATGACATGGTATTTACAACTGCAAGCCATTTGAACCAAGTAAACCATGTCAGTCTATCCCATTTAGCATTTAGCCGCAGTAGCATCGTATTAATCAACACTAACCTGCGTCCGACAGCATGACTGACAACGGCGTGTCTTTGAAAACAGGATTGAAAAGGGTTTGTGTGTGCCTTTGAGAAGGTTTTTAATATTTGTATGCGTCCACCCTCTTTTATTGTTGTGGGAGAAATCAATGCGCTGCTGTTCACAGAATACCACTTCCTGTTTTTAGAGGAAATGGGCGTTTCGCTCGTGATTAATTTTGACCTCCGCTGCTCTCCGTACTACAACCACAGCTACTTTACGAACAGCTAGTCCACTCTCTATTAAGCCCCATTGTACCAGCGTTTTGGCTGCAGTTCCACCAGAATGTCGCTGGGGGCAAAATTTGGAGTGCAAAATGAATGGGGCCCTATGGAGCTAGATGGCTAAAATGGCCTATTTCAACTA
>JAPSES010000058.1:14548436-14561498 GCA_029822895.1 Maxillicosta whitleyi
GATTTATAAGATATGAGACCAAAATAATTTCACATCACACTGGATTAAAGACAAAAGTAAACCCAGTGTCCTGTATCTGCCCTAATTCCACTGCTGTGTCTGTCTGTCTGTCTGACTGTCTGTCTGTCTGTCTGTCTGTCTTTGTCCACAGAGGCAGGTCTCAGGGGAGGTCCAGATGCAGCCTCAGAGCAGTCTCATCAACCCCATCGCCATGACGATGGCCACGTTAGGGATGAGTGTGTCCCTGTACAGCGCCAGACAGATGGCAGAGACGGTCCACGGTCTGGAACAGCCGGACGTCTGAGTTCAGACACAAACGTTCACTGTTTACCAGCAGATCAGCGGCTGTCGGAGCAGCTCCATACATGAATGTGATGAATGTTTGTGTACGTCAGAGGCGTTAAGAGACCGGTGTGTTGTTTGAAAGAACATGTATGTGTCCCAAAGGGAAAAAGTGTGAGTCTGCGTTCAGTCCCGGCAGGTGGATTTACATAGTACAGGGTCTTCTTTGTGATGAAAAGCTGTATTTAGGAGAAAATATTAAAATAGGAAGCTCTCTGTGTGAGCACGTCTGTATTATTCATCAGATTACAGCATAACTAACACTTTTATTTATAGATTATTATTATTAAGACAGTTTTACTTTAACCCTTCCAGTATAATTTGATATTCAGTTTACCATCAAATATAAGAAAAGTTTAACTAAAATAATGACTCGTTTATCAAAACATTTCCCATTTCCAACTGAATACTTAAATATTAATTCCAGCATGAGTGTTTTCCTGTGATAAGTTACCCTTAAATAAGTTTACTCTGCACCCTTTTCTTTCCAATCAGTAATTTTAGGATAATTTTTGAGCAACATTCAGTTTGATGTAGTTTAGGTTGTGTTTCAGCTAAATGTTAAACAGAGAAACTACAAGATGATTCCTTTCCTTTAAGTCTAATCCATCCATTTTGGCCTTAGATGTCTTCCATAAGAAGATCTTTTATTTATTTATTCTTTAACACTTTCTAGATTATATTCAGATGTTGCAAAAACACTAGAAAGTATGCTAACGAATAGCAACAATCAGAAAGAAATACAGATATTATTCTAATTTCACATATAACTTTCTGCTAATATAAAAGAAATTAAGGATGTTCCACTAAATAATAATTTCCACATTTCTAGCTCATTATTCTTGTTTGGATGTTAAACTTTTCTTAACATTTGTTTACATTTTTTATTTTTTATTTTGACCAGTTGAATTTGAGAATTTGCAAAAATTACATCAGTAGTTTTGAGAAAGCGCTAAAATGCTAATTAAATTAAACATATAGCAGTTAATAAATCACTGATCCATATTTTTTTTCCAGAGCTGTTGCTCTGCGTCCTTTTTTTACCCTGTCTTTAAGAGTGTTTTAAAATGAATGTTCAGATACTGTGAAAATACAAAAACTTGACTTAATAAACAGGAAGAAAAATCACTAATAAGTCATAATATATAATATAAAGCAGCTTTGAACCTTTAACTTTGTCTTATTTACTAAATAGCCTCATGTGAAGCTGTTTTTCACCAGGGGAAATAAATTGTATTTAATGTTTCTACTAGTTTTTAACTATAAAACAGTCAAAATGTAAAAGTAAAAAGAGGTTAAAAGACAGAAGAGTGTTTTCTGTTGCGTTATGGAGAGTTTTGTGATGTAATAAACATGTAATAAATGAGCATATCACTTAAACAGGTTTGCTTTGCGTTCATCAATTTTAGACGCAAGCGTTCAAATACTGCAATAAAAAAATAAAAAGCATGTTTTCTCATAATCAGAACGACAGATTAGAAGAAGAACTCTGATTTAATGAGGAATGTCTCACTGTTAATTTATTGACACGTTAACACACAATTGTAAAGTTATTTTCCCATGCTTTTATAGTTTTAATAGAGAAAGTGACTGTAAATTATTAAGTCTGCATGACGCATCGTTAAATAATGCGTTGCAATTCTCCAATAAACCTGTTCACATTCTGCTCCACGACTCGTTCATGTGTGAAACTGCTGTGGGGAACAGAGGTTGTCGGGCGACTGCACAGTTTGTTTGGGGCGACTCATGTGGATGAAACTCAGACAGAGGAAGTGATTTTATCTGCAGGCTCAGACATGAATGAGATAAAAGATAAAACAGATGAAAGTCAACAGAGTGTCATGAGTGAAGAGATGGACAATAATTGTGTTCTTCGCTCTCACATCAGTCCCATTCGACGCCTGCATTTACTTTCCTTTATTGACTTTAACAGTGAAGACCAGTGTAAACATTTATTTGTATCCTGTCAGTTAAAGAATCCTTCAGCTCAGACACTGAAAACAAGATTTTTTTTTTTTTTTGGCAGTATTTAGATCCTGTACTTCATACCACAATGTGACAAATATTAAATTCCACACCCTTTATTCTGTATTCAATGTATAATCACTACAATGTACTTAAACTATATAATGTTACTGTGCAGTAAAATGAGACCTGTCAGTGTTTTATGATTATATAGGATGTTTTTAATTAGTTTTACTGCTTAAGGAATTAATGATATTCATATGGAATTCATCACACATACACATCTTTACATGTAATATTTGCACATTTACACAAAACGCATTCTGCTCTGGTTTCTTTCACTCTGTACAGAAAAAGAGTTTGATTGTTACTGTAATATAATATTTTCTCTTACTTTTTTAATATATCTATATTTATATGACTTCACTCCTTTAAGACTAAGTTTTTGTAGGTTTGAATAATAGTCACTGCACAGTCTTGTGGATAGTTTTTGCATTTCACTGTTTGAACCACGACCATGTAACAAATTAAAAAAAACTTTTGGGTTTGAGCTACTTTATAAACTGCTCATTATTTAATAACAATATATTATCTTTAAAAAAAAATCTGGTTTTCTTGAGCTCCAAAAAAAAAAAAGAAAAAAAAAGGCAGGCCTCTTGTCTAGAGTATTTATTTAAAGGAGAATTGACCAAATGTGCTGGAGTAAAAAGTATAATATTTGCGTCTGAAATGCAGTCAGATCTGTAAATATTTGGACAGAGACACAAGTTTTGTCATTTTGCACATGTGTATTGACATGTGGTCTATTCTGTCTAAAATCACTATAATTTCTAAATGGTTACGGTATTGTTTTTTTTTTTTTTTTAAATAAAACCACTTGTTTTAAAGTTGAAGGTCCAAATATGAATCTCACAGCCACAAAAACAATAGGTTTCTGTCATTGTCTAAATTGTCTAAATAATAACTACACATTTTGTCTTTATTTTTTTTTTTTTTTTTAAGTAAAACTGCAATTAAAACAATACTGTGCTTCCTCTTTTCATTTACACAAGTGCATTACAAATTACAGATCACAGGGGATCTACAAACACACAATAATAACAGACATAATATTGTTAAAATTCCATGTTATTTTTCTTGAAACACTCCAGGTTGATTAAGATATTAAGATTATTTACAATGTTTGTGAAAGGATAGTTTTTACAGTGTAAATGTTAGCATTTTCACAATATAATTTGATTTTTTCCACACAAAAACAAAGAGAATTTCTAGCTTATTATACTTTTATTTTTACTTGTCTGATCCACTTGAGATCATGTTGGTCTGTATTTAAATCCTGAACTTCACCTCAACAATTCATCGCGTGGGCCTGATTGGACCCATTTGGCAGCCCAGTTCTGTCCCTTATACAATATTACTCCCTGATTTTAACTGAAAAATACAAAATATAGAGGATAATATTAGGAAATACCTCAGTAAAGGTTAAATATAGAGAAAAAAATGTATTTGTAAGTTGTTACAAAAATAGTTTTAGGTCTTTAAGGGTTAACAGTATTGAATGGATCACTAGTTATTTAATATTTTAGATTAATTTTGGCTGATGATATGCACTAAATAAATAAATGCTGTGAATGTTCTTGGTCCTCCTTTCCAGCAGATGTCGCTTTAACCAGCTGAGTTTTGGATGAGCTGCTGCAGAGAAGAAAAAGTGTGAGAAATCCGCCTGGTGATGCTGACACTTAACGCAACTTCAGTGAGTAACATTGGAGGAGGTTGGGGGGGGAGGACAAGTCAGACCACCCGGCTTTAAATACACCTTCATGGCAGAGTGAGGGGCTGACAAGAAGATTCGTTGTGCATATAAACCACTGATAAAACCGTGCGTTATTTTAAGATGTCAGGGAGTTTGTGCGTAAAAGCGCGCGCTTCTCCCGGGCGCACCAGCACGCTCGCTCCCCGTACCATCCTTCAGCTTCATCTTCATCGGATCGTGAGCTGAACTGAGGAGGAGGACGAGGAGGGGGACGATCATTTCGCTCCGGGGCTTCAGTTCAGCCGTGAAACCATCTGAAATGGCTGTAAACCTCCGTCCCGCCCTGAGGAGCCTCGGCTGTTGGTGCGTTTTGTTGCTCCTTTTCGCCTCCGTTGCCTCCGCGAGTCGTGATGTTGATTCTGGAAGCAATGACACAGGGAGAAATCCAGCGCCGGAGGACTCCCATCACCAAAGTAACTACACTCACCACAAAAAGGCTTTCCCCGTCCTGTCCTTCAACTTCGACCATGTCCGGAAGCCCTTTGAGATCTCCCTGTGGATCCTACTGGCCCTGCTCATGAAACTTGGTGAGTAGGAACATTTCACTCAGAAATAGAAAGTTGTTCAGCTGCCAAAATATTCAGCCCCCCCCCCCCCCTCCCAAGGGACAGGCTGGGTCAACACAGAAAAAAAGAGCTGGAGACTTTTCCAGCATCATGGAAAATAAAAAATAAAATCATTGGTTTGACTTCTATAGTTGAATAAATATCCCAAATTAAAATCAATTGGTAAATCAACATTTCAGTTTAAGTTTAATGCAGGAGCTCATAAAATGTACATATATGTTAAATATATTCCAATATATTTGGAAACAGATTAGCGACCACCATTAGAGACCACTGCAAAATGATCACTTTCTCTGATTTTATTATTTATACGTATGTGTTTGAGTAAAATGAACATTTTTATTTAATTCTCTAAACTACCGACAGTATTTTTCCCAAATTCCAAATAAAAATGTTATTATTTGGAGCAGGTATTTGCAGAATACACACAAGGTCAAAATAACAAAAACACACAGACCTCAAATGATGCAAAGAAAACAGTTCATATTCATTTGTAAACAACACATTAATAATGTTGTAACTTGGTAAAAGTTCACAGGTCAGTATTTGGTGGAATAATCCTGATTTTCAGTGACAGCTTTCATGTGTTTTTTTCTTTCCTCCGTTACTGTTGGATGAGTTTATGCAGCTCCTGGTGTAGAAATTAAAGAAGCTCTGTGATGTTCCATGGTTTGTGTCCATGCGTGTTCCTCCAGACGTTTTCACAGTGGGTTCAGGTCTGAAGGTTGTTCTGGTCTTCATCTGGTGGGGCAAGAATCTGGCAACACCATACAAATCACAATACTAGGATCCCAATCTGATACATCACCATATATCATGATACTATTAAAAAGGCGTTTTTTTGCTTGTTGTTTTACAGTCATTAGAGTTTTAGATCCTGCTCAAATGTTCATATTATATTAGTTCATAACTAACATCATAACATTATTTTTATACAATCCCAACAAATGAACTAACATCTGCCTCTCAGACAGTAAAAAAGTGCTTTTAGAACGCTTCAAATAACCATTATTTAATAAAACAGTGATAAATAATAATAATAAAGAAAATCAGAAATGAACCGCCACCATATCTACATTTGAATAAATACCTAAAAATATCGATTCACTACTTTTTAAATATCGCTATAGTATCGATATATTGCAGAACTAATATTTTTTCATACCATAACTGTCATCCACACCTTTATGGACCTGCTGAGATATTTTTTTTATTCCAATTACTTTTGTGGGTACTGTGTTTTTGCCTTTTGTAAGAAGATAGTGAAGGCCACAGTAGTGTTTTTTTTTATATATACTTCTGCTTCAGTAAGACATGGGTCAGGTGTTTATTCAGTAGAATAAGGTGTGTTTGTGTTGGAATTCAACAGACCCAGGAATGGAACAACTGTCACACATGCACACAGGCTGATGTCACAGGGATTTGCAGTGGTCTTTTCCAGAGCTGCATGTGTTGTATTATATATATATATGTGTATAAATGATATATATATATGTATCGCAGTGCGCATCATATTTTCCTTCACAGCGGTGCATTAAACATTTTGTGAAAAAAAGTCATGCCAGAGAATCATGATCTGAATTCTAAGCCAAAAAAATCATGATTCTACATTTTTGCCAGAATGGTGCGTCCCTACCCATGACATTATCAAGTATCTGCAGAAGAAGGTTCAACTCCATGGAGATTAAAGTTTACAGATTAAAGCCTGATGGGACTGACACTGAAGTAAAGAGGATCTCATATCTACTGTTGAGTTTTAATGTTTACTCTTCATCATCGCCTTTATTAACACTCTATGAATCCTATAATTCATTATAAAACACCGTGAACGTACGTTATGACGCTCCTATAATTTCTCATGGTCAACAATCATGGTTCTTTATTAAGCCGATGTCTATAATCAATAATTTGTGAACGTACTAATAACATGTAAACTTATAAGCATTGATCGTGTTTATTCAGATTCAGATATTTTATTCATGCATAAAGAAAACATATCATACATGAGCAGTTTGCAACAGATGTACGTGAAAGTTTATAATATTTTATAACAGTAATCCGAACATTTTAAAGCCTTTAACAGTATGTTCTAAAGCGCTTGTCTAGTACAGTTCTTTAAGGAGATGCACAAACTGTTCTGAATCCATCAACTGTTCTTGTGGTTCTCTCACGTACTAACAGTTATGTGTTTTATCTTTAATCATTCAAATCTAATCGGTTCATCTTTCGTTAACGTATTCTGACTGAAGACAAAAGACTCCAGGTGTAAACTCATCAGAATTCTCGTTACGACTCAACCCTAACCCAGCTTCTGTTGAGAAATGATTAAATTCTGTAAAAACTGTTGGTTCCATAACAGTCAGACGACCTCTGTGATCATCTGTAACATCTTATCTAGAGCTGGGCGATATGACTGATATAGATTTGTTTTTGTTTTTTCAATTGATTGTTTTGCGACTACGTGACCTGAAGACAAAAACACTATTTCTTTGCAACAACCGTCGACCATATGCAGCTGGAAAAGAAGCATGTGCACAATTAACGTGTTACACTAAATAAACAGGCTGCAGTTTAACGGGTAGGGAAGCTCCAGAGGAATAACCACAAATCTGTCATTTTAGCGTTTTTAATGATTCTTAGAAATTAAAACCATGATGAATTATTATTTTCCCAGCACAGATTTCATTCATGTTTCTTGTGATCTCACCACAAAAAACAAAAAAAAACTGACTCTTACATTGTGTTAAAAACAAGACACACAGGATGTCAGTATCATCATATTTTTTTTAATTTTTAATTTAATTTGTTAATACAATGGTGATGACTGATAATAGCTTCGATAATGGCTTAGTTTGTGTATTTTTAGTTTAGTTTAGTTTATTTGAAATATCCGACAACAACAACAAAAATCCTACTTTTTCCTTATAAATGAAACAAATTATAAACAAACAAAAAACATATACATGAAAACAAAGTATGGCTTCATTTGCATATTCAAAGTTTAAGTTTATATAATGAAGATTTAGACAAAATAGGGAATAAATAAATATACAATCAAAACAAATGGCGCCAGGCACAACACATCCAGCCCCTCACATGTACGTATTTCACCCATTATAAGTAAATGAGGAAGATTTTTAACAAAGTGAAGTTTGACCTACATTTCTCAAAATGTCATGACATCTATTCTGGGTCACTGGCGATCTATAAATGCAGTTTCGTATGAACTGAACCAATAATTTGTACACCTTGTATCTGTAAGTGCTATATCCTATGTTTATGTCCTCTATTGTAAGTCGCTTTGGATAAAAGGGTCTGATAAATGTAATGTAATAATTTTGCTGCTACAGTGTTAACAAATAAACTGAACCAAAAACTATACACCTTGCCTCTAATTTGAGGGGCAGGATAATACAGAAACAGAACATGATGTATGTACATGTATGTTCTATCAACAGATTATGTCATTTGTTAGTATCAGTCCAGACCCATGCACTTGTCTTAGATTGACCAAAATAAGCCGTAAATAATGTTTTTTTTTTTTTTTCTTAAAGTGTCTTATAAATTATTTAAAACTACATGTATATTCACTCAGGACAAAAATGAGCTTTTAAAGTAGAATGAATGATAATGATTTGGCACTCGTTACCAACTGATAACTTTATAAGCATGATGACATTTGTGGCCATAATGGAAAATGCCTATAAATCCATCCCTTTCTTTTACCTGTGAGTGCTTGTACTCTATCATCTATAGAGAAACAGATGTTCAAAGTTTGTTTGTTTTTTGTTTTGTTTTTGTTTTTTTAATCAGCAGTAATTATGTATTCAATGGATATATTGCACCAGATTTAGCCTCAGTAATTGTCCCGACACTGCACACATCCGCCAGTTTCACTAATAGCACTAATGGTGTTCTGCACTTTCTGTTCCAGAGACTCAGACTTATTTCAGGCCTGATGGTGACAGCATCTGTTCATCTGGCGTGAAGACAGAAGTATTATTAGATTTAAAGTGTCCTTCAGAAGCGACTCAAACTAATTAAAGTGGATTATCTGTGACCTTTAGTTTTGACAGACTCTATATGTTTACAGTAGGTCCAACACCTGATAGAAACATAATATCATAGCTAACATTACTACAATAAAAACACAGCTATCAGAGGACAAACTATGGAAATTATGGAATTATCTTCAGGCTCTGTTCTCTCAAAGGTTAGTCTCTTCAAACAAAACCTTTCTCTGGATGCAGCTTCTTAAATGTGAGGATTGTAATACTTTCATTTGCCGTATGTGACCGGAAACTGCAAATTCAGGGTTTAACAGACATTTTCTGACATTTTAATTTCAGTGAACTGATTACACGTCCAAATTATTTCTACTCATTTACTATTTCTACTATTATTTCTACTTTTTCCTCTGTATTTAACCTTTCGTAAGTGATTTATCACCATTTATTATAATATTATCCTCTGAATTTTCCATTTTTTCCAGTTAAAATCCTGTATTTTCTTATATTTAACTGGCTGATCATGTAAATGCTTATTAAAGCTCAGAGTAAAGCCAAAGATTATTATGTCAAAATGGACAAAACATGACTTTTTCAGTAAATTCTATCATTAACTGAACACAAACCCAGTGTCTTTGTCCACTGTCATTGATCCAACTCCTTGGGTTTTACTGGGGAATCACTGGTGTGGAACATGATGGTGTTTCCATGTTCAATATGGAGCTTCTAAACGTCCAAATGGGTCATATCTGATGATGATGAAAAGATGAAAAACTGTTTTTTACATCAATTATTTACATGTATAGACAGGATTAGTGGATTAACAGCTTAGGTCAGTAGATGCTTTTGGACGACAGTGGATGTCTGGGTCTTTATGGGTAAATATAGTGAATTTTTAAAGCACTTATTCAAATAGAAAACAAGGACGGAGTGTAAACTTAACAATACAATTGTCATATTTATGTCATTTTACATTAAAAACTCGTATAAAGTCATGAAACTGCACAGATTTGTGAACTTCAACCTCAGCTGGCTACAGTACAGGCAGCTCTGTTTCCTCTGTGTGACACTTAAAGCAGAAATAATGATGTGTTAGTTTGTGGTTTTGCTTTCTTTTTGGTACAATACTGAGTGTCAACACAGTGTGTAAAAAAGGGCCTTATCAGTGCGCGTTCATCCCATCGGCCAACGTCGCAGAGCGAAGCCCCTCTGGCGTCTTATCTGCTGGTCCAACTGGTGTCTCCAAGGGCCGGTCCAACTTCCTGTTCTAATGCACTGAACGATAACAAAGACGTCAGTGTGCAGAGTCTTAGAGGAGAGGAGGAGGCGAGAAAAGCTCCAGCACGAGACCACTGACCAACTGCACGAAACCTCACAGAAACATTTGTTGCAGCCTGAAGTCACATGACTGACTAAGTGAATGCCGGCCTCGTCCATCATACAGTATATTTAGCACAGAATGCGTGTGTAGATGTAAAAATAACTTCTATCTGTAATATTTTACATCGATTTTATAATCATATCGAGGATCCTGAAGTAAACTCCATTCGTAAAACTATGTAAAATTATCATTGTCTGTGTTTTATTATTATATACAGTATATTTATAAACACTATTCATTCTTTTGGATGTTTTCCCCACTTTTATTGATACGCCAAACTGTCAACAGCAGGGGGAAGTCATGTACTAGTGCACACTTAGGACCAAAACCACCAACAATTCAATGCTATACACGTATAAAGCACATTGTTTACACACATCTGTATCATGGTATCAGCTAGTTTTCTTCAAACTAAAATTTAAAGGCACTTATTTTAACAGTTGGTTAAAAAAAAACCAAAGTGTCTTCTAATCTTCATGTGCTGCGTCAGCTGATAGTTTACATTATAGCTCTGTTAGCTTAGCTTTGTTTTAGACAGAAAACAGCCGCAGTAAAACCACAAATCACCTCTGTTTTCTGTAGGGTTTGCGTCGTGAGTAGCTGAACTAAAGATCTGTTTGGAATCGTCCGAGCAAGGTCACAACTGTCACAGTTTAGTCTGAACCGTGGATCAACAAATAATAACGTTATGCCTTCATAAGCCTCACGTCCTTTTGTTGAGACGTTTCCATCTTAAGCCTGTTCGGTTCAGGAATAATTACAAAGGATGTTTCCATGAACCCAGTGAATCCATCATTTTTATTGTCTGCTAATACACTGCAGTGGTTCACTACATACAGACTGAATGTAAGGTCCTGTACAGCTGTATTTGTTTTGTTTCTTGTACATTTACATCACTGGCTATTGTTTAGTTCAGATTTAAGTCATTCACACTGGATCAACTGCTAGTGAAGATCTGAGTCTAATGCTTAGAATGATCATAAAAATAGTAAAAATCTAATTATTTCAGAGGCAAACATTAATTAAATTATATAAAAATACTCATTTTCTTCGATCCGGCTAAGATTGCAATGATTTTTCTTTGTAATTTTTTTTATTGAAGAGAGAGAGATAAGATAAGATAATCCTTTATTAGTCTCCCGCAGGAGAAATTCACAGTGTTTACAGCAGCAAATTTAGGAAAGCACACAAGAAATAAAATAAAATAAGAAAATAAAATAGAATAAAAAAGCAAAATATAAAAACCAGATAAATATAAGTGTTATAACTGTTGAGTCAACAGAATAAAGTGACCTCGGTACTGAGTTATTATTGCACATTATGAACGGGCATGGTGACAGTCTACATTCTATACACTATATACTATATACATAAGAGCAGGTAGGTAGTTATTGCACTGTACAAAGTGGCTGGTACTGTGGGACTATTTTCTCGTTTGTCTGGTACTACAGAGCCAATCAGTGTCCTGGCTCTCTCATTTGTAGACTGGTAACCTCGTGCTTCTGCTACAGTTCTGTGGTAATAAGCATCACACCTGCCATGTGCCTATTTGGTGACAGGAAAAGATCAGGGGACCAGTTACCGGAAGCTGGTTTGAGTCCTATTGACACTTTCAGTTTCAGCATGCAGGCAAACAACATGAAATGTGGCGACTGTTTTGTCTCATATGAGGAATTTGTCTGGGTTTTTGATGAATATAGATCATCCACTGGAGAACATTCAGAGTGCAGAATTCTGATCTTTTCTTTATCTCTGCGGCAATACACAAATTGATATTTCATGCCTCAGTGTCATCATAATCATCTAAATAAGAACTAACCTTAAACTGAGAAAAAAATTAAAGCTAAATTTGCATCATAAACTTGATCAAACTAAAGGGAAATTGAAAATAAAGCAGATAATTAAATTAAAATAAGACATTTTTGCCAATTTTGGATATCCAGCTTACTGTTTTGTACTTTTTTCTTTTTCTTATGTCGTCAAATGGCTTTTTTTTTAACTGATTACGGTTGTTTTTTTTTTATCCTTTTCTTTCGCAGGTTTCCACATCATTCCCAGAGTGTCGAACGTGGTCCCAGAGAGCTGCCTGCTCATCGTGGTTGGTCTGCTGGTGGGTGGAATCATCAAAGCCTTCGATGAAGATGCCCCTGTCCAAATGCTCGACTCCAAGTTCTTCTTCCTCTACCTGCTGCCTCCCATCATCCTGGACGCCGGGTATTTCCTGCCCCTCAGGCCCTTCACAGAGAACCTGGGCACCATCCTGGTGTTCGCTGTGGTGGGCACGCTGTGGAACGCCTTCTTCATCGGGTTGACGATGTATGGCGTGTGTCAGATCGAAGTTGTGCAGCTGGGGAGGGTGGACCTGCTGTCCTGCCTGCTGTTCGGGTCCATCGTCTCGGCGGTCGATCCCGTCGCTGTCCTGGCCGTGTTCGAGGAGATCCACATCAACGAGCTGCTGCACATCCTGGTGTTCGGAGAATCGCTGCTCAACGATGCCGTCACTGTGGTGAGTGAAGGAGAGGACGGTTTATTTTATGTCCCACGGTTTGGTTTGGAAGGAAGTACACGAGTTAAAGCAGATTAAAGTCAGATTTACATCCGTACTCATCACAATGTTCAGTTTCCAGTAGTTCTTCTGTTAAAAATGTACCAGTTAAGCAGTTACTTAAACTAGGTCATTAATGTCATTTCTTGTATCACTTTGCTTTTTAATAATTTTCCTAACAGATGTTTTAAAGTGAAGTCATAAAAACTATGACTCCAAAAAAAAAAGGGAATAGACACTATATTTTTGGGGGTAATTTGTATGTATTTAAATCTACTTTTCCCATATTCTTTTGTTATTTTGTGCATTTTTGTTCATTTTCTTGATTATTTGGGTAATTTCTATTCATTTACATTTTGATTTCTTTTTTTTTTTCAGCAATTTTCTTGATAAGTTTCTTCAGTTATTGTTCAATTTATTGATTTAACTAGTGAATATAAATT
>JAPSES010000058.1:14561598-14573765 GCA_029822895.1 Maxillicosta whitleyi
GCTCATGTACCTTGCACATGTGTCAAAAGGATAACACAAAAAACCTCAAATGAACTTATTTCCATTGTGGTCCTTATAATATACGTATATAATATATAATATGTATATATATATATATAAGGCTGAGGTAGTGCCAGCTGGGTTTGACTGCAAGCTGACCTCGTATGCTTAATATTTAGCAAAATTAATATTCCATTCTTCCTTAAACCAGAGGATACATTTTTATTGTCTCTGAGTGCTGCCTTACTAATTCCTCGATACCATAAAATCTTTATAAAAACTCATGAACGTCCCAATTTCTGCTCATTTATTAGGATGACTCCGCACTTTTGGAAATGTAACTAGACCTTTGTGTTTCTCTGCGTAGGTTTTGTATCACCTGTTCAAGGAGTTTTCCCACGCAGGCACCGTGACTGTGGCCGACGCTTTCCTGGGTGTGGTGTGTTTCTTTGTGGTTTCACTGGGAGGCATCATGGTCGGTGCGATCTACGGCATCATTGGCGCCTTCACGTCTCGCTTCACGTCACACAGCCGGGTCATCGAGCCGCTGTTCGTTTTCCTCTACAGCTACATGGCTTATTTATCAGCCGAGGTCTTCCACCTGTCGGGCATCATGTCGTAAGTTCAGGCTCAAAACTTCATCTAAAAGTAGGAAATTACACAAAGTTTACAGAACAAGACGGGTATTTATTCTTATTGCAACTGGGTTTCTTTTACTGTTCTTGCAATTATGTATTTTAATGGAGTTAATTTCGTCTAAAGTACAGATGCATTTATCTTTTTGTCTTGAGGAAAAAAGTCAGATCCAAGAGATAATGACAAATCAAATTTTATTTATATAACATCGCATCATAACAAAAGTTCCCTCATGACACTTTATGTTTAGAGTTGGTCTAAACCAGACTCTTAAGCCAATTGACAAAAACCCAACAGAATCTTTCAGTAGCAAACACTCGGGTAACTTCGACACCTGAAGGATGATCGTCTGCCTCGACCAGTTAGGGTTAAAGAGAGAAATTGGTGGAGGGAAGTGAATGGGAGGGAGACACATGGACGCACAGTAATGAAACTCATTACCACTGTAATGAGTTTTCAGGAGAAAAACAGTAACATTAGATCTTGTTTTGATATACTATCTGATGCACTGGCATTAATCAGTATCTAATAACCATTTTAAATTAAACCAGTTGCTTAAATTGTCAAGATGGCATCTCTAGATTATGGAATTAACATTGTAAGTATTATTGAGACCAACCGCATATGTTCCAACCAGTAAAAGCATTAAATATTATAGTGTTAAATGCATTTCGTCAAATATTCTACAGGGTCTTTTTTCCTCTCAACTGCACAAGGCACCGTATCATTATTTCTTCTGATTATTATTAAGTAAAATGGCCATATTTAGCACAAACTGTCAATCTGATATTCTCCAACTACAAACTTTCTATTTTACTGTTGGTTGTTCTAAAATAAAATAGTGCATTAAATTTGTAAGTGGTGAAGAAAATAGACAAATTTTCAAAGTTCATTAGTCTATCAGTCAGACGAAGCTGTCATGACCGGTACAAGGGACGTGAATCCAAACACAAAGCATTGGATTTCAGGGCAAAAACAGTTTATTTTATAAAACAGGCAAAATGTACAGACTGGGGCAGGCAGAGACAGAGGTCCAAATCCAAACAAAGGTTAAAAAGTCAAAAAAATCCAAAATTCAATTTTTACCGGCGGAGGTACAGGTGAGGAGCAGGCTGAGGCAGAATTAAACTTCAGAACAGGGGTCAATACCAGGTAGACAGTCCACAAAAACAGAGGTACAGACAGGGGACCAGGCAGAAACAGGAGCCAGACGCATAAAACAGGTCAAGATCAAACAGAAACATAGACTAAGGGAACACGTACGCAGGAAGTATAACTGACGGGAACCGACGAGACGACCCAACAATGAAACAAAGACAAGACAGAGTTTATATACATGAGGAGGAGGAGAGACAACAAGAAACAGGTGAGAGACGTCAGGGATAATTGAGGAAAAGACACAGGCGAAGAGAAACGGGGAACAGGAAGTGAAGATACACAACATGACACATGAGGGGAATTACAAAATAAAACAGGAAGACGCAAGACAAAGACTACAGACTGGGAGCAGACGTGACAGAAGCAGAAATGTTTGGGTGAAAGCATAAAGACTGGACTGTGATTCAATAGGAAAAAAGGTCTGATGAGTCCAGATTAACCCTGTTCCTGAGTGATTACCCATCATGCTTAGTGCCTACAGTACACGCCTGTGTGCATGCCATAGCTAAAGCTAAAGGCTAAATAGAGCTAAAGATAAGTACACCAGCAGATCATATCATATATCGCCGTGAACATGAGGGCGTTTAGTGGAACGTGTGCAATTTATGATAATAGGAAAATTACCATTAGATTTAATGTGTCACTGCAAGTTAGACTGCTTATTAGCACAAAATTAATTTTAAAAAGTACATGTTTAGATGCTTTTTGTAGTTTTATTTTACTACTGTTAGGGCACAGTAGAATATATTTTGCATGTGATGCAGAACGTCCAAAATCTGTGGATATTCCGTTACCTTATACCTTAATTTATGTTTTCCATTACTTAAATAAAGACATTTCTACTACAAACCAGGGATAAATCATGTAATAGAATTCACCGAAGTACAGGAAATGATGTTTAATGCTCAAAATATCCTGAAGGAAAAACATCCGACCCCCCCCCTCCCTCTCTCTCTCTCTCTCTCTCTCTCTCTCTCTCTCTCCCCATTACTATGAATAATGACAAGAAACAGCCCTTTGTTTTCTCATGATGATAGGATGATTACTGGCTACTGTACAAAAACACAAGTTGTTTTCTCCAGCTAAAAGATAAAATAACCTGAACTATAAATATGTAATTACGTGTTTGCTGCTGTTGTCTGTAATGGCCTCAGTCTGTCTTTACGAATCCACTTTTAATCCACTTAGGATCGTATTTGCAGCTTTTAGTGCAACAGACTTGTCTCCCACATCACTTTCATGTGCAACTTCATCTGTTTTAGGTCTCTATCTGAGGAAATTCTGTAGTGATGCACTTATGGTTCTTACTTTGATGTTACGGTTGTGACTTTTTGCTGGTAAATAACATGGCTTTCCCACTCAATGCCATTCTGAGGTACATTAAAACCTAAAATTCCAAGAAATTGCCATGGAATGCCTCTTAAAAACAAAGAAAATGCTGTTTAATTATGGCATGGCTGTATTAAACTTTGTGTTTTTCCTGAATTTTCATCAAAATAATTTCATTTTCATTTATAGAGATGAAAAAATAAGATCTAATTGCATATCCATTCTTGTTTTTTCACATAGAGCAGTCATTTTTCCTTTCCTGTTTCAGTGTAAAATATATTTGCCTCTCAGACAATTTATGTTATTTGTTTTGGATTTTTTTTTTTTTTTATAATAATAGTAAGAGTAAAACATTATCTTGTTTTTCCAATTTAGCATTATACTAGGTGGAGGACTGACCTGGCTCATTAGATTTACCAAAACTCTCTTGAATAATAACCAAATTGTCCCTGTTTGTAGCTCTTCCTTTATATACCAGTAGGATATAACTGTTGCACAAACTTGTTTCATACTGTTCGTTTCCTGTCCTGTACTTTACAGATTAATAGCCTGTGGCGTGGTGATGCGTCCGTATGTAGAGGCCAACATATCTCATAAATCATACACCACCATCAAATACTTCCTGAAGATGTGGAGCAGCGTGAGCGAGACGCTTATCTTCATCTTCCTCGGCGTTTCCACAGTAGCCGATCCTCACCCCTGGAACTGGACCTTCGTCATCGTCACCGTCGTCGTCTGCTTTGTGTCGAGAGTTTTGGGTCAGTGAAACGTGGTAACAGCAAAGCGTGTGTTGTTAGTGACGGCAACAAATTTACTCAATTTTTTTAATTTATATGCATTCTGTGTTTAGTTACGAGGTTTGTACAGGTGCTTGGAATCCTTGAAAATGCTTGAATTTTGATGTTGTGTTTTCAAGGTCTGAAAAATGCTTGAATTTTAGTTTATTTTAATATTTACTCTGTGATATGATGTGACTATGATTTAATAATACAATCATGATGTTTTTTTGTTTTGTTTTGTTTTTGCTTTTTGGACAAATTTCACTGATTTATCTTTTTAATTTTAACTGTAAAGTCAAAGCTACTTTCAAAGAGGTGATACATTTTGAAAAATAAAACTTTATGCCAAAAAAAAGAATATTACCAGCCAGTTGACTCCAGGTAAATTTTATTTTAATCGTTGGCAAGTGTGCTTGAAGAACACTAAGTGGCTTCCCTTTTTTTTGGATAAAACCTTGTGTTCTCCATTAATTTCTAAAGTTTTTGCTATTATGAAACATAATTTTCGATGTTTATAGCATAACATAATGTGCATCATTGTGATAAAAAAGTAAAATGATAATAATAATTAAGAACATATGTATTCTTGTAGATATATATGGTAATAATAAGGTGCTGTTTTGCCAAAATTTGAGTATCACCCTTAAAAATGCTTGAATTTGACCTTGAACAATGTGCACAAACCATGGAGTTAATATCCTGTGGTTTTGCTTTATATGTAGGACCTGAAAGTAAAAAGTTATTGGAAAAATAAATCCTCAGAGTGAAAGCACCTGCAGATCTGTAGGTGTAATATGTCATCTTTGCCTCTTCGTAAAACCAGCTGTGATTTTGTCTTTGGTTTTCAGGTGTCGTCTGCCTCACGTTCATCATAAATAAATTCCGTATTGTGAAGTTGACCAAAAAGGACCAGTTCATCGTGGCTTATGGTGGCCTGCGAGGCGCCATCGCTTTCTCCCTGGGTTTTCTGCTGCCGGATAATGAAATGAAGCAGCTCTTCCTCACTGCCATCATCACCGTCATCTTCTACACTGTCTTCGTGCAGGTCAGTTACTTTAAATGACAAGTTATTGTTGGAAACATGAGAGGATTTAATATTCACTGATGTTTTCACCGTTTTTTGTTGACATGCAAACATATAAAAACTAAGTTAAACCGCATGGAATGTTGTCACAACAGGAAAAGTATCTGGCTGCAGCTGGATATATACGTATGAATAAATAAATGATGCAGAAAAGAAAAGCAGGAACACAAGAAAGAAAAAAAATGATTAAAGCAGATGAAAGGATAACATCAATAATACAGATTTCAACTGAATACTCCAGAATACAGGAAGCACTTCATTGAGACGTTTTACGCTAAATTATTTATAAATAAAACATTTGGAATAAAAAAACCTACTCATACAAAGTAGGTCAAACATCCTTTTACTTGAGTTAAAAGCTGATGAGTTTTTTTTAGTGTATTAATAGAAAAGTTATAGAAAAGATAGTGAGTTCTGTCATATATTAAAAACAATTGTCAGATATTAAATGTTATGGTAATTTAGAATAGATGTTAAAAAAAAATGCTTAAATCCATCTACTTCTGATAAAATGATGCTCAGTATAGACCATGACAAAGTAAAAACAAAAAACTAACTTGACAGAATAATTTTTCGCAATGTTGTCATGTGAAATGGGACCTTCCCTCTCAATTTGCAGTCATGTATTAAACTGTTTTTGTTTGCTTGTTTGTTTGTTTGTTTGTTTGTTGTCTGTCCGGTCTTCAGGGAATGACCATCAGGCCTTTAGTGGAGCTCCTGGCAGTGAAGAAGAAGAAGGAAAGCAAACGATCAATAAATGAAGAGATTCACACACAGGTGAGAAACAGATAACAACTTAATAAAAAAAAAAATAATAATAATCCTGTAAAACATGAGACTGGTATTTATAGGTACAATGATTGTTTTTATCAGTGATGCTTTAAAAAATTTTACCAAACTATGAATCTAAAGATAAGTGATGCATGTTCTTATCTTTAATAATAATATCTTATTTTATCTAATAATAATAATAATAATTTTTTTTTTTTTTTTTTTTTCAGTTTCTGGATCATCTCCTCACAGGAATTGAAGATATCTGTGGTCATTATGGACATCACCACTGGAAAGACAAGTATGACACTATTAACCTTCTTGTTATGGCTGTATTTTTTTTTTAATAAATGAAAACATAAGTTTTACATAAAAGTGTTTTATCTTTCTACTCACTTTTAAACATCTTCAACTCAGGCTGAATCGCTTCAATAAAACGTATGTGAAAAAGTGGCTGATCTCAGGTGAACGCTCCACCGAACCACAGCTCATCTCCTTCTACAACAAGATGGAGATGAAACAGGCCATGATGATGGTGGAGAGTGGGAGCGCCGCCAAGCTGCCCAGCATCATGACACCTGTGTCCATGCAGTAAGTGTCAAACCAACATATTCTGTAATGAAAACCAAACATATAACTGATTATTTAGGGCGTTACCTTTCCTCGTGCCACTGTTTGGGCAAGTGAATGTGGAATAAAAACTGTATATCTCATATAATTTATACCATATTCTAACAGGGGATATTTTTATCTCTTTGGCAGCCATGGTGATAAGTGGCAAAATACAGTTTTTTTTAAATAGTGACTGGGTAGCTCAGTGGTTAAAGCCACTAACTTTGGTACGGAAGGTAGCCGGTTCAAGAGGTGACCAGGCGATCCCTTGGGAAAGGTTCTTTACACTGTACATCCCAATAGCCACAAGGGGGTGCAAGGCTCATTGTGCTGGTTCCAAGCCTGGTTGTTTCAGAAAGGGCATCTGAAGTAAAAACCTCTGCCAAATAAACATGTGAAGGTGACTCGCTGTGGTTTCCCCTGAAAGGGAAAAGGCTGAAAGAGTATTTATTTGTAAAACAACATATATATCTATGAAATATACCTGACGTTTTGTTTTGTTTTTTTGGTCATTTGTGTACTGCAGTGTAGAGTTTGGATTCCAGGAAGAATAGCGACAGCCTGAACCAAAGCTAATAGAGATCCAAATAAATTTACAAAATTTTCACGTCTGCAGAAACATTCAACCCAAAGAGCCGCCTCAGAGAAGGGTGATTCCGAGCATCTCTAAAAGTCGCGAGCAAGAAATCAGGAAGATTCTGAGAGGAAACCTGCAGAAGACCAGGCAGAGGGTGAGAATACAAACAGCCGTATCAACGGGTCTGTTGATGTTTTCTTTTGAGACGAGGTTAATGCTCTGGTTTCCTGTTCTCAGCTTCGTTCTTACAGCAGACATGACCTGATGGTCGACCCGTTTGAGGACAACGTCAGTGAGGTTCGCTTCAGGAAGCAGAGGGTTGAGATGGAGAGGAGGGTGAGTGGCAATTCAGCAAAAAACAGACAGATCAGGGGATTATCAAACTAAAATCTGCCTTTTATACTATGAAAAGTGTCTTGTAATATTCTAGCACTACGTTAGCTGATAGTTTACATTATAGCTCTGTTAGCTTAGCTCTGTTTTTAGACAAAACGGTGTCAGTCATTCGTGTTGATTTTAAAACCTTAAAATTCTTTCTTCCAGTAAGTCTGGATAGAGGGGCGGGACCAGAAAACATGGGCCTGATCCACCATGGTTCCCCCACATTGTTGAATGTTTTTGTCATGTTTTGACAGATGAGTCACTTCCTCACAGTTCCTGCGAATCGACAGGAGACGCCGCCAGTGAGAAAAGTCGCATTTGAATCAGGTCAGTTTGACTTCAAAGATTATTTATAAATTATTATATTTATTGAACTGTTAGAGCAGGAGCTGAAAGCTGAGGGGGAATACAGCAGAATGTGGAAATTCAGACCACTCTTCTACAGCTTTCTCCTGTCATTCCAAAACAAAGGATACTTCAACGCTAAAGCCACTACTTCTACTGCAAAAACGTTACATCCAGATTGTTTCTAATGTCTCCTACACATTCAACTCTTCATCATTGTTTTGTAAGTTGAAGGTATTGTCTGTGTTTGACATAAATACACTACAGATCTCTCTCTTCGTACATAAAATTATTAATTTTCATTCTTGTCTTCTAGTTCAATTTAAACGCCTTTTCAGCTATAATTCGGATAAACATCAATATAACACTAGACACTGTAAAGATTTGACAGTAATCCAAACCAAAACCCAACAAATAATGTTCACTATGATGTTTAGATTCAACAATATCTGGAACAATTTAGACCGGAGTTTACAAATTAATGCATTTCACTTGAACTTCAAGAGAACATTAAAAAGGCTCCTTATAAACAACCCAACATCCAACTAGCTTAATTCTATGTTAGATCTGTTGGTCTTTTTATGTTACTTTAGTTCCATATTTCCTTGTTGTGAATCACTTAAATGTTTAGTTTCTTTGTTCAATAGTTTCCTTTGTGGTACCTTGTTTTTAATCATTTAATTGTCACTTATTTATGATTTGTTATCATTTCCTTCTCATTGGCCTTGTTTGTCATTTCAAGTATTTCAGTTATTTTATAATTATTATTTGTTATACTTTAAGGAGGGCCTGTATAAGCCTAATAGGCTTCTCCCTTTTTTTTTTTTTTTAGTTAGATAAGTTAGATAATGAATCATAAATAAGTAACAATTCACAAAACATTTCTTGCAGCGACACTTGAATCCTGATGTTCATGTATATGTGTTGTGTAGAGCACCAGGTTTACACTTACGATGACAGTGAAAGTCCCAGAGGACGCCGGGCTCAGATGGACCCCAGAACTCCAGATGAAGTCCGTCTGCTCAGCGAGTTGTCTCCGAGGACCAATCAGACACCCACGTCACCAGACGACCAGGACGACCAGCTAAAACTATCCCGATGTCTGAGCGACCCTGGACCAAAGAAGAAAGACGACGAATCATGACTGTCATTTTAAAGAACCTGTCGCCACGGCAACTGGGATCGAACTCTGCAGTCTGTTTTATTTAACAAATTCAGAGCCTTCAGTGAATGAGATGAGCTTCATATTTATATCCTTTTTTTTTGGCATTTTTGTTTTTACCATGTGTGATAATCTATTTTTAAAGCCTTTAGTTACTTCTTTTTTTTTTTCTTTTTTTTTTTTATCACCAAACAGTATTACCAAAGCACACACCAGGAGATGGTTCCACAGACTTTACCCAGAGACTCATTTATAATGTTTTTGTGTCTTAACAAGTGTCAAATGATAAAAGTAAGACATTGTATTTGTTTTAATCATGTTAAAATGTTAGAGGAGTTTAACCTCCAAAGAGCACATCAAGAAGTAACAAGTGGTGCCAGGCAAAACAAGCCCCGCCCACCTCGTATGTATTGTAGCTTATTTTGACATGAATCCAGCGGATGTCATCGTATCGATTGCCTCTATACATGTGCCAAGTTTGAAGTAAAGTGAAACAAAATGTATCTTTTATAGACATTTGAAATTTCACACATTATAAGTAAATGTGGAACTTTTTTTTTTTTTTTTTACCTAACATTGATTGACTTTTTCCAAAATATAATCAAATCTCTTCTGGCAATCTATCAACACAATTTAGTATGAATTCAACCAATAGTTTTGCTGCTAGAGTGTTAACAAACTGATCAAACCAAAAACAGTGTCACTTGCCTCCCTCCTTCGGGGGGGGGTAACTCGCTGAGGTGATGTGAAACAAATCTGATCTTATTATAAACATATCAGGAAGACATATTAAATGTTAGTATCTCCAATGCATAATTTATCCCCTAGAGGGTGCTCACAGGATTATTTTTTAACTTTAAAGTGTCCTTGTCAAACATGTTTATGTAAAAAGAATCTAAATATGCCAAACCATTATATTATTTACTAATCTTTTACGTCAAAAAAGCTATGGATATACCACTGAAAGCAGTAAACTGAGACCGGTTCATGTCACTAGTTTTCATAATGATGAAACCCATTTCAGTTCACAGTGCTTTAACAACATGCAGCTTTTCTGCAGCAGTGAAAATAAAAGAAGCCTTGAATGTTATTTTAATTTTTATATACCAAAGTGAAAGCCTTATTTGCAGCATAATGGAGAAAACACAGGAATTACAGATGATAAAAAAAAACCCATCATTAAAACCTAAAACAGAATATAAAAGCAAAATATGTTCAGTGTTTTCTGTTGTTCTGAATGTTACCACAGATGACAATGTTGCTTCACCCCACTTATACCTTAGTATAGAATTAATTGTCAGCAAATGCAATAATGAACTGCTGCAGTACTGTGTTAAAGTAGTTAGTCACAATTAATGTTGTTTTAGCAAAGTTAAAATGACCAAAAATATGCAATTCTCAGTTTCTCTATCAATATATGCACAACTGAAAGATACAAGAATAATGAAAACACCATTAAAACATGAATGTTGTTGGAGTCATATTGAGAAAAAAAATAATAAAATACACTCCAAGTGTAAAGACAAATTCTAAAAACTCTATAAATACTAAGTTTTACCTGTAGAAACCACTTACTTTGGATTTTGTATGAATATGTTTTATACTATATACGTATTTCCTGCCTTTTACGGATGTATTTTAATAATTGATCCAATGTAATTTCAAATTTAAAAAGCGTTATATAAATCCAATCCATTATTATTATTATTATTAAAGTGACTGAGATATAAAGATGCATGCTAATAAAAGCAACAAAGCTAAAGACAGTACTGTAGGTCAGGAGAAAATACCCTTAACATTATTAACTCAATCATTAAATCACTGAATTAAGCAATTTGGTCTGAATTAATTTTCAAAAACAGTGCAAAAAATAAAAGCCGACAGACAAACTGACTGACACTGGCCTCTGCATACGTTTACACAGAAGTAGATGTGTTTTTTCCTCATTTTATCAAAGCACAAGGTGGGAAATACATGAGAACTCCCCATTTTCATTAGAGAATTATCAAACTTGTCGCAGTATTAATCAGTTTATCCTTGCAGTTACTGTGATACCTGCTACACTCATTTATCTATAAATGATCAAAAACCTATTTTCCACTCTATTGTGTTGTGGTGACATTAAAAACACAAATCTGATGATCAAAGAACATAAAAATGAACTGAGTCACCACAAACTGCAAAATATTAAGCATAACACTGTATTTATTTTGTCATCACTGCATGACTGGTCAGTGTTTTTCTCAGGGAATCCAAGGCGCATTATTAACAAATGCTGCATGCAGAAATAAATGTAATATGTTGTGATTTTCTGTCTGAAATGTGCTCCGCTTTCCGTTTATAATGTGACTATATGTAATGTGATCGTTTACAATGGGACACTAATGAGTGTTTTGGTGTCACATCGTCGCATGGCGGATGTTTAACGTCAAAGCAGACCTGTGTGTCTTATTATAACTGACAACTATGTTTCTACTGTGAGGCTTTTATCGTCTGACATGAAGTGAAATTCCTCTTCACAGCACTGAACTGCTGAGCTTCTGCTGCCTGCGTATTTGCCTTAAAATGTGTCGCTTTTTGTTTGTGCCACTTGAAGATTTTTTTTTTATATATATATTTTGAAGAATGAAAAGAAACCTCGGAAGTTATAGACATTTGTCAAATGAAAAAACGCTTTGATTCCGGTCGGAAATAAAGGTTTTTATCTGCCTTTGTTCTGTCATGTGATACTCTGGTCATTCTGGTGCAGTAAAATGTGGATTCAGTGGAGTTGCAACATATTTTTTTTAACCCTTTCGTGCATAATGGTCACTACAGTGGACAGCTGTTCAAAGGTGTTCTCTTATATATATATGGATTTTGTTTTATTTCCATATCAGCCAACGCAGTATATGCATCATCACATACACTGACATTCATACCATTACTGTAACTTTGCTGTTCTACATAAACCTGATCTGAACTAACACGTTTGAGTGCTAATTGATTTAGACTTACACAGTTGTCCATAAAGTTGGAAGCATTTGTCTGTTTCTTATGAAATGATGTTGACTGTGATTTATTTTTGGGTGAAAGTGTAACTGGGACTCAGTATGTTATCATTGCATCAGGTCAAAGGTGATGCTCATGTGTATAAATAAATAGGAATAAAAAGAGGAATACAACTGAAAATTTAATTATTTCCAACTTTAGAGACAACAGTGTATGTTCTCTAAAAGTAAAAAAAAAAAAAAAAAAAGCAGTTTTGGTCACCTCAGCTTTACAAACTATTGTATTACCGTATCCTTGTAATTTAAGTGATGCTGATGTGATGTGATGTGATTGTCTGGGGGG
>JAPSES010000058.1:14583207-14599680 GCA_029822895.1 Maxillicosta whitleyi
CCGTACACAAGAAATTGAGTAAAAACATCATAAAAGTAAAAGTATGTATGTCTCGTCTAGGATTGTCAGATTGTATCTTGTCAAATTGTATTGAAACCAAAAACACTGCACAGGACAGATTTGAGAAAAGAAGTATAGAGAAGTGAGCTCCTGCTGAGCTGCTTTTTAATAAATATGACCTGAAGATTGTGATTATGGAAAGGAATTGTTGGCTTTAAATTTTCAGATTATGTGGCAGGTGCAGCAGGTCCAGAATGGACTGGAATCTACTGTAGTTTTCAGTGTTGAATTTTGTCTTCAGGTACAGGCAGAGGCCACGAAGAGAGTCCAGAGGGAGATCTCGATCTCATTCCAGATCTGCAAGTCCACGAGAGAACATCAATCCACCGTCGACCTCCCACTACACCGAGGAGGAAGTGCGACGGACACACTCTCCATCGCACTCCAGGTCCCGGTCTGCATCACGCTCACGTTCTCGGTCCAGATCCTGGGCAGGACGCAAGTCTGGCGGGCGTTAGAAAGTGTGTAGCCTGTGTCCGTCATTTGTCAAGAAAAGATTTGTTTGTTTTGACATGAATGTAACGTCCACTGAACCATTTGTAGAACGCTTGTGTTGCGGCTCCATTTTAAGAACAGTGATGTTTGGTTTTATAACGTTGTTTTGGTTTATAGAGTTAAGACACAGTGAGTAATTTCTGTGTTCAGTGGTAGCTGGCCAAGAGGAGTCTCTTTTTTTATATTTAGTAACAGAATTTTGATTTCCTAAATCCTATGCACCCATTTTTGCAAAAAAAAAAAAAAAAAAGGGAAAACCAGTATTTTTCAAAGGAACCCAGTCTATTGACAAACTATTCCAGTGTTTCTGTGAGTTTTATAAAGAATTACATCAGAACACTTACTGCTGACTGTTTTCCAAAGCAACAGGTGGTTTTGCATTTCAATCAGACATTGAGAATTTTTATTTTTTTTTTATGAGGATGATAAATAAGCTTGCAAAATCTTATTTTGAGATAGAAGGAGATAGAAGTTCATAATGGCAAACATTACTGAGGTGATCAAATATTGAACTTCAATCCAGATTTAGGCTGAATTAAATGTTGAAGCGGAAGATGTTCATGTGTTGAGTTTCAAGCAAGTTGAGGGTTTACTGTTTAAAAAGAAAAAAAAAGTTTGTCTGCCTTGGAAAATAGTTTGCAGTGAGGTCAAGCCCATGTTTGGACTGAACTGTGCAGAAATGCTATGTTCCTTTAGTGTTAAATTGTCCACTAGTGACTTAACCACAAACAGTTTAAAATGTACATGAATATGTTTTCCTTTTAGTGGTGTTTTCTGTAATGTTAGGCCTTTTTAAAAGGGTATTCCATTTTGAAGCATTTCTCTGAATAACCGTTCTGAGAGGAGGAACTAAAGTTTCCCATTGGTGTTTACACGACTGTTTTCAGGATGAGCCTTGTCATTGCATGTTTTATCCTCCTAATCTTCTATATTTAGTAGGAAAAACTGTTATTTTGAGTAATAAATTGATCCAGTATACAGAAGCAGCGAGTTTTACTTTCCTTGTATTATCACAGATGTGTTCTCAGGCACCTGGTAAGTGTTGACATATTTGTGGGATGTCATTGCACTGAAAAAGGCCGTCCAGCCGAGCGTATTGATTTCCTGTTAATGGAACATGAAACTGATGGGGGGGGGTCCAAATTAAATTCAGCGAGGAAGCAGTCATGTATGAAATCGGACATGTCCCATTGATCACTGTATTGAAAAAATATGTTCATTAAAGAGTAGAAAGGCAGCACAGACCATGGATTTGATTTGTCAAACATGACGGGAATAAATCAGAAATGAAAACATAATCAACTGTACAACTGAATATTGTAATGTACTGGTTCTAGATCACTGAATATGAAGTTGATTAGATTCCAAACGAGTAATGAGTAAGATACTGTACTTAAAATTCTCCTAATCCAAATAAACACACTTTAAATCCCATGTGATTTAGTGGAAAATTCATCACCAACAAGCTGAAAACAGGCTTGTTTTGTCTGAAGTTGAAATGTGTGATTCGCAGGCAAGAAGTAGAAACACTTAACATTTATTTAAAGAGGCCTTTTAAAACATCCATGGACATTGTACAGAGTCAGAACAGCTCATTAAAAATACATAAACAAGACAATGGAGAATAAAAGTAGGAGTTATGGTAGTGACTGAATTATGTTGGGTAGAATAGATGAGATTTGACAACAGAAGTCTCAAATAGAAGTACAGGTATTTTTGGTAAAGGTTTAAGTAATGATTCAACACCTTTAAGTACAGCAACAGTAAAAGCCCTGACGTACTCAAACTGAAAGTAAAGAGGATTTCCACATATTTACTGCCTGTCGTGCATGATATACATTGTTATACTAAGGGGACATCTGCACTGTGTTATTATCACATCCATGTATGTGTAGATATACGCAGTGATGCAAGAATGAAGAAGTAAACATGTAACCAGATAGTTTATTTAGTTCTGTAGCAGACACAGCCAAACATACCTGACATGTCTGATACAGAAGGAAACTAAATAAACTGTAAGAACATAGACACTATGAATTTTGTGGGATTAATGTAACCAGATAGTTTTGTAAATGTAGGAGGTAGAAAGTAACATCATAAATATTAATATATATATTCTGCTATTGAGTTTATTAGAATTATGAACCAATACAATAACTATAACAAACATAAAAACAAAAAAAAAAAGGAATAGGCTAGAAGCAAAAGCTTATGTTTTTTGTTGGTTTTTTTTTTTTTTTGCCTATCCTTTTCACCTGATACATCAAATTTAACATATACAGCATCAATCATTCATACTGTGATATTTTTTTAAAAAAAAACAACAATAAAAGCATATCTACCAGCTCATTTCCATATGCCTAAATAATTTTAAAATTAAAGCTTTTTCTATTTTGCCAAAGGAGTGAACAACTTAAATGCATCATCACTCCATTTCATAACTTCACACCCACAGCCACAGTCCATCTACACTTCACATTAGTCCTCACTGTAGTCCATCCAAAAACACAAAGATCTCTGAAATTATAACTAATTCGATTCCAAAAACAAACACATATGATATTTGGGACAATACAATACCAACAGTTTATTATTAACCTTTATCTAACCAGGAAAAAATTAGATTAAGAACCTGTTTTACAAGGGGGTCCTGGTCAAAATAGGCAGCAGCGACACCATTAAATCACAAATAACTAACACATTAGACAAAAAGTCAAAAAATAACATTTGCAAGTCGGCCTCAAGAAGTCTGGACTTAAAAGTACTCAGAGAAATTTAAGCTAATATTTACCAAGAATTATCACAAATTCAAACAATGCAGCATTAACTTCCACTTTAATGCAGCAGTAATATTGATCAGAAACTAAACGTATAAATGTAAAACACTGACTGGGATTATTTTCACAGGTGGAACTGAACTTCTCTTTATGCAACAACATAGACACATTATTTTCTAAAATGTTCTAAAATAAAAAAAAACCTCCTGTATTATTAATATTAAATACAGATGTTGGATTTTTTTTTTTTTTTTTTTCATTAGTTTTATCACCAGACGATACAACACAGAAACTAGGAGTCACTGGTTGAACTGGTTATTATGCATTGTTTTGTTTATAGTCCATCCATTTCCTGCAGCGTTTTATGAAGATATGTTCCCTGAGCCGTAGTAATAAGTCAATCTTTCCATAGAATAGATTTCCTCTATAACAGTTAGCCACTGATCCTCACAGGATGCTTCCACTTTGAACCAGTTCCGGATTTAGTTTTTTTTAAAAGTGTTTTTACCAAAAGAGATCATTCCACTGCAGCTCCATCCTGCTTTATGCTTTCAGAGGATGGAATTGAACCAGGGTATCTGGGTTCAACCACATACAGGGAACATAGTTCAATGTTCTGCACCACATTACAGCCCTAATGACTTTCTGGGTGTTCAGTCCAGTCACTGTTGCGAGGGAAATAGCAACACAGCTGCTGCCAACAGTATTGATCACTACTGGGGTTTTTTTTTTTAACAAGCTGTAAGTTGTGAACAGCCACAGACAGCAGGGATCTGATGTTTTGTCAGGAGCATTAACTTCCTCTCCAGTGTGGACATTTAACAATATCTAATCTGGATAATTAGGAATCCATGCATTTGTAGGATTGTAAGGACTGTAAGAGTAGGAGCGTTGCAGAAGTTATGGTTCATATCTAAGATGAAAGGTGAGTTGACTGGTCTTTAGTTGTAGAAAAATAATTTTCATGAGTATAACCAAAAAAAAAAAACAAATTTTGCAATGGGTTAATTTAATGTTGACTGTAACATGAATGTAATCATATTATTTTCTCTTCTGCTGTGGAAAAATAGTCGAAACAAACTTGGATTGACTTTACAGATAATTATCTTCAACCTAAAATGACTGGTGATGCCTAATGATTGCACATTAAAAAGGCTGCGTCATTAGAATATTGCTCAAATTGCAAAATCTATTTGACAGCCGATGAGAAAACATTCAAATACTTAAAAGGGGCCTTTTTCTTCAGTTTTATCATGTTTTACAGACAAGTGGAAAGTTGGAGTATTTCACTTGTGCTACTATCTTTCAACTGTTTCTTTGGTTAATAAGATTAAAAATAAGTAATTGCATTTTTACATATCTTTTACTAAAGAAATTTAATGAAATATATGCACACAAGTCTTAAAACCACTTAAAAAAGTGCTTAATGTTTGTATTTAGCATGTCTGAAGATTTGTGTTATCACAGTTATGCTGAAATGATGTTTTCAGATTGTGTTTATTATATTAAATGGTATCTTTGAAGGTCTTTTCTTTGGTTGAGGATAGTAAAAGTGTTTTGCAGAATGTACTTGAAAACAGACAAATGACGCGCTTAATGTGCTAAAATGCCATAATTTATATAATAATATAGGTTTTAAAATTTAAATTATTTTGCTACATTTGCAAAATCAAGATTAAATTGGGATACATAAAAAGAAGATTAAAACTATGCAGAAAATTGAAGTGAAGTTAAAAAAAAATAAAAATACGACACTGTTATGGGTAAAATCAAAATGTAATGTAAAAAAAAAAAAGAACACAATAACAAATCAAGCTGTTTTTCCTCTCTCAGCATCTCTGAATTAAAAAAAAAATGGGAGACTGGAACTTCCTGGGTGGGATCTTGGAGGAGGTTCATATCCACTCCACTATGGTTGGGAAGATCTGGCTGACCATCCTCTTCATATTTCGGATGCTGGTTCTGGGCGTCGCTGCAGAGGATGTGTGGAATGACGAGCAGTCCGACTTCATTTGCAACACAGATCAGCCTGGATGCCGCAACGTCTGCTACGACCAGGCCTTCCCCATCTCCCTCATCCGTTACTGGGTGCTGCAGGTCATTTTCGTGTCCTCTCCCTCTCTGGTGTACATGGGCCACGCCATCTACCAGCTGCGGGCCCTGGAGAAGGAGCGCCACTGCAAGAAGGTAGCCCTGCGTCGGGAGCTAGAGGCGGTGGATGGGGAGCTGGTGGAGGTCCGGAGGAGGATTGAGAAGGAGATGAGACAGCTGGAGCAGGGGAAGCTCAACAAGGCGCCGCTCAGGGGGTCTCTGCTGTGTACGTATGTGGCCCACATTGTCACACGCTCGGTTGTGGAGGTCAGCTTCATGATGGGGCAGTACATCCTGTATGGGCACCACCTGAAACCGCTTTATAAGTGTGAAAGGGAGCCGTGTCCCAATGTGGTGGACTGCTTTGTCTCCAGGCCCACGGAGAAGACAGTTTTTATGATGTTTATGCAAGCGATCGCCTGCATCTCACTGTTTCTCAGCCTCCTGGAGATCATACACCTGGGCTTTAAAAGGTTAAAGAGGGGCATCCTGGACTACTACCCGCATTTGAAGGATGATCTGGATGATTATTATTCCAACAAGTCAAAAAAGAACTCAGTTGTGCATCAGGTTTGCATGGGAACCAATGTAGGCCGTAAAACTACAATCCCCACCGCACCAAGTGGGTACACATTACTGTTGGAGAAGCAGGGGAATGGTCCGAACTACCCTCTGCTGAACGCCTCTTCTGCCTTCGTCCCAATACAAGGGGACTCTGGTGCAAAGCCGGACCGACACAAGGACAGCAAAGCAGGAGTGCCGAGCCCAACAGAGCAAAACAGCAACTCCAACAACACCAGCAGCGAGACTCGTTCCCCTCCTGCCGACAAACAGGATGAACCAGAGGAATCACATCAGGAGATGGGGCGTCACCGTTCGGAGTACCCCACGCTCCCTGTGGCAGACACCTCCTCCTGCACCACGCTGTCAGGCACAGCTAGGAAGTCCCGAAGACTCAGTCCACCATGGAACTGCTCCACAGTGGTTGAGGGGAATGCGTCAGACAGTGGGGACTCGTACCATGGGGGCAACAGTATAAAGCTCCGCAGCAGCTGTGTGGGCCCCAGAGCCAGGATGGTCTCCAAACCAGACATTAAGAGGCCGAGCAGGTCTCAGAGTCCAGACTCTGCAGGGGAACTGAGTTCAGTGTCTCGACACAGCAGAGAGAGTAACAGTCCCACAGCCTCGCCTCCAAACCGCAGAGTGTCTGCAGTGAGCAGTAGCAGCAGCAGACGAGCCCCAACTGATCTGCAGATATAAAACCAACAGACTGCGGAGCTTCTAGTGTGGCCTCAGAGACCACATCAACACATTTAGGTGGAACACATAAAGCATATATTCCTCTATCTTTACATTTCTTCTAAAAACTATTAAAAGGGCAGAGAAAACCTTTACCAGCTTGGAGATGATTGACTTACCCTGAGCTTTATACATAAGAACAGCCTTTTATAAATCATACAAAAGTGCATATGAAGTTTGAAGTCCATCTGCACCAGAAGGATTTCTACTGCATCACACTTATTTCCATGCATTTACATAGTAGCAGCAAATAGTCAGAGGGACCTTTAATGATTTGTACCAATGTAACAGCACACTCTGATTAGAAGGGGGTGGAAAACCGAACCATAGATCTATAATACTCTCTCTAGCAGCAGTGCACTGTTATGCAACCAGATAGTTTTCCATCACAAACACCTATTACATATATCTAGTCCTTCTCAATCATTAGGAACATTCAAGTTACTATGAAAAATGCACATATAAAAACATATTTCTACTTTGATTTTATGGATATGTTTTGGAATTTACCATTTTATATATATACCCATACAGCTGCAAAATGTGGTATGTGCATCATGGAGCTCTGTGTTTACTTTACTTTGTTTTCCATTGCAAGTAATATAAAGACAAGCCATTTATAGTCATATATTCGGTGAGCTACATTTTATTGGTAAATGTGCATCCATTCTTACCAGATACACTACTGTGCAAAAGTCTGAGTTCACCTTCAGATAATGATTAATTAAGAACTAAAAATCACAGAGAAACTGTCATCACAGAGGAAAGGCCTCAAACTTTCACATAATTTAAGATTAAATCTATGCATACACACAATTCATCCATGAGGCCCAATGTTTTCCAAACATAGAGGGGAACAGATCTCTACAGTGCAGAACATAATTCAATGGTTCAGTTCTGTGTGTATCTACATTATAGGTAATAGAACCATTTGAGCTCATAGTAGGAATCTGTTGTAGATTGGAATAGGAGGATCTGATGTACATTCACAAATAAAATGAAGCTGCCCCCCCCCCAAAAAAAAAACAATTAAATATTTTGTCTTTCTACTGTACTATACATTTAGGAACTACTGCTTTCTGTTTTAATGTGCATTTCCAAGCTGCCCAAACTTCTTGGATTTGAGGTAGTACTTCAGTAGTTACGGTTAAAGGAGTGAAAAAATATCTTAACGCTAGGATAACATCAATTTAAAAAATGTTTTTAAATGTTATAATATTGGGCCTTAATTTCCCATCAAGCACATGGGTAATGTTGAGTGTATTGATTTTGTATGAAGCATCAGTTATCAGTTTTCGAATGTCTTAAATGTAAAGATGATATGATCTAATTTCGCTGTAATGATGTATGTTTGGTGTTTTTTTTCAGTCGGGTTTTTCCGTTTGAGTCGTGTGTGTGGAGACAGAGGAGTGTCAGTGTCAGTTTGGGACAATGATCAGTGCCAAAAGCTGAAAAAAACACTTTTATTTTGAGAAAGCGAAAGTTGCTCCTTCTTAAATAACAAAAAATAACAGTGGTTTTGTTGTCACTGTACATCCACCTTTCTGTAATAAACATTTACACACTCTACACAATTCTACTGTTCCAACATTTTCTTTTTTTCCACCCAAGGAAGCAACATCACAACCGGTCCTTTCTACTCTGCTGCCCCCTCGTCAGGCGATGGTTCGTACTGCATCAGCTGAAAATATGAAAGCAGAGGTTTAAGGGTCAGATCAGGAATAACACACATAGACTGAAACCATTATTCTTTGTTATCTCACCCTGTTTCGGAGCTCTTTGTTTTCTTCCAAGAGGAGGTTGCATTTTTCTTGTAGATCTGCCAGCTCCATACGAAGAGCCTCAGTGTCTGTAGGTTCTGGACCGACAGCACCAAGATGAAGCTTTATAAAACTGCACAGGTGGTTAAAGTCAATGCATGATAAAACATTTATTTAGAGATTATAGTGGACAATGATTAAAGTTGAATGTACTGCTCTTAGAAAGGGTAGACGTGTGCTAAAGCTAGCAGTGATGTGCGCAGGTGCTTTTTTTTTTTTTTGAAGCTGCATTGCTTTATAGGGTTTTTTTTTTTATTGTCACCGAGCAAAACCTACATATTTACCTTTCTACATGTAGTAAATCAAATGGTCTGACAACATTAGACTTCTGCATCTTGCCTGTGTTTACAAACTGTAGAAAATCTACCCTGAGGAACATTTTGGCTAATCCGAGGAAAGAGGAGAAACGCGCTGAGTGAAGGTATATACTGAGTTCTTCCCCTGATTTCAGCTCCTGTAGCTTTAAGCACTTTAAGCAGCTTTAAGTACTGACACAACACTGAAAATACTACACTACAAGTGATCATATCCACCCATTTATCTTTTAAGAACTGCACAATTTGGTGAAAAGATCATACTGAGAGAATTGTGGACACCATTATGCTTTGCATCCGCGATTTGAGTCTATTTATTTGGTTATAAAGGATCATTGGTAAGATTTTAACGTTTTTTTTCCCCCCAAATCAAACAAAGTAAACCTTTTTTTTCTCTAAAAATTGACCTTCAAAATGCAGCCTTTTGCCTTACTAGATAGGCTAACATTGCAATTGTGATATTAAGAGTGCAAATCTATATAGTCAGATGTGTGCACTAGGATATAATCTTGTCTGGCACTGAGGAAAGGAAGGAAAAGCATTTCGAAAGGCAACATGAAAACAAAAGTGTGAATATTAGCAGATGTATCTGATATGAGTGTCCAAGGCTATTAGGATAACGGTGTTTGTGAAGAGGGGAAAATACATTATAAGCAGACACGTAATAAGGTGCTTCTTGGAAATCACATGGTAGGAGCAGTTATGGAGAATATGAGATAAGAGGTGCGTGTGGTCAGTAGTTTTCCAGGAACAACTCTGGACAAATGGACTTCACTGCATTTAAAGTGCAATAAATCTATCTAAGATCAGACTCATAAGACTTTTGTGTTGAACTGAAACAACAGTATGATCCCACCTGGGCTTCGTGAAAATTCCTCACCTACAAAGTATTATCAATAAAATGTAATTAAAGTATTATAAGTAATTTTGGTCCAAACAGTAAAATGATCCCTGTCATTGCTTTACTATTCTGTGTGATGTTTTGGGATTCAAGTTTCTTCTGCATTAATGTAAATATTCAAATGACTGCCCTACAAGCTTATGGTTGAACTAAGTCAAGATATATTATATGGTGTTGGGTAATTTCATTTAAAACAATTAGTGCTACAGTGATTATCTAATGAACTGATTAGCGGGCAACTGTTATTCTTTTGTTATATTGTTTTTCTTGATCTTTTAAGCAATTAATTGGTTTGTGGTTTTGAGGGGGGAAAATAGGCTAAATTTTGTAATTGCACTTTCTTATACAATTCTTTATAACAATGTGACACTAAACTGTATGTGTTTAATGTGTTTACAAAGCAAAACACTGGGGAATGTCATGGAATTTGTCTGACTGACAGTGTACACCATTTTCAGACATCTGAAAAACAAAAACTCTGAGAAAATACAAAGTACATTGCATTTTTCATGAAAAACAACAAAAAGATAACTTATCTAGGAAAGAGAAGACTTTTGTCCGTTCTGCAAAACTCCCCTGTCATTGTATCACAAACATTAAAAAGCAACACATTTGGATATTCACTAGACATAGATATATTAGATATTGTCTAGACAATAAAGGGATGGAAAAGATTAAGTTGAACATTAACAAGTAGTGAAAACTGACAGATAAACTGTAATAAAATGAAAGTACTTTAGTGCAGTACTGGTTTAAGGCACTTGTCCTTGAGTAAATGTAGTTACACCACACAAACTTAGTACATCTAGTTCCAGAAATCTCTCGCAAAGGATACTCCAAGGCATTGTTTGGTTTATCAGGCTCTTCATACAGTGCCACTAAAACTGCAAAACATTAACAGGTTTGGTAATGAAGTAGCACAACAGGTAAAAAGTGAACAGGTTTGACAAGTCTAACATTTACAACTTAGAAATATTTTTATGTGAATAACGTTTGTACTCACCGTTTGTTATAGTGTCAATGACTCCAGACTTTTCAAGGTATCTTCTAAATTGTTCTCGCTTCGACTCTGAAGCCTGAAGCATGAAGCAAAGTATTAACTACAAGTACACATCTAAAAAGTTTCTCCACTTGTGGAAAATATATTATTAAAGTAGATAGGGACAATTCAAAGTGTTAAGTTTGAGAAAAGGCAGGTTATGGCACAGACTACCAGGTGCATTGCTATGTTAGCTAGCGTTAGTTAGCCCATGTGACGAGAATTCAACAAAACTTCACCTCGAAAAATACCAACAGCTGCTGAAAAAAAATATATGTATATATATATATATATGACGTATTACTTACCCTGTAATGAGCCATGGGGTCGATATTGTCTGTACCTGTATTTCCCGTACAACCTACAAACTTGTGACAGATTAATTAAAATGAACTCCTGCAGCTGTTGATGTTTGCTTGTCAACCGTTCCTGAGAGGTGGGTTCGTTGCCATAACGACAAATGAAAGCAGTCCTGGATACAATGAAATGTCTTCTCTGCTTATAAACTATTACACGAGTCAGTGGTGTAAGAATGACTCGTAAAGGAATGTATATGTTTAGATGCCAGCCGTCTTCACGCTAAGCAGAAACAGAAACAGCAAAGAGGCTGTCAAAAGCTAGCTAACCCACGGGAAAGGGATGTGTTATTCACTGGCGACGTTCTTAAACGTCATCACGTAAGAGCTGATCTACATAACGCGCGAGGTGACGTTTATACGTATCATGTAGCAGGCGTTATTTTACAGATCAGCTCGTCCCCGAAGTCAGTGTTTAGTTTGTCTATGGTTAGTTCATGTGACTGTTTTTCTTCACTGAAAAACGGAAACGCCATAGAGTCTTGTCTGTTGCCCGGTGAAATCGGCGAAGAAAATGTTTTTATTATTTTGACTTGTGACCTGTGACCATAAAGAGAAGGGGGTTATAAACTGCATACAAGGTAAACTGCACGCGACACCCTTTTTATTACTGAAATCTACGGTTAGCTACGATAGTGTAATTAACAGTAATACTATATGGAGCTTTAGTAAGTTACGGCGTTTTTTTTTTGTGATGCTATTATGATATTATTACCTTACCTTACCTTTCTATGGTATAAGTGTAATATTTGTCACATAACTCGGCAGATGTAGAACTGACTAACAAGTGTCTGGCAGTTGCATTCATTTTATTTCAGTCTTTTTTGAGTAGCCTTTAAAAGCATGTTCCAATTGTTTATATTGTCCTCTGAATTCTGCACATCACCTCACATCAACCTGTTTTATCACTTCAATAAACATTAGGTCGACACATTCTGATTTTTCATCCCTTTATTTGTGAACAAATGTAAAGTTTTAGCTAATTCTTTCCATATAACAGTAATCCTAAAAACATGTTTTATTCAGTTTACAGACAGTTACGAACGAAATCACCAAATTCTCGCTTCTTTGTACTTTCAACCAGCAAAAGTTGTGAATGTCATCTTATTGTGATAATAAATACTAATCATTACATCTCCAAAATATAATATTTAGTGTATTAAATAGCGTTTCAAGCATGTTTAAAGCCCTATTTGTTTTACATTTAACTGCTGATAGTATGACTTTTTCATAGCATTTATAAAAATGCATGACTTTTTAACCTAAAACTTTTAGGGCAAAAAGTCATGCATTTTTGTAAATGTAAAAGGTTGATAAGAAAAATGAATGGATTTATTTTCCTTAAATATCCTCAGTGCAGAATACCCAAATTCCTGCCAAAGCCATGGGTGATTTCAAACCCAGTTGTGCTTAAATGGGGAAGATCAACAAACAGTAGACCCATAAGACATTAATTGTTGTAGAAACAAGAAGTGAATGGAGCTGTTTATGTAAAGATCTCATGATAGATTCTCATACAGTTCAACATTGTTAATACAGCCTTATAGTCACGTGGCAAAGTTAAGTGATCAATACCATATGTTTTACAGTAGACATTAAGTGAAAGATTAGGACTGATTTCAATGTTAATGAAACTACACATAATTAAACAGACAGGTGACAGGCAAAATTAAGCATAAGTAAACTGTATAAAATGTGTGATGACTTGTATTACAATGAATTGAGCTACGTGGAAATTGTAGAAGAAAATCAGAAAACTCTATAGAAGGTATTTACATGACTGATAAGCTTTTACAGACATGTCCTTACACATTTTAAATGCCTAAACAGCAAACATGTGATCTTCAGGAGTTCTCAGAATAATCCTTAAAATGGCAAGTATTCACATTTTAAGTCAGCTGGTTAAAAAAGATTCTATGGAGAAAAATCTAACACTATAACAGGCATTAGATATGCATGCAGTTCACAGAGTGCCTTAAACATTATTCATTTGTGAGATAAAAAAAAAAAAAACTTTACATGGCATGAATAGAGTTTGCAAAGCACTAAAAGTTTTTAAGGCTGGAGGTTAAAAAACATCAGATGTGTTACTGACTCATAACCTGTTTTATAAAGAGTTTGCTCACACAGCAAGTTTTTCTGGTTTATGTCATCACTCAAAAACTTGGAACTTTATGACATGAACCAAAAGCACAAAGGAAAAAAAATAGGCTACTGCTCTCATTTTCAAATCAGAAATAAAACAACACAAACTTTCTTTAAAAACAGCCAGCCGGTGCTTGTTTGAAGGTCTTACATTTCTATAAACTTTGTGTTGACTTGAACAGATAAGTAATAACCCCAGTTTATAATTCAGATTTTGCTGCAGAATTGAAAATTAGAAGTGAAACTTAGATGGCACAGTTACTCAACGTTAATATATTCAACTGATTCAACTCATCATTGAACAGTATTAATAGGTCTATATGCCACATCTGATTTATGGTATTTTTTTTATTTTAAAATTACTTTAAACAATTAATGGAATCTCAAAATTGTCTAACTAATAATTACTTGAATTATTTAATTTAGCAACTTTATTTATGATTGTCAGTATTCAATTTTTCTACTTTGATGTAGACCTTTTATGCAAGCTCTACTATTAGATAATATAGCTAAAGTCTAAATATATTTATGTCAATGATAACATTGATTCAGATCAGCAGAGCCAACAAGACAAATCTTTTCAAATCAATAATTTTGATTTGATGTTCATAATAATCACTTTAAGGCTTTTATCTACCATTTGAGTTTCCCGTTATCATGTTGGATTTTTTTGGTGCATAAACACTTTTCAAATTAAGAAAAACTAAAGTAGTTTTATTCATAAATCATTTTATGAGTCAAGGAAGAATCAACCAAAACACAAAACAAAGTTAAAGCAGCTCAGTCCTGTTGTAAAACAGCAGACTGGAAAGGACGTGAACTTTATAAAAAGTGAAAGGATACAAATAATTATAGCAAAAACTTTCCAAATGAGTGTGATTTTAACATGTGACTTGATTCTTTAGCTACTGTGAAGGTAGCATCACGAAGGAGGCTTTTTTATTTACTTACTCTTACTCTTTACTCTGCAGTCTGTGTGGTTTAATACAAATATAATGATGTGGTCATGTGAGATTATGATAATACAGGTAACAGTTTTAGAACCACCACAATGACACAAAGTCAGGGTGAGGTTTGTCACTTCCACTTTCGGTTCCTAACACCTTGTAACTGAAAGGTTTAGTCCAATGCATCCAAAATGTTACATGTTTGTGTTTGAGTTTTAATATCTGACCTTATTTTTTTCTTCACAGGCTTTCATGAGACATTCTTGGGAGCTAGGAAACAATTGATGTGTTGTATCATTTAATTTTTGTAGGTATGTTTATCGTTCCACATGTCATGTGTTTTATGTGTCAGTGTATGTTTTTCTGACTGATCACTGCCTTCACCTCAGCAGCAGACGTTGGTGACAACATGACTCAGTGACACCATTTCACAAGTTAAACCTATTAGTCAGAGAACTGCCATGCCATTACCAAATGGCTGCTCCATCAACACCGCACGTTCAGATGACAGTGAAGACAGTGAACCTCTCATTGAGAACGATGCAGGTATGTTTCTATGGTTTTATGATCACACAATAATGGAAAACATCATAATTCAGTGCCAGCTACAGTGCAAGGTTTATTATGAAAATGGGGAAAAAATATGGAAAAGTGGGGTTTTTAGGTCCTAAACAGATACATTCTAGGAAATGTGGAACAAGTTATAGCAATATAAAGGCCTAACCCCAGTTTACGCAGATATTTGCATTTGTAAACTCTTGAGTCATCCTTTCCTAACTAAATTAAACTTAAGATTCAGAAAAATTAAGAATAAAAGCTTTATTTCACATGAACATGTAATATAGGCAGCATAATGTTTATACTGACTTATATGTTTATACTGACACATCTCGTCTCATCCATAAAAAATTGTCATTTAACTTGATAATTACATTGCTGTGGTCATTTTTCAATCTGAAATAACACGATTTTGCAGGTTGTGCCTCTTATACTTATGATAGCTAAATAAAAATATGTTTAATTTACATGTTTTCAGATTTGTATGGTAGATGTGAACCGAATAATGAGCAGATTAATGGATAATGAAAACACAATATTTCATTTTAGCTCAGATTACAGTTGCATTTAACTACTGCATATTGTCATTCATTACACATTTATACATCAGTCTACTTTTAAAAATAATCATACATAAAACTACACTATGAGTGTATTTACTGCTCAGGAAAACTAAATAAGTAGACTGATGTGAAAATTGCTGTGTGTTTTTGTGCATTTCAGCAGTAATCGCTCTTGCACAACAACATGCTGTTTTCAGTAAAGTTCTGGCCAAAACTTGGTAAACTTTCACTACGGTGTCCTTCATGACTCAGCAAATTCTCAACAGTTATGTCCACATCAGCGCTTCAGTGGCAACAGATTGTCTGTTATGCAACTTGATAATGAAGCAGCTGACCATTAGGTGTTGCGTTCAAGTACTGGTGCAAATCACATGCTGCTGCTGCAAAGATGCTCATTCAGCTGCAGTTTAAAGCAAAGGACTGATGTGTCAGGACTGATCTATTTATAGACTTAAATAAAGCACAAATCTCAAAGCAGTTGTTACACATCAATTAAATTATATAGAAAGTGTTACATAGTGTATATTTGAATTCATGTTGATGGTCATAGCAGCGAATTTCCAGATTTTACATTTGCATTAGATACATTTCCTTTCTCTTAAGGGGTTTCCCTAGGTTTCCTAAAAATTAAGCAGGATTTAACTACACATATGTTGTTAAATTGATTATCCTTCTCAGTCATTAACAAGGTTAAAATGAAGTGAAAGTTCACTAAATCTAAACGGTCATGACATGAAGAACAAAGTAGTATTGATTGAACAATAGGGAAGAGGTTTTTGCACCATAACCAAAATCAGTCTAACCCTAACACTTGACATAGTTTTTACTTGTGAAAAAACACTGTTATGGTAGGGAAGTCCTGCTTTTCCTTCTTCCCTATTTATGGAGCCGACATAAATAGAGAGTGACCAAAGGGTCAGTGAGTATTTACTGACAATCTCAGATGCAGCTTTGGAAATAATTATCAGATCAGTATGATGCAACTGGATAGCTTAGTGGTTTATGCCACTGACTTTGGTTGCCGTTTTGAATCCCAGGTGGGCCCTTGGGCAAGGCCCTTTATGCTATACATGCCTATACCTTGTAAGTCCCTTTGGATAAAAGCGTC
>JAPSES010000058.1:14599780-14624698 GCA_029822895.1 Maxillicosta whitleyi
GGGGGGGGGTGGGTGGATGGATGGATGGGTATTACCCTTTGTTTCACTGTATTGTGGGAAATTATAGTTAGATTTTTATGAAAACTGCCCCAAAGATCCATAAAACTTCATGACTGTCTCTGTAATTTAGAGAGTTATGGCTATTATTATTGTTATTATATGATGATAAAGCCAAAGTTAATGTTGTTTATTAATGCAGTCATATTTTGTTCCAGGTGTATTTAAAAAAAAAAAAATAATAATAATAATAATAACACCAGCACATCATGGTTGTCTTAGGACTAGTTAGCCACAGTATTATGAACAAGATTCTTTCAATTCACGCTTATGGTAATGGCTTTGAATTAAACGTTATATCTTAATATCTGTTAAACACTTTTTCAATTTGATTATAACGTATTTAGTCCGATTGAAGACTGTGATTTCTTTACAGGAAGTGAAAAACCAACATGAACATGAGCTGACCGTGAGTGAATGATGAGGTGAATTGTGCAAACACACAATGACTTTCAACAATGGACATTTTGTGAGCTTCGGGTACCAGTTTTTTCGTCATATATGTGTTTGTTGGTTTTTGTTTTAGTCTCATGTGTGAATACAATCTCACTGCCTACTGATACATCATACATGTTTCAGGCGGGTCATCCGGTGACGTGCTGACGTTTTTTTTACAGGAATGTATGTGATTTGCGGGGTCTGCATCACGAAGGCCGACAGGAAGTCAGGCCGCCTCCCATTCAGTATAAAACCTCTGAGTCCGACCCCACTCTTCCTCTTTCTGTTACCTGGGCAAGGGGCAGTAGCTTTGGCCGTGAAAACCCAAAAAACACCGGTAAGCGCGACTTTTTATTATAATACAGACAGGCCTAATGTGAGGACTTGAACGCCGCATCGACGTTTTAACTTAAATCCGATATTTTCTTTATCAAATAGTTGATTTTTGTTTTATACAAAACTTTGCCATTTTAGGTTATGTAACACTGATATTAACCTGTAGATTAGCTAGAAAATGTATAGCATAGCATTTTGTTTCGTTTGGCGATAAGGCGAATGCCAATGCGTTCGAATTGTCTACTTCATACGAGCCCCCCCACCTTTTTTTTCTGTTTTATCAAAAGAGGGTTTATGCGGGAAAAGAGAATGTGGGAGATGGAACAAAGAGGCGGCTTTGAAACCGGAGAACCGAGGATGCTGTAATGGCATTCCTGTCTTTCCTTCCCTGAAACAACTGTATGCGGTCTTGACTAACAGGTGTCCGGTCTGGACAACTATGCTTCAGAATATTTGGCGATCTTTGTAACTTTATACGACGTGGCCCACGGAGTAACACGTGTCTCGCCTGGCCTATGGCCGAGTGAGGCCTAGCACCAAGCCTCTGCCAGCTAACGGAACAAATCGATATGTTAAAGCCTCAACACTCATAGGATAAAATAACGTAAAACCACAATGCTATAGTAACTGAAATTGTACTTTAGGTCATCCAGTTATATACTGTCGCGTCACCGCTAGTTTAATCTGTGTTAAAGATGTCGTGGTTCATTTGGCTCAATTCCGCATTTTATGTGGGTTAACTAAATCGGTTTAAAATGGAACTGTGAGTCTGGATTATCTTAAAATGGGAATTAACGGTTAACGTTCTTTTTAATTAACAGAAACTACAACAATGGGAAAGGAAAAGATCCACATCAACATCGTGGTCATTGGCCATGTCGACTCCGGCAAGTCCACCTCTACCGGCCATCTGATCTACAAGTGCGGTGGAATCGACAAAAGAACCATCGAGAAGTTTGAGAAGGAGGCCGCTGAGGTAAGCCGTTATTTTTGTATTATCTTCAGAACCTTTAGTCATATTCAAGATGGCGGCGTCAGCGTGCCCCTCTGAGCCAGGCTGCCCGGCACGAGGATGTAGCAAATGTGTACGCGCATGCGGGGTGGGGCCTGGCGCGAGCCGCACTGACTGTGCACTTCTATTCAGTTAAAGGGCCCCAGGCCATTCATGGAGAGCTACTGCCACAACCCGGGGATTAACGGGGAACTCTTGGATTGCTTGGATTATCATGTTATAAAACATTAGATGAGAAATCATTTTAGTTAACACCTAGTTAATTATAAAATAGAATGAGTAATTTTTTTTGTCAACTCAACAATTATGTTAACCCAAAGCCTGATACTTGATTTAATTACCACAAGAGTTATCTAGATACTTGATTATGCCTACACTGTTCAATATAATAAGGCTCCTCTTGTGTCTCCATGAGAAAAAATCCTACAAAGTCACACTACAGTAGTGAATGGAAACATGCAGAAAATGAAGTACTATATTACAGAGTTAATGAAAATTTGTCATGTAAATTTGTGAGAATTAATGTAAATGTCTTGTACAGATGGGCAAAGGCTCCTTCAAGTATGCCTGGGTGCTGGACAAACTGAAGGCTGAGCGTGAGCGTGGTATCACCATCGACATCGCCCTGTGGAAGTTTGAGACCAGCAAGTACTACGTGACCATCATTGATGCTCCTGGACACAGGGATTTCATCAAGAACATGATCACTGGTACCTCTCAGGTAAATGTTAATACTAGAATATTGAGGTTGTATCAAAGTTGGACTCCAGCACTTCAACAGGATATGCTGATCTTGAATGTGCTTCAAATTCTGTTTTCAGGCTGACTGTGCTGTGCTCATCGTTGCTGCTGGTGTTGGTGAGTTTGAAGCCGGTATCTCCAAGAACGGTCAGACCCGTGAGCACGCCCTGCTGGCCTTCACCCTGGGTGTGAAGCAGCTCATCGTTGGAGTCAACAAGATGGACTCCACTGAGCCCCCTTACAGCCAGGCCCGTTACGAGGAAATCACCAAGGAAGTCAGCGCCTACATCAAGAAAATCGGCTACAACCCTGCAGCTGTTGCCTTTGTCCCCATCTCTGGTTGGCATGGAGACAACATGCTGGAGGCCAGCACCAATGTAAGGAAGACTACCTTGACATAAATGTACAATTTGGAACAACACATGCTTGGTCAGTTGCGCAGAGTGATTAAGCCTTCTTTGTCTATAGATGGGCTGGTTCAAGGGATGGAAAATTGAGCGCAAGGAGGGTAATGCCTCTGGAACCACACTCCTGGAGGCCCTGGATGCCATTATTCCCCCCAGCCGTCCCACCGACAAGCCCCTGCGTCTGCCCCTGCAGGACGTCTACAAAATTGGCGGTGAGTAATAGTGGAAATGGACATGACATTAAAACATGTCAATCTAGATCAATGTTGTATTAAGTGACTGGTTTCTTTCAGGTATCGGAACTGTCCCTGTCGGCCGTGTGGAGACTGGTCTCCTGAAGCCTGGCATGGTCGTCACTTTTGCTCCCCCTAACCTGACCACTGAGGTGAAGTCTGTGGAGATGCACCATGAGTCTCTTCCTGAGGCTGTCCCTGGTGACAATGTTGGTTTCAACATCAAGAACGTGTCCGTCAAGGAGATCCGTCGTGGATATGTTGCTGGTGACAGCAAGAGCAACCCACCCAAGAGCACAGAGAGCTTTGTTGCCCAGGTTGGTAGTAGATCATTTGGTCAAGATTCGGATGTTGATCATTAGAGCACCTGTTTAACTTGATCTCTCTTCTGCAGGTCATCATCCTGAACCACCCTGGCCAGATCAGTGAGGGTTATGCCCCTGTGCTGGATTGCCACACTGCCCACATTGCCTGCAAGTTCAGCGAACTCAAGGAGAAGATTGACCGTCGTTCTGGCAAGAAGCTGGAGGACAGTCCCAAGTTTGTCAAATCTGGAGATGCTGCCATCGTTAACATGCTTCCCCAAAAGCCTATGGTTGTGGAGGCCTTCTCAGATTTCCCTCCCCTTGGTAAGTTGTGCATTGTCAGAGCCTACCACAGTACTTGGTGCTCTCATGCATTACGGTAAATGTGAAACATGCTTTGACTAATCATTTGCTTACCTATCTTCTCACAGGTCGTTTTGCTGTGCGTGACATGAGGCAGACAGTCGCTGTTGGTGTCATTAAGAGCGTTACAACCAAGGACATCTCTGGAAAGACAACCAAGGCTGCAGAGAAGGCTGCCAAGAAGAAATGAATGGTCGTGCAGGACATCCAACAAAGAGATGTGTGCCGGCAGCAGCGGGCCAACCCACCCCCCCATTGTCTCCCCCACTCTGGACCATCTTCTCTGAGGCAGAGCTCTCTACTCAAGGACTGGCTTATGCTGATTAAAACCCATCGCAAAAGTTTTCGCAGGAAAAAGAACTTTGTGGCATTGTCACCTGATCACAAAGACGGTGCCTCCTCTCAGTTTAATTAAGTCAGAAAAGGTTTAGAACGCAACTTGATGTTAAAATGCCACATCTGATTGGAATGAAAGCTGCTGGTAACTAATAAAATAAATGTCTCTGAAAAAACTGACATAACCTTGTTCTGATCCTTGAGCTGTTAATGTAGCTTTTGCTAGTCACAAGTGTTCTTGTGTTGCAGCTGTTTTTGACCATGCCATGTGTCCGGTGATGCATTTGTCATCCAATCATCTCCATAGGAGTTTCTTTTCAACAGCCAATGGCACCTCTTTTTTTGCATGACAGCAACAAGAGTAAGCACAGCCCTCCCTCTCCACTGGGTCTGTATAAAAACTCAGGACTGTTAACATCCTGTCCTTTTTTCCCTCTTCTCCGATTCAGGGGACGTCTTGGTAGTGGCTGGATAAAGGTGGGGTTATTTTTAATGGCAAAATTAAATGCATGCTTCGATGTGTTGTAGGGAAAGACTGCTAAAATGTAGATGGCTGATAGGAGTGTTCTTCTGCATGCCAATGAGTGCTTCAAATAGACACCCAAATGTGTCTGCAGATTTTTCCTGTTATTAAATCTAGGATTTGTATTTTAAAAAAAAATAGAATCTTAATCACTTGATTACATTAGCTTTCATTTTTCGTGTTATACAACAAATTCAGCTTTCCTCAGCTGTCAGTAGTACTTGGGGATGATTATTTCAATACAAAGTTGAACAGAACAGTTATTTTTGCATTCTGCCAGTCATGGCTGCTCTGTACTAATTCGTGAACGCGCACAGTTTTCCCTAATGCTGCCTGCATGGGCGGGTGCGCGCGCCTGCAGTGTGTAATAACATGGCGGCTCTGCTCCCAGCGCAACATGGAGGCCGAAGCCGGTACTGAACCGACCACATGGCGTGACTCACCGGCATCGACTTTCCGGTCCTCACGTCAGAGTTAAACATTTTTAAATGAGTAATCTGCTATACTTAACAGTCTTGTCATTTTTTCAGCTAGTGTAGAATAGCTGTTTGCGTAGTTAAAAATAAGCCTTTTGCGACACTTGACGTGAAACCGTTAAATACATGATGGGAACGTTACTAAATGCTTATGATCTAGTCAATGTGACTGTCACCTTGAGGCAAACAATATATGTTCAATATTTAGCGGTTGTGTTTGACGTTATCTCCCAGTTAATGCATATTACAAAAGGTCTACAACTGTTAGGTTAATGGTAACTGGCAATGAAAAGTAATGACATCGAGTATATAAACACAGTTTATTAACAGGGCTTGTTTTTTTTTATCTGTTAAGTTGCTTTAATTGCGTTCTATGTTGTTCATTACCAGTGATTCAACATGGGAAAGGAAAAGACCCATATCAATATCGTGGTCATTGGCCATGTCGACTCTGGAAAGTCCACCACCACCGGCCACCTCATCTACAAATGTGGTGGAATCGACAAGAGAACCATCGAGAAGTTTGAGAAAGAGGCCGCTGAGGTTTGTATGAGGCAAACGCTTTCAACTCAGTTCCCCCAATTGCAGTCTCAGTGTATGACACATAATTTCACCATGAAAACACATGGGTGTCAGTCGGGTGTGGCGCAAGTCGCTGCTCACTGATAGAACAGGATCACAACTGCCATCTACAGGTTATAAAGCACTAGGCTTTTAAAGGAACTATTCCATGTTAAAACAGAGCTGTGTAAGTCAGTTTAGTTCAGGGACCACATACAGTATGATCTAAAGCAGGATTAACCAGTAAAATAATAGATATAATGACTTATAAACGATCATATTTTTCTCTTTTAGTGTGAAGTAATTACAAATATATTATGAAAATGTGAATAATCTGTACAAGCTGATATTTTTCAGAAAAATAAGTGCAATTTCAACAATATGTCTCAACTTATTAACTTGGAGATCACAGTGGATAATATGCTAAATAGTCCAATCCACCCCACAGGTCTTATTTGTTTTTGTTTTGTTTTACTCTCCTTTGTGCATTGAAAGACTCTTCTTTAAAAAAAAAAAAAAAAAAAAAAACCTAGTTAACACTTGGCCAGAGATTGATATTTAATACATTAATAACCACCCATATGCACAGGAATGGAAGATTATGTAACTTAACTGAAGGCTACAGAATTCTGAATTGGGACTTTCACCGGATGATTGATTTAAAGACTACCAACTCAAAACAAAAAAAATCTGAGACTTTCACAGAAGCAATAGATAAGAGAGATATTTTATCTTTAAAAAGATAAAATATTCCAAGAAGACTTGATTAAAAAACAAATAGGATTGAAACATCAGACCCTTTTAAAGAAACTCAGTAAAAAAAATAAAATACAATCAAAGAATACATTTGATATGTGAAATCATTTTTTAAAAAGTTAATAAAGTGAAGTGATAAATTGCTTCCTTTATGATAGCCAGACTACAACAAACCAAATATAAGATAACGTGTTTGTGTGGTACAGTATGGGACATGTTACGATAAAGAACAAATAAAGTGAAAAAGGACGCTAATGTTTTACAGATCCTATCGTTATTGTTCGTTCCAATTCAGGTTTTTTTATGTACAGTTTCAATTTGAGAAAAAAAAAAATGCAAACATACCGTACGTACTGTCTTCATGCGCGTATCTGGGTCCAGGTCGCAGGGGCAGCAGCCTCAGCACAGAAGCCCAGGCAGCCTTCTCCCCAGCCTCTTAAACTAACTCTTCTAGGGGAACCTTGAGATGTTCCCAGGCCACCTGAGAATAATAATACCCCCCCAGCGTGTCCTAGGTCCGCCCTGAGGTCTCCTCCTGCATGGACATGCCCAAAACACCTCCCCACGGAGGCATCTTCACTAGATCACTGAACCAGCTCAACTGGCTCCTCTTGACATGGAGGACCTGGATGGACCTGGATGTCTGAGCTCAGACATCCAGCTACCCTGTCAAGTTACACATTTCAGCTGCTTGTACACGCAGCCTCAATTCCTCAGTGTAATTTTTCAGTCATTACCCAGAGCTCATGACCATAGATGAGGGTCGGAACGTAGATTGACTAGTAAATCCAGAGCTTCGCCTTAGGCCTAACTCCCTCTTCACCACAATGAACAGGTTTATCTTGAAACGTCTCTTTTCTATAAAAAAATAAAAAATAAAGAAAAACATTGTATAGATAAAAGCTTCCAGCCAGCAGATCAAGTATGTTATTGAATTACATTAAAGTGGTAAAATGTCTATAACCATTTTAAGTTGACTACATGTCATGATAAGTTGTTTTATTCGATTTTCTAAGGTAAGGTAAGGTAATTATGAATCAAACATGTTAAGACATGACCTTGATTGTTTTCAATTCAACTATTACAAGTGTGTACCTGCTGTTTCTCCATGAAAAAAAATCCTACAAAGTCACACTACAGCAGTGAATGGAAACGTGCAGAAAATCAAGTACTATATTACAGATTTAATGAAAAATTGTCATATAAATTTGTGAGAGAATTAATGTAAATGTCTTGTACAGATGGGCAAAGGCTCCTTCAAGTACGCCTGGGTGCTGGACAAACTGAAGGCTGAGCGTGAGCGTGGTATCACCATCGACATCGCCCTGTGGAAGTTTGAGACCAGCAAGTACTACGTGACCATCATTGATGCTCCTGGACACAGGGATTTCATCAAGAACATGATCACCGGTACCTCTCAGGTAACAGATACATTTTTAACCAATCTGTCACCTAGTCACCTTACAGGTTTGAAGCTGACAGTTTGCAATGGCTTCATATTTCTCATCTTTCATATACAGGGTTTTCTGTACCATGATATGATTAAGGTACAGGACTTAAGCCAAATTCAAAGGCAAAAAACCCCCAATGCAGACAGTTTCAGTATCATGTTTTACTGTCATCTATGGCTGTGTTCATAGTTAAGATTTATTTGCTACTACTAATTTATAGAGATGTTCTTTTGTGATTTAATAAATTTAGTTTTACACACTCAGAAAACACTTTAAATGTCTTACAGATTAACATGATCTCAGTGTCTTCCACATAGTGAGATATGTTTTATTTAGAAAAAATGTAGGTATCGGATCAGTACTCATTATTATTTGCAAAATAGCCAAAGCTTGGGAATCAGTACCTGTATCAGATCTGAAAAAGTCAGATTAGTGGAATCCTCGTATAAACAGTTCTGCTATCACTGAGTGGACAAAAACATCTCTGCAAGATAATATTTTTTTTGTGGCGTAAGTAAACAAGTATTCCTGGACCTCAGACTTGCAAAGCAAAGGAACAAATTGACACTGATTTTGGACTCTTGAAATACAAAATCAGTCCATCAGAGAACATCCAGATCATCTTCAATATGCTTCAAATTCGTTGTTTTCAGGCTGACTGTGCTGTGCTGATCGTTGCTGCTGGTGTTGGTGAGTTTGAAGCCGGTATCTCCAAGAACGGTCAGACCCGTGAGCACGCCCTGCTGGCCTTCACCCTGGGTGTGAAGCAGCTCATCGTTGGTGTTAACAAGATGGACTCCACTGAGCCCCCTTACAGCCAGGCCCGTTTTGATGAGATCACCAAGGAAGTGAGCGCCTACCTCAAGAAGATCGGTTACAACCCTAAAGCTGTCGCCTTTGTCCCCATCTCTGGTTGGCATGGAGACAACATGCTGGAGGCCAGTGACAAGGTGAGGTCAACTTAATGACGACCAAAGATAATGATGTCTGTCTGCTGCTCCAGAACTCATCCATGTCTTGTTTCTCTTACCCATAATAATCCGCTGTCCTCTTCTTTTCTTGTGCTCTTCCATTGCAGATGGGCTGGTTCAAAGGATGGAAGATTGAACGTAAGGAGGGCGGTGCTACTGGTATTACCCTGCTGGAGGCTCTGGACTCCATCATGCCCCCATCCCGTCCCACCGACAAGCCCCTGCGTCTGCCCCTGCAGGACGTCTACAAAATTGGCGGTGTGTAGTAGAAGGTTCCTTACAATAAATCAGGTTGTGCTGTGTAGATATGTATATAAAACACAAGCTGCTCCTATTAACATTAATTTAATCTAAAATATTTTTGTAGAAGTTCAATGAAATGTGGTCTGAAAACAGCATAATATTTGGTTGATGCCTGGAGAAAATGACAAGCCTGAAATTCACTGAACTTTGTAAAAAGTCTCTGTTCTACTTTATCACTAGCTAAATATTATTGTCGTCTCACTTGAGGAGGTCTTAAGTCCCAAAAGTAATTTCTTGATAAGCATAGATTTGAAAACGATGAAATACTTAAGTTGAGATTCTGAAAGTCGCACAAAGGCAAAAAAAATTGTGGTGAAATTACATTACATTACTTTTATCCAAAGTGACTTACAATAGAGGACATAAACATAACATATAGCACTTAAAGATACAAGGTGTACAGAAAATATAGAACAATAGGTGCAATTGCCAACTGGAGTTAGTAGGTGTTTGTTTTTTTTTAAAGCGCTTTAGCACATGGTCAGGTAGAGTAAACAGACAGATAAACAGACGCCACACAACATACCATAGATTCTACCTGGGTCTGGGCAGCTCTAACATTAGTGCAGTAAGTAGTCTTTAAAGAGAAAGGTCTTTACATGTTTCTTGAAGGCTGAGAGAGATAATGCTAGTCTTTTGTATCTGGAAGTATGTTCCATCACTGAGGGATTATTACAGAGAATAGTTTGGCCTGGGCGTACAGCTAGTCAATTTTTGTTGGAGGAACGCAGCTCTCTGGCAGGAACATATGGTCTTAGTATTTCCTTCAGATAAGCTGGGGCTGTTCCTGAGATGGTTTTGTAGGCAAGGGTCATGGATTTGTACATGATCCAGGCAGCCACAGGTAGCCAGTGCAACTGGGTAAACAGAGGAGTAACACGGGCCCTTTTGGGTTGAGTGAAAACCAAATGTGCTGCAGCGTTCTGCAGTGGTTTTATTGCACAAGCAGGTAGACCAGCTAGGACGGAGTTGCAGTAATCCAGGCGGGAGATGATCATAGCCTCAACTAGTTGTGTCCTGTGAATAAAAGAAGTCGAACCAGTTACACAACAATAGGTGTTTATTCACCACTGTGCACCTCACAACTCATACTCTGTAAATATTAGATGGTCGTCTCTATTTCAGGTATCGGAACTGTCCCTGTCGGCCGTGTGGAGACTGGTGTTCTGAAGCCTGGTATGGTCGTCACCTTCGCTCCCCCTAACCTGACCACTGAGGTGAAGTCTGTGGAGATGCACCACGAGTCTCTGCCTGAGGCTCTGCCCGGAGACAACGTTGGTTTCAACGTCAAAAACGTGTCCGTCAAGGAGATTCGCCGTGGAAACGTGACCGGTGACAGCAAGAACGACCCTCCCCTGGCAGCTGAGAACTTCACTGCCCAGGTAACTACCAGGGACAAAAAGTGTACAGAACAAACATTGTGTTTTAATAAGTCATGTCAAAAGAGAGGGTGTTTTAGTCCAAGATTTGCAGGTAGAGAAGTAAGCCATATATTAAAATAACTAAATCTCCAGTCAGTTTTTCATGGTTACTTTTCACCTAAGAAAATGTTTTCAGTTTTCAAACTTTTATTGTGGCTTTGAGAAATCTGGGCAGAACAATTGTGTTTACCCGATTGTCAGATTATTTTTGTCTTTACATAAGATGCACAAGATACACAGTGCACTATTACAGGTGTGTTTGTAGCCGTCTCATCCCTCCATGTCTCTGTCTCTCCTGCTCAGGTCATCATCCTGAACCATCCCGGTCAGATCTCCCAGGGTTACGCTCCCGTGCTGGACTGCCACACCGCTCACATCGCCTGCAAGTTCAGCGAACTCAAGGAGAAGATTGACCGTCGTTCTGGCAAGAAGCTGGAGGACAACCCCAAGGCTCTCAAGTCTGGAGATGCTGCCATTATCACCATGGTGCCTGGAAAACCCATGTGTGTGGAGAGCTTCTCCCAGTATCCTCCACTGGGTGAGTGAAACACTGTACAACAGGGATTATCACCTGGCATCTCATGGGCCACATCTGGTCCTCTGAAGGTCCTCCTATCCAGCCAGTAGAATATTTCTAAATGCATAAAAAACAAGGAGGAAATAATGTTTTGGGGTTTGTGGTATTTAAGATCCCATATTTCCCCATATGGTGTTCAGAGTCTCTATTTCTCTCAGTTGGAGACAGCATCAAACCGATATTTGAAGGATGTCTGCATTAGTCAGGTCTTTATTCTTGAAAAATGCAGCATTGTTTTACTGAAATTATTTTATGAAAGCAATAAAAGATAATAATGTGCTCAACTGGCAGCGTTTGTATGATGTGTGCTAGAAGAAATCCATATTCATTTATATATTATAGGGATTGTATTTATGTCAAAGTCAACCTTCATAATTGTTGTAGGTTGACGACCCAATGTTGACAAAAATTACATTTTTTTTCCCAATTTATTCTCTAGTTGAAAACATTGTCTTCACTATAGTTTTAGACAAGGACATTTCAGCCATATTTTACATTTTTATGAAGAAAGTACTTGGCTGTTGACGTGTACAAATGGACAAACTATATGGATTCATAGTTCTTGAAAATCATTTTAATGAAAGTGCTTTACAGCTGTTATATGCTCTGAACTTAGACTGTAGACCCTTTCAAACTCATTTATATTTGACCAAATTTTTGCTGGTATTTTATTCTCCTGATCAGGAAATGATTAATTAATTAATGAATTTACAGGTCTGTTTTGACAGTGTGTCTATTGAAGCAGAAAACCATAGGGCCTGTATAACAAAACAATTATTATGATCATGATATATTTGTGTATTGTGATAATATATGATTATATTAATTTCAAAATTAGAACTACATTAGTAGTACTGATAGTCAATTAGCTGTCAACTCTTAAATGTATTTAATTGTTTTGATTATTATGTAATTGGTTAGAGTTTTTTTTTTTTTTTAACTCCAATCTTAAATGTGAATATTTTTTGGTATTTCATTTATTATTTTTTTCTGTCTTTCCTCTGTAACAGTAAAGTAAATATCTTTGAGGATGTGGATCAATCTAGACTTTCAAGATGCCATCGTGTACTTTGGTTTTTCACCATTTCTGACTTTTTTTTTTAGAGCAAACAATGAATTGAATAATTGTGAAAAAATTACAGATGAAGCAGTGACAGTACTTGTCATTTGCAGACCTACACATTATGCATAAAGCATATGTGCATCACTAACTCACTGACTCTGTCGTCTTTTTCAGGTCGCTTTGCCGTGCGTGACATGAGGCAGACCGTCGCTGTCGGTGTCATCAAGTCTGTGGAGAAGAAGGCCCCCTCCGGTGGAAAGGTCACCAAGTCTGCACAGAAGGCCGATAAGAAGAAATGAATTCTCATGCAGGACGTCCAACAAAAAGTTGAGTTTCAGCAGCAGCGGACCGCTCCCTCACCTCTTCTTCCCTTTCACCCAGCGCCGTCTTCTCTGAGGCAGAGCTCTTTACTCAAGGACTGGCTTATGCTGATTAAAACCCATCGGAAAAGTTTCCGCAGGAAAGGAAGGCTTGTGCCTGTTAGGGAAGTCTATGATCGCAACTAAGTTTAAATCAAAACAATAAAAATCTCAAACGTGTCAAAATTAAAATGTTTTTTGTCTTTTCTTTAATGAATTGAAACTTCCTCAAAACCCTAAATGAAAAAACAGTGTATTAGATGAATTATATCCTCAGTTTAGACCTATTAAGTCCACACTATCTGATATTTTTTAAGTTTTGGATCATCTCTTATTTCTAGTGGTGGTAGAAAATAACTGACTATTTTTATTTAAGTCTTGAACATCTTCTAATCTCATCTTATCAAAAAGTAAAAGTGACAAGAACAGAACAACAAACACAAAAACACAAGTTGTAATTTAAAATGACAAGATTTACACCAAAATAGAGGCATGGTGAGTAAAATAATGTGTGGGTGGGACTGATGAGTAGGAGCCTGTTGAGTCTTTAGAGGAGGAGCGTAAAGAAGGTGTTAGTTGAAAATAGACAGTCACTGACACTGAAGTGCCACAGCACAGGAAACACCCAGCAGCAGGAGCTTCTTCTCACAGGTGAATTAAACCTCTTTTTTTTTTTAATCTTCACTAAAATTCTGAAAACCATTTGAACTATGCCAAGAAAGCGACTAATTGACTATAAACATGAAGATAAACTAAAATGACCTGAATTCTTCCTAAAAATGCTGAACTGATATTTTTCCCATATGTTCATACAGTTCTTGGCTGTACTGATGTTTAATTGGTAGTAAAATGTTCATTTTAATGATTTTTATTGCAATCTAAAGATTTCTGAATTGTGAATATCTAAATTTCCCATATCTTTACTGTTCGTAGAGGCTTACAAAGCTGATGGGTAAGGCTGTGTGGGGTTGTTCTACCGGTTGTACTGGTTTAAAGCAGAAGTAAATGGAGGGACAAGTTTCAAATTCTTCCCAAAGTTCTGTTACAACAATGTAGAAATACTGATTCATGCATTTATAAACTTAGGTCAACATTTAGACTCACCAGGATTAAATATGTATGATAAAGAGAAAAGTTTACAGCAGAAAGGTCATTAAAAAGGTGTAGTTTTTCTTTAGTGAACATCCAACCAGCACAAACTACTTACATTTTGACATTTACTTACATACACACTAGACTTCAACTGAAGTTGACTCAGGGTGGAGGAAGTACTAGTACTTAAGTAAATGTAACCAATACCCTGTATAATACCCTGTATAATATTTACTCAAGTAAAAGTAGAAGTACTACATCAAGAATCTTACTTAAGTAAAAGTACTACATTAAGTACTTACTTTCAAATGTACTAAAAGTCCAAGTACTCACACAATGTCAGTCTGTGGACTGTGTCATTATGATACAGAATGTAGACATACTTATTTATGCCTCTGACAATGTCACTGCTCAATGTCACAACTACATTATGTGGATTGAACAGATTGGGGTCAGTATTGTGTGTGTGATTTTTATGGAAGATTTAGATGAAAAGTAAAAAAAAAAAAAAGATTTTGATGAAAATATGTTAATATAATGTAACAAGTAACGGCATCAATTTCTGAAATGTAAGAAGTGCAGATAACTGCCACAAAATGTAGTCAAGTAAAAGTAAAAGTATGCATTATTATTTTTACTGAAGTAAAGTACAAATACAAAAAAAAAAAATAATTAAGTAAAAATACTTCATTACATTCCACCTCTGCATGTACAAAATATCAGTTCATATATACTGAACAAATATGGACATAAAATGCCTTAAGTATATGCAATTTTAACAATATTATGCATGTTGCTAAATGTTTAGTGCCTTTGTGGATCTACTGTAGTCTGTAAATTGCACTTAAAAGTGTACTTTTAGGTTGTTCATGAATGTTCATGTTATTTCTTTAAACGGATAGTTTGTAGATGTAAACATTTTCACAATGTAATGTTACTTTTTCACACTAAAACAGTCAACAATTTAGAGTTGAGATTATTTATAGGTAATGGTATTACTTTACAGGTCTGGCTCACTTGTAACCTCCTGAACTAAAATTAATTTGCTGCTATAAAACATACTTGACTGAAAACTGTAAGCACAATGAATAAAGTGAAATGGAAATGAAGAAGAGTTTTGTGGTAACAGACAATGCACTCAAGAAATGCAGGTAGGAAATCTGGCCTGTTTGGAGCCTTTTGTTACTGCTTTTTTACTGTAAATAAACCATATAAATAAATATTGATTGATTAAAAAACAAAACAAAAAAAAAAAAAACTGCATACTATCATGACAGAATCATGATTTATCTGTAATTCATGCATACATTTGTACATAAATAACTTCCCTCAAGCAACCACTTTGAAGAGATTTGCATGTCACAATTCACAGCTTTATTTTATGCTTGTTACTCAAAATGTACAGATTTTAAATGCTTGAGAAATAATTTTGCCGACAAAATGAATGCATTTAGACAGAAAGGATTCAGTGTTTATCAGAACAATAAGAACATGCACTTATACAAAGCATATAATAAAAATCCTGCTTTTATTTTATTTTTTTTAGAAAAGCTTGAAATGCAGATTATCTAGTCTTTCTGGATCTTCAAATTACCAAGCATTACTATCATAATATGTACTAACGTTCACACTAGAGACATATTTTTTAGATGAAACACTCAAAAACAATAGGACCAGAAAACCATGCATAAAAACAGTGTCAGAGTGAGAACTTATGCTTTTATTCCCTCTGCTTTGAGAATCTTCAACCCTCAGTGCATCTGTTTTGGTCAAAAATAGCAATTATAACCAGACTGCTCATTAACATTGAATCACATTTATTAAAAAGTAAATAAAAACAAAATTTCAGATTTGGTGTGATGTGGCCTGAACCCATTATACTAAAGTCAGCAGTTTACCAAAACATTTAATTACAATTATGTGTATACATATATCAGTACTGATATATACTCAAGATGGAAATGTCAGAAATTATCTTAATATATTTTGCCTAATTTTTCCCCCTATTTGAATTTTTAATTACTGTTTTTTTCCGCATTCAGCAAAGTCTTGATATAATCATGTTAGATCAATATAAATGGGTAAAAGGATCAATGTCTGAATAAAATGGCCGATGAATTTTAATACTGAATGCAACACAGCCCCCTGGTGGTAGTTTAATGAACTACAATGGTTGTAAAAACCGCGTGTACTGAACTGAAATACTGCATTTTTTTTTAAAATGCATGCTGACATTAAAACACCTACACCCAGAGGTGAATTAAGACTACAACAAATGTTAATTTTCAAAACATTAAAAACTTTAATAAAAGCAGAACAAAACAGTGTGAACTCAACACATGGATCTGAACAAAAGCCTGTAATGGGACGGGAAAGGTGGGAAAGTAATTTACATTTATTTGACGAGACATTTTCCAAAAAAAAAAAAAAAAAATACTTTGTCACGAAAGTGTTTCAGATCAAGAAACTCAAGCACTCGAGTCCCATGCTGCCTGACACTGCCACCAACATCCCGTAAAACCCTGAGTTCACGATGCAAAATTAACAGACGAGTCAGACTGGTTTGCAACAGACAACCTCAACCAAGTCGAGAAGCAGTGACCGACACAAGATTTACAAATGGTTCAAAACAAGTCTTTCCCTAACACAACAAAGTATAATTCAATGGTACACAAATCTTAGTAATAAAGTCCATAATGTGTGGAATAGGACAGATGGGGGGAGGGGGTCCCGGTGGGGGCTGCCAGGATCCAGAAGATAGTCTCATTCATTCCGCGTGGGTGATGGGCTCTGAACTACAAGACCCCTCTTCCCACCTGGGATTGTGTAATGTGTGTAAGTCAAGTCCGTGTAATCAGAATTCCCCCCCATAACATATCAAACCCAAAATGGAGGCTCTAATAGTTCCCTCCGAACCCCCCCCGGCTGTAGCCACCACCGCCGCCGCCGCCTCCTCTGTTGTAAGGAGCCGGGCTCCTGTAGGAATAGTTGCCCCCCTTCATTGCACCATAGTTGGAGTGCTGCTGTCCATAGCCGTCCCCAAAGTCACCATTGCTGTATCCACCCCCCATCTGGTTGTCGTAGTCATCGTAGCCGCCGTATCCCCCGTAGCCTCCACCGCTGCCGCCGTTGTATCCGCCACCATAGCCGCCGCCGTAGCCGCCTCCGTAATTACCGCCGTAGCCTCCTCCGTAGCCGCCACCCCCTCTTCCGCCGCCATAGTTCTGCATCCCTCTCCCTCGACCTCTTCCTCCTCGGCCGCTGGCGGACATCTCCTGCTTGGTCTGGGCTTTCTTCACCTCCACCTTGTTCCCCTCGATGGTGTGGAATTTGTTCAGCACCGCTTTGGTGGCGGAGTCGGTATCCTCGAAGTAGACAAAGCCGAAGCCTCTCTTCCTGCCGGTCTGTTTGTCTGAGATGATCTCGGCCTTCTCCACCACGCCGAACTGGGAGAAGTACTCGGTCAGGTTGTCGGCCTCGATGTGGTCTTTCACGCCGCCAACGAAGATTTTCTTCACGTTGGCCAGCACGTCTGGGTTGTTCGCATCTTCCCGTGCGATGGCCCGCTTCAATTCCACGTTATTGCCTTCGACGACATGTGGCTTAGACGCCATTGCTGTGTCGGCCTCCTCCGGCTTCGAGTAGGTTATAAAGCCGAAACAGCGGGACCGGCCTAGCTGTGGGTTCATGACCACAACGCAGTCCGTGAGCGACCCGTACTGCTCGAAATACTTTCGAAGGCCATCCTCAGTGGTCTCCACGTTCAGACCGCCAACAAAAAGCTTACAAAGTTTGGCCGTCATGATCGAATTTGTTCCGAGAACGGAGCACACAGAAAGTCTCTCTCCTTCTTCTTCAATGAACGGCGTCAGGGCGGGCCGTTTTGACTCACTCGCCTTCGTAAGACGTATCCCTCTGTGATTGGTCGGCTTGAAAAAAGCACCTCCTACATTGGCTCACAAAGGATCACGTCCGTGCCGCCTTCACGACATGTGGGAAATATTTGGTTCAACCGGCGGAGAGAAAAGGAAGCGTGGGTTTCGGCCTTTGTGATCGTCTCTGTTGAATTGCAGCACAAAACGTTTCACCAAACATTATCAACAGAAAGCATAAACAGCAAACTGTGACTACAGAGGCATACATTAGGTTGTGATAACACAAAATGCGATGAATTAATTCTATACCAATGACCCAATAATGTCCTATTTTTCGTCAGTCTGGAAGTAGCCATTAATAACTGCAGACATTGAACGTAAAATCTGTTCCATACATCTGATACAGGCCGAATAATTTTAATAAAACGTCGAATTAATTCAGTGTGGCTTTAGGCAGGTGTTATCTCTTTTACATTAATCGCTACAAACAGGAAGACATGGTTGCGCTGCACTAAAACTGAAACGAACAGATCTGCTCGGTAACCGCCATAGTGGTGATCGAGATACGATGGTTTTGCTTTTAAGGAGCTACCGGCGTTTTTTTTTTTTTTATTTGTTTACTTTAAACTGCAAATTCTAAGTCGAAACGGCATGTGTTTAACGTGTTTCGATTACTCGTGCTTTGCATTTTTCACAAAAAAAAACTGAAACTTATCTATGTTAGCTTCCCCTCGGGTGCGGAAGGACTTCAGTGTCCTTGCCAGCACATGTTGCAACACGGCCATGTTGAGTGACTACAAGCATTTTCCCTCTTCTTTTTTTTTTTTTTTTACAAAGCCAAGCACATTGCTCTGACTGATCATTTGGCCTCGACGGAGCCTTATCACTCCGACAGTACCCGTTTGGATTAACCTACTACAAACACATTAAGATTTTTCTTCACTGTTATACATTCAGTTCACGTCCAGACACAGTAACCTTGGACTGAGTTGAAGATGGGTCATGGATATCAGAAATGACAATGTAAAACCAAAACCACTTTACCCTCACAGAAAATTAATAAATTATCAGTATCAATCAACCTTTTTCAGTCTTTTTAAGACACATAATCACAACTGCACAGCAACAGAAACAGGCAACCATACTACAACCACTGTAAATAAGTAACAAACAAGTCCATTGGTATATGAAAATATATAAATTTATTGCAGGTACATAAAAAAAGGCTTGGCCAACAAAGCTGTGGTTTCCCTTTCCATGATCAGGAAACATCAGCATTATCCTATGAAAGGTAAAAAACAAAACAAAAAGTAAAATTGACACTGCCCTCATTCAAAGTCACTTGTACAGTTTCAACCACACATCACAACGTCACCCTCCTTAAATGTCAAGATTAAGATTCGAGTTCTTCCAAATTTATGACCAAATTGAACTACTCAACAGAAGTCACTATTTTTCAATCTAGTCATGGTAAATTTCAGTTAAAACAATCATTTCAGTCATAACGTTCAACACTTTCCATCATTTTGCCAAAATAACTGTAGAACTATGTCCATCAAGACTTAAATGTTACATTTACTTGATCTATTTTGAAACTTAAGTGAATAAATCCTTATTTCAAGAATTAAATACACCTCACAAAAAAAGTTTAACATTTACTGAAATACTGAGGTTATTGGAAGTAAACTGCACCAATGTGAGGACTTTTCATATTTTGTGCAGTTTCCCCTTACGTTCTCTTTAATAGGCCACATATGTGACAATAAAACCCAAAAATGATGCTCACAGAAGCATTTTTGGGTTTTTAGAAAGAAAAACAGTTTTTACTGTTCATTAGTAATATCTAAATATTTAAAAATTGTTTGGCTTGACTCAGACATACATTCCAATATTTTATCCTGAGATTGAGAACATTTTAAGTCTGAAACATCCAGATTCAACTTGTGCTGTGGCCTAGAAAGCAGATCTGAAAAACCTCAAGTGACCAAGTCCTGCCAGAAGGCTGAAAATGACTAGAATATATATCCCAATGGAAAATTAAGTTTTTCCAACACTTCTTGAAGTGGATTGTAAATTCCTGTACAAACTGTAAATCTTGTATTTAAATTACTCAACTGTCCTTGCCTCAAAAAACACAACTAAAACACTCCACATGTCAGACAATAGTGAATGTGTTGTTACTTAGCTGGCCTTTAATAATGTAATCACAACACACAAGTTGTGCACAAGTGAACTGGTTCTTCCTGTTTTTGACATTTTGACGCTTTTATTCTTTCAGGGCCTTGAAGTGTGGATACTTGTTTACGCACTTACTTGCACATTAGAGCTCATGTTTGTTGTAACGTGGGGAAACGTATACTCTGGAGAACGAGATACGATACTGTGCATCTAAAGCAAGTGTGGGGACGCATATTGGGTTTCCATTCTAATTACTGCAGCACTGAAGTCAAACTTAAAGAGGGGGGAGGGGTCTTTTATATATGGTTTCAACTGTTGACGTTTTATTTCTACATTCAACGGTCATCTTGTGCACAAAAACGGCAAAGATCATTGAATTCAATGAGGGGACGATGTAAAGAAAACACAGTATTTTAACAGTCTTACGGTAACTTCTCCCTCATTGTTCAAGCATAACCTTTCCATGTCCTCATGTTATTTATGCCATGTAAATGAGTAAGTAATGAGTAGCATATGGGGTGCAAAGCACAATCAGTTAGATCAAAACCGTAACATAATCACTCTTGTACAGGCCTGTAAGTTTTCATTACCTTCGTCCTGGATGCCTGCATAACCTGCTTTAATACTCAATTGTACATGTGTTAAGTCTGAAAGCACAGGTAAATTCTCAATTTTCACATAATTCATTATTTGTACTCAATAATAGAAGACAAAGATTATAAGTAAAAATGTTTAATACATTTTTTCCATAAAAAAAAGTGCCTGGAGTGCCAGAAACTTCTCCCAGTTCATCAGCATGTTTAGAAGTCATACAATAAAACTTCCACTTGATAAGACTCAAGTTAATGTTTAACATTTGAAAGGAGACAATGCATGCTGCTGTTAGGGAATAGACAGTGGCACCAGGGCACCATGGTATAAAAATAAGCCGGTAACTCATTTCCAGAATAAAACCAAGATGCATTTGGCCACACTGTAGAATCCTTTGTGAAAACTGACTTCACCTGAGGGGGAGATGGCACAACCACTCTCCGGTTCCCCCCGTCAGCATGGAGACACACACCCCATCATTGACAGGGTGATGTCCTCGTGTCCAGGTTACCGTAGCAACCTGGAGGAGATGGAAAGAAACGTAGTGAGAATCTGAACAGATGAAGGTTTTCATGAGGAGACACCAATTTACTTGTTCCATTATGTAGTTTAATGGTGGAATTTGTTTAGGGTCCCCTTCTGCCCACCCCAGTTCATTAAAGAGCAAATAAAATAAAGCACCACCCCCCTTTGTTTCTATTTTAAGATTAGCTATGAGACGCAATTAAAGCTGATTAAATTGTTTATGTTATAAAATAAAATGGCACACTTGTGCACCATCTCAAAGATAATCCATACATGGTTGACCAACACAGAGTGAAGACAGGTTGATTTACATACCTAGGTTGCTGGATGTGGATATCCTAAAGAGATATTTCAGACTCCTATCACAATCGACCCCAGGTAATCAACAGGGTCCTGATGTAGCCTACAAACAAACTGCTACGGCTATTTTGGCTGGGATAGCCTACTGGAATACGAGTAAGAACACCTAAATGTAGGAATAATCAAAGGTAAATTATCAGAGCCCTCAAGTTCACATAAAGATATGTATTAAATATGTAGAAAGAAAAATAAAGTTAGCAATAAACCACATTATTTAAAAAACAAAACAAAGTAAAACCCTACAAAGCCTACATGCATTGGCTGTGGGTAGACTACAACTGGTTCACCATTTCACCCACCTGAATGTAAGTGGGAAAAGATGCCATATAATTTAAGAACAACAAGATGAAGTCACTTATACAACCTGTGGAACTTAAGGAAGCCTGGTTAAATAAGTAAAATAACTAAGCTAAGTGGTATAATGTTTTATTTAAAATGAACATACATATGCATACCAAAGGATTTTAACAGTAAGTTTTGTTCTTCAGACATAAAGTATACAATATACATTGGATATTGCTACAGGTAAATGGAAAATGAACAATATTTTGACTGAAACTATTACTATGCGTGAGGAGAGTTTGGTAAAGAACACAGTATGTGGGGAAGGAAACAAGGAAACTGGATCCTGCAGTATGACGCTTCCGCTTGCTTCATTAAAGGAAAAATAAAGTAATCCAGACAGTGTGATAATGAAATTCACAAAACATGCTTGACTCATCCTCATACATTGAAACCACACTAAAATTTACTGCAGAAAACAAAATCTAATCTACTTGCTTAAAATGCAAATATTAAAAATAATGAAGAACTTGCCAGCAAAACAATCCTACATCGAAATTTCCAAAAAAAACAACTGGTGATCGCAAATAAAAAATAACTATAGACGACACCTACACGCAAAACAGCGTGAGTACATAATAAAAAGGGGATCAGAGTAAATTTTATTCTTTACGTCAATGTGTCCTAGTTGACGGCAACAACCGCTGCTCGTTTATATCAGGTTTTTCTGGGAAGTGACCTTCCTACCTGTTTGGTTTGAGGTCTTCATTATGTTTAGGGCTCTGTGTCCATTTCTGCCATGGGTGGGTTTCACGGCAGAAGCCCCGTTACTGAATTTGAGTTTTGACGTCCAAATCCTGACTGGAGGTAACATATGGGAGGGGGTGGGGTGGTAGATTTTCCATTGTCTCTCTCTTAATAGCCGCCACCGCCGTAGCCCCCCCTCGGGTAGCCTCCACCGCCGCCTCTGGCGTAGGGTGCGGAGCTCCTGGGCCCGCTGTAGGATGGCCCTTTCATCGGGCCGTAACCAGAGGAATGCTGGCCATACCCGCTGCCGAAGTCGTTGTAGCCGTTTCCGCTGCCATATCCACTTCCCTGGTCTCCGTAGCCACCCCCATAGGGTCCTCCGTACCCTCCATAGCCGCCACAGTTGTAGCCTCCGCCATTTCCGTAGTTGTAGTTTCCGCCGTAGTCTCTGCCAGTGAAGCCATTTTGACCCCCCCTCATGCCGCGGCCCGGTCGGCCTCTAGGCGCCATGGAGTTCCTGTTCGCCGCCTGCATCTCCTGCTTCGTCAGGGCTTTCTTCACTTCGACTTTGTGGCCATTCACGGTGTGGAACTTCACCACTACCGCCTTATCGGCAGCGTCGTGGTCGGTGAAGTACACAAAGCCGAAGCCTCTCTTCTTCCCGGTCTCCTTCTCCGAGATTACCTCGGCCTTCTCGATCTGCCCGTACTGGGAGAAATAATCTGACAGATGTTCCTCCTCAATGTCGTCCTTCAGGCCTCCGACAAAGATTTTCTTAACCTTTGCGAGGGCTTCTGGCTTGTTGGCGTCCTCTCTGGCGACGGCACGCTTCAGCTCGACCGTGTTACCGTCGACGGTGTGGGGCCTGGCCGCCATTGCTGCGTCGGCCTCCTCCGGGCTAGAGTAGGTCACGAAGCCGAAACAACGAGACCGCTGCACTTGCTTGTTCACCACAACCACGCAGTCGGTAAGCTTACCGTACTGCTCGAAGTGCTTACGGAGGCCATCGTCGTCGGTATCGACGTTCAGGCCGCCGACAAACAGTTTGCAAAGCTGGTCACTCATCTTGGAACGGGAGAGGTGCTTTTAGATTTAACGACTGGAACAAAGATGAGGTCTCAAGATGGAGGAAAGGAGGGGATGCAGCGGACTTTATACTGTAAGCCTATGACGTCAGAATATTTATACGCGGCCCCGCCTTTTCCGGTTCAAAGCTTCGTCTCATCCATTAAATAAATGTCATTACAAATAAACAATCACACGTCTGACAGAAAATCATTATTTTTTCACATTAAAACAGACAGGGCCATAATGAGTAGGGCTGGATAATAACATAATAATTATCGTTATGTAATTCCTAAATAATTATCATCATATCATGCGCAGTTAAATAAGCACAAACTGTTTGTGTTTTTACATTCTCTTACTGAAGCAAAGTCTGATATTCGAAATGCATAAGATTTTATAGCAATTTTACTTCTTGTCTACACGTTCATGTTTTTGCCTTGAGTTTAAAACCAAAATATATACCTCTTTTGAATAAACACTAAAATTGATTTCCTTTTAATTTTATATGGTGAAAACCTCTCAAAATGTAAATAATAATAAATAAAAATGGTAAAGCCGGTACTAAAACCACTAAATCTGATATAAATGTATTGTTTTGGTGCAGCTTTGACTAACTTTTCTTCTGGTAGTATATAAGGCCTGAAACCCATATCTACTTGTATGTACTCACAGTTGTTATAGCCAAACTCTTTTCTTTAAGTCTATTATATTTACTATCATAAGGAGTAAAATATGACTTTTGGGGTTTGATTGCTATTGCTGTTCTTATATTCTAACCTCTTCATCACCAGTAAGGCTTTACAAAAGGACACTTAAGAAAGCTGATCTAAATAAGATTTACAGTAATCCAATCTAGAGGTAATAAATGGAAAGCCCTTTGAGGCAATTGTCATTGTGATATTGGCTATATAAATAAATTGAACTGAATTAAATAAGAGCCAGTTTAACATAACTTACATCTTTTACTGTTTTTTCTCATGTTATCTTGAAATGAAACAATATCTGGAATGTTTAATAGTAGATTGTTTGCAATTTCATAGTTTACCTGAAATTGTTGAACAGATGTCCCCATCTGTTTTTGATGTTTAATGCATGTGATGTTTACATAGTGTATTTTTTAATGATACCAGTGAAGTGGAAGTTGTTACCATAGACCCTGAAAATGTGTAGAATACATTTCCACTATAGTCAAACATTTTCTAGATTAAATAAATGTGTAATCAAAATTTCAACAAAATAATCTTCAGTGGTCAAATTGTCCACCATCATTAAACCACATATGAACGTCTTGATAACTTTATAAATAAACCAAATCAAAGTTTTAGGTATTTTTTGTTAAGAGCCAAGCAACATCAGATCTGATCAAATCTGTGTTACAATTATTTTATCAGTTTATGACTTTGCAACTAAGTAGGCAAATAATCAACGCTGCATTAGCATGTGTATGGAAACTTTTCACTTGCCGGGGGGGGGGGGGGGGGGGGGGGGGGGGGGGGGGGGGGGGGGGGGGG
>JAPSES010000058.1:14630234-14642286 GCA_029822895.1 Maxillicosta whitleyi
CATCCAAGCCCGGGTTTTTGCTTTTTTGTTTAACAAGTTGTTAGTCCTGAACTGCCCCTAGCCCCTTCAGGACGTAACACAATGTATTCACTATCTCTCCTCTAATGAATACTAAATGAAGGCCGCTCTGCCTCTATTATGACAACATTTGGCTTATATCCAGTGGGTTTAGTATGTGGTTACAGTGTCCACATCCATCTTTTTCACATCTGTCCTTATCTCTCCTGTTCAGGTCATTGTCCTGAACCATCCTGGTCAGATTTGTCCAGGTTACCAGCCCGTCCTGGACTGTCACACGGCCCACATTGCCTGCAAGTTCAGTGAACTCAAAGAGAAGATTGACCGTCGTTCTGGAAAAAAGATAGAAGACGCACCCAAATGTCTAAAGTCTGGAGAGGCCGGCATAATTTGTTTAACTCCTTCGAAGCCCATGGTTGTGGAGAGCTTCTCTACCTATCCCCCACTGGGTGAGTTCACGGTGCAGGTAGAATTAAGTAAAATCTGCTTCAGTTTGTTGGTCGGTTTCCCAGGCCTCAGCCGGAAGAATATTTGATCCCCAAAACATCAGATTATCAACTAGTTTGAACATATTGCAGCTGATTTACGTACAAAAATGTTCATAATAAGAATAATAAGCTGTAATGGTATTGTACCTTTCATTAAAAAAAGCAACTCAGAGTTCTTTGCCCCAAGAATACTGAACTCACTGAATATGTCACATGAAGATGAATAAAATGTAATCAATTATGTAACATATCATTGAAGATAAAACCCTCTTCTGCAGATATAGTTTGGATATGACCCTTTTTCCTCTACAATTGTTTTGCTCTAAGTTAATTAAAAGTAGTAAAAAAAAAAAAAAGTGTTCTCTATGTAGGATGAAAACATGCTGAATAAACACAACCCAAAGAACTGCCTAAAATGTAATGAATAAGAACAGTTGTTTTATTTTGATTAATCCATCTGATGTTCATGTGTGATTTTCATCAAGATGACTCATGCATTTTATGGTTCTATTCTTTCTCAATTAACTATCGATCTGCATGTTATTAGACTGCATCAAGGACTGCAGTTTAATAAATGACAGTGAGTAGAGATGCTTGTTTTCTCTGTTCCGATTTTAGTTTGAACCTTTATGAATCTCATACTTGATCAGTAAATTCAATCTAGAAAAATACTTGATTGTCAGTGAGAAATGCAAAATGCAGCAGATAACATTGTATTAAATGGTCATAAATCACTTAAAAAAAGGTTAAATGTACAGAAAAATCCATTTTGAAGTTGCAATAGGTCTTTATAGGTGAATACTTAAATGAAAAAAAAGCCACATGGCAAAAACACATAAGCACAACACATGGTTTTATAAATTACTTTCCAGAACTTCTGCTGTTAAAACCACGAATAACCATGATCAAACACTCGAGCGTGTTCATTGTGATAATCATCGCTATCATCTCATCGTTCTTGTCTGACTTTGCTGTGTTTTTCAGGTCGCTTTGCTGTGCGTGACATGAGGCAAACGGTCGCAGTCGGTGTCATCAAGGAAGTGACGAAGAAGGACGTGACTGCAAAAGTCACAAAGGCTGCACAGAAGGCCAGCAAGAAATGAGTCGTCCCGCAGGAGCCGCTCCATATCGAGATAAAATTAAGTCCAAATCAAAACAATAAATGGACGTTACAACCTGAAAGTGTTTATCGTGTGTGAAATTGAAGTTTATGCTTTTATATACAAGTTTTACACCACCAGCACTGGGGGAAAGTAGCTACATTTGATCTATATTTTATACATAATATTTATTACAGAAAATGACTGTCAAAATAATAGTTAACATAAATAAAACAAGGTCAAATTCACTTACAGGTCAATTCATGGACCTAAATAAACAATAATCCTTTATTCACTTGAGGATGTCACAAATGGTTAAATGTGCAATGTGTTCTGCAAAAAAGAAAAAGCTGTTATTCCCAAAACTTTATTCTTTAACGTTACAGTTGGGTCTTTTTGCCAATCCTGGAGTAAAAACCAATATATGGATATACTAGTCTACAAGTTAAATGCTTCCAGAATAAGAGTATGAGACTAATAATGAGACTTTACCAAGTTTAAGTCACTAATAAATAAAAATGAAATCAAAAGTGTTGGTTAGCTTTAGTTTCAGATAGTCTGGGGTCAAAATGAGAAATTGTGAGAATGACAGAATGTGGTTTTACTCAAAAGAAATGTTTGTCTGAAAAGCTACCAGATTCACTTCAAAACACTGCACATTTTCATACATATTTTACATTTTTATTTCTAGTGGAAGTTGTGTAAATGTACATAAACCAGTAACACTTTATCGTATACACTGAAAACATCATCTAACCAGTGTTTTAGTCACATGTTTTCCAATTCATCTATATTTTCTGAAACACATAAATTTAAAACAATTGAAGGCCAGTAATTTATTTTAGTAAACAAATCAACATCTATAATGTAAAAGCCAAGTGGCCGCTCTGTGTGTGTGTGTGTGTGTGTCTGTGTGTGTGTTTGTGTATATGTGTGTGTGTGTTTATTTGTGTGTGTGTGTGTGTGTGTTTGTATATGTGTGTTTGTATGTGTGTGTGTGTGTGTGTTTGTATATGTGTGTATGTGTGTGTTTGTATGTGTGTGTGTATGTGTGTGTGTGTTTGTATATGTGTGTGTATGTGCGTGTGTGTGTGTGTGTGTTTCTGAACATTATTCAAATTCATGCATGTGATAAATCAGACACCGCCCATGTTGTGGATGAAATATTTGACACAACTATTCATTTCAAACCAATACCAAGTCCTTCTTTAGGGAATTATTTCTTCCTATTTGTTTTTTTTTTTTGGTAAGTATTGACATTTGTTTTGGAGGTCCACCCATCACAGGAATGGCCAATCAATGTCCGTAATGGAATAAGAATACTGAAATAAGTCGGACACTCCTGGTCTAAAGATTCACTAGTATTGAAACTTAAAACTTTACTTAGTACATTTGATTTCAGATGATTCTTAAAACATTTCAGGTAGTTGCCTCATTTATTATATGCATTACAACTTACAGATCACAGTGGATGTACACAGAAACTGAACATTTAGTGTCAGGCAGAATATTGTTAAAATCGCACTTCCCATCACAAATTACACGAAGTTCATAATTACTCACATTTTTGAGGAAGGATAGTTTGTCTTTAAATATAAACATTTGTATAACTGTAATTTTAAACTTGCACTAAATCAAAAAGAAAAGTTATTATAGAAGTTGTCATTTATAAGTTGTTATGTTATTATGTTATTGATCCAGCCTGTATCAGATGAAATTGGGCTGTATGTGGCTCCTGAACTACAATGTCTTTGACAGTGATGATCTACATTAGGTACTGTATGTCAAATCCTGGTTCTCGAGGAACAGTATCCTGCATGTTTTAGATGTATCCTCCTTCCAACAAACCTGATTCACATGAAAAGCCTATCATCAAGCTCTGCAGAGGTGTGATAACAACTCTCAGGTGTGCTGGAGGAGGGAAATATCTAAAACATGCGGGATAGTAGCCCTCGAGGACTAGGATTGGACACTTCTGATCTATATGTTCAGTGAATTACATATATTAAAACACCTAGTTTTCACTTAACAATGCAAAATGTAGAGGATAATGTGATAATAAATGGTGATAAATGACAAAAATGCATTTGGAAGTTGGCACAAAAGTAGTTCTAGGTGTTTCAGGGCGAAACACTGATGTGGGTTTTCAAGTCCATTTTCCTCCCAATTGGATTGAGGACTCCATGTGGGCTCGTCATCTCCTCCCCTCCTGCTTCCTGTGCTTCCTCTGGGCTCTGGAGGACTCAGTTCATAATCCACCTCAGGACGTCTCACTGACACAAATTCCTCCATCAAACGCTGTACTCTTTCTGAACTTGACGGTTATGAATAAGCAGATGCTGTTTTTTTGCTGTAGGTGTGTTTTGTGTCCTGATTCTTATGTGTGTGGTGACAACACAATATATGTAACACACAGTTTCTGACAAGACAAGACGTCGTCAACACATAATACAAAAAACTTGCAATCGATAGTTACGAAACAACAATTTGCGCAAGTTTAAAAACAGTTACATTGACCAATCTCATTGATTTCACCTGCCTTTACAATAACCTTAAAGTAACTTAAAACCAGTATAATAAACTATTACTCATTATGAAATGTACTTTTTAAAATTTTAAGCAGTTGTATATGAAGAAAGGTGGATTTTTAATAATATGCTTCTGACATGTGAAGGTAATGGCACTGGATAAGGTTGTCACTGCTCTACTTTGCCAAATATGTGCAAAAGAATTGTGTGAGTGCTGAGAGTTACTAATTCTGTATGTATTTTTAACACTTGTCTACTACTTACTGCTTGTTTTATTGTATAAATTCTTGCAGTAACTTTATATGGGTATATAGTGTTTATTCTGCACATTCACTTATTCACTTTCACTTCAACAGTGCAACATTACAAAAAGTCATTACAAAAGTCTGTAATGATACACAGTGCAACAAACCTGCAGTAAAGGTTCAGAATCAACAAGCTATGAATATAAGGTGCACAGGATATACATAAGTTTTAACAATTTACTATATAAATAGAATCAACAGTTCAATCCAACCACAATTAAATATAAGACGCATACATGTACAGTCAGTAAAGTCTAACCAGCACAAAAAGGGCAAACCCACTGAGTGTCAGCAGAAGAGGTATTCACAAGCCCTACACAGGTGAAATGAAACCACTGAATTGGACTGTTCCAGCTCAGAGGCACCCAGGCAAATTTATACTTAGGAATATAAGACGGTGTATGTGTAAATAGCATGGATTTATGCCATTTCTTTTTTTTTTTTTTTAATTATTATTATCTCTATATATGTTTTTGTGTTGTAATAAATCTTGAATGAATCACACTATCTACATAATGGATTGACTGTAAATGAGTTGTATCTATTTCTTTCCACTTTTATTTATTTATTTATTTTCAACTTATAAATATTACACTTTTTTCTGCACATGCTTGAAATAAATTATCAATCCGTATTCCAACCGGAACCATGAGAACGGTAACCCGCGATTTGTTTCCGAGCATATTTGCAGTGAACGCATCGCTATAAATACATTTCACCGGAAGCGTAACGTCCTCTTCTAGTGATCCAACATGGCGGTGAGTACTGTCTCACATTATACGATGGTGATTACAACGAAGTTGACATTAAAATCCACAATCATCGGGGCTGTTGGGTCAACCTAAGGCTTGTTTGTAGCACATATATTTAGGGATAATCATGTACGACAAAACCAGTATTTTATTTCTTTAATAAATGTCACAGATGACTGTTAAAGTTATAAACCGAGCGATGCTAACAGCTAGCCGCATCGAAATCCATGAAATCCAATACTGTACGTCACAGTATCTAATGTTATAACATTCATACGGGATATTTTATGTACTTATGACATGTCACTGTATACACACATCAAGAGTGACAGTCTAGTCTTTATGTTCTCTGTATTTGTTCAGTGGTCGTTTCAGTGTCCGGACGTACTAGTAGCCGCTGCAATGCTAACAGAAGGGATATGTACAGACATGTTCTGTCGCCGGCATGTGACGGTCCGATAGGAGCAATGATCTGTTTCTTGGGAGAGACAGCAGCGTATAGACTTATGGTTTAGGGTTAGAGGACGTTGTTTTCCTCGGAATTCATATTGACCATTGGCTGGTTTAGTTAAGTTAGCTTGTTAGCTGAGTATAGCTAATCTAGGAAACTTTATCATGGCTGAAGCAGCAGTGAAGGTACCTGGTGGCAGGAGTGTTGTGCTTTGTGTTGACTCGTAACTCTCTTGTAAAACTAATTCTCTTCTAAATGTTTAGGACCAGGGTGAGAAAAAGGAGAACCCCATGAGGGAGCTGCGCATCCGCAAGCTCTGCCTGAATATCTGTGTCGGAGAGAGTGGAGATAGGCTGACTAGAGCTGCCAAGGTGCTGGAACAGCTCACAGGGCAGACCCCCGTGTTCTCCAAGGGTAAGTGGCCTTAATCAGATGAAACACACATATCCAATCATCTATGGTGGTATGGAAGAAAACTGTTTCTGGGGATGAGGGGTGCTTCACGTTCAGTGCATCAGAGCTAAGAAGTGCAAGACCCCAAAACGTGAAATATGACATCAGGAAGGTTTTGCATGTCAATAATCAGCTACTAGATGAAATTTGTGACACGGACTAGAAACATTTTCAATCCCATTAACAGCCCATGCCAACCTATTTCCACTTATACATGAATCCTTTGTCTAGTACAGGTTACAACCTTGGCGATACATTTCACTATTCTCTTTATCTCTGGAGACACTCATATTGTTTTAAAGGTTATATGAACAAAACAAACATTTCTGTTAAACCTCAAACATACAGGAAAGAGTATTGACTGTAAGTTGGACTGAAGGGGTTGTAGAATAAATAGAACTGAAGGTCTAATGTGTATGTTTATTTCTTCCTGTAGCCCGCTACACTGTGCGATCCTTCGGTATCCGCAGAAATGAAAAGATTGCTGTCCACTGCACCGTCCGTGGAGCCAAAGCAGAGGAGATCCTGGAGAAAGGTCTCAAGGTCAGGAATTCATGACGTCTTTACATTTTGGCTGTTAAATGTTTTATACTGTTGTACCAATCTGATCAATAAATAAGGAATCATGTTGCAAAAATATTAATTTAGGCTTTGAGTTTGTAAAGAGCTGATGAGTGCAGAGTTTTCATTGAACGCTATTTTTGAATATCAAGTGGTCGCTGAAAATCTCATTCACTTTGAGAGTTGCTGGCTCATATATATTTTAACTTTTTTGCTTCACCCAGCAAGAGGTTCATCAGGCATAGCAACAGGGTGTTCATAATTAAAGTATTACATTTGTTCATCGTGAATTATCGGTCTGATCTTCCACTGTGTAGTGAACAGCAATTTTTTGCTAGTCTTCCATCTTTTTTTTCCACAACTGCAGAGTTAATGTACAGCAAAAGATAAACCCGGAAACATAATAAATAATAGTTATCATCTCTAGGTTGTTACACAGGCTGTTGTCACTTAGTCATAAACCAGTGGTGGCCAATCCAGTCCTCGAGGGCCTTATCCTGCATGCTTCAAATATTTCCCTTTTCTGACACACCTGGAAGCCATTGTAGTCAGGCTTCAGCAGAGCAGATGATGAGCTGATCATTACTTAAACCGGGTGTACTGGAAGAGGGAAGCATCTAAAACATGCAGGATACTGGCCCTGGAGGACTGGAGTTGCCCACCCCTGTACTAGGGCCAATATTGTTTTGTATCTTAGTAATTTCACTTTGTCATTTTCAGTCTTGCAGCGGTTACAATCAGGTTCATAAAATGGCCTCAATGTAGAAAAACTTGCATATGAAAGATGAAGATATTTCGGTGCCGTTATTGTCTGTTGGAAGTCTTGACACTTTTTTTTCTAAACACTCCTCAATGTAGCCTGGAATTTTATTAGTTTTTTGTTGTTGTTGTCTTCGTGCATGCACCTTTTCTTGCACCTAATCCTGTTGCTCCCTGAATTGGTGACTTTCCCTGATGTGGGATGAAGTTTAAAAAAATAGTTTCCTCTTTGCTGCCTTCAGGTGCGTGAGTACGAGTTGAGGAAAAACAACTTCTCTGATACCGGAAACTTTGGCTTCGGCATCCAGGAGCACATCGATCTGGGCATCAAGTACGACCCCAGCATCGGTATCTACGGACTGGACTTTTACGTGGTGAGTGTCCAACAGGACTTTTATGCACATGTGAAGTGATGTTTGTTTGGGTTTTACACCTGAATTGGCATAAACTACATTGGTGAAGGCAGACGACTGTCCTCCAGGAGGATTCTATTCTGCCTGTTAAAAAGAAGTTTTTGTTTTTTTTCCCCACTATCCCAAAGTGTTTCCTCCTGGAGGATTCTGTTGGGTTTTGTAAATTGAATCAAGAGTTTGGTTTGGACCAGCTCTGTAAAGTGTCAAGAGAACTTTTATGATTTAGCGCTATATAAATTAAAATTTTATTGATATGGACATCTGATCCCATTTTTTAAGGGGGAAGCAAAATATCAACATTACAATAATACAAAATCAGTGTCTGAAAAATGCGACATGATTGAAGTAACCACACTTGATAATCATAATTATACTTGTATAGCACTCACACAAACAATAGAATTCACAGAAAGCATGCGCCTAGTGCTTTACAATAAAATTACAAATAAGATACATGGACAAAGAACACATAACTGCATAAAAACATAAAAGCAAGTTTTCATAAAACCTACAACAAACTAAAAGCATGTCTAATGAAGCTCTTCAGGTGCATTTATTTACATGTTGGAGCCCTTTTACTGCTGTGATCTTATGTCTCTGCTCTTCTGTCTGTTTATATTCACATTTACTTATATTTGATATTGATGATGAATCGGAGTACAGGCTAGACCTACTGACAGTAACAGTGTCATTCACCTGTAGTTTATTACTGAAATGACTGTAGTTGTGGTTAAACAGTAGTCTAATGTTATGTAGAAGCAGTTGTGTAAATATGTAATCACTTAGTTTTCAACATTGACTCGTAGAATCAGATTTTCATGTTCAGGTTTTTTTTCTGACCGGCTCTGTCTTCTGTTCAGGTTCTGGGCCGACCCGGCTTCAGCATCGCCGACAAGAAGCGGAAAACAGGCGTCATTGGCTACAAGCACCGCATCAAGAAAGAGGAGGCTATGCGCTGGTTCCAGCAGAAAGTGAGTACACGAACAGTTAAAATAGTGAAGTACAATTTAGTAAAGATCAAATGTGTTTAAATGTTCTCACTGAGTCTGAAATGGTTCAAAACTCATAAGCTGTGGGACATGGATGATATTAGAGATTTCATATTGATTAACCACAAAATAAGGTGATCAGTTTACAGGCCATAATCAGAAATTAGTTTTTCTTGCTCTTCAGAATAGAACAGATGATGGAAGATTTTATTTATGCATTTTAACATCTCAAACCTTAAATAGTTTGAGTAGAAAGTCTAGATGTGTTTGCATGGTCAGCAGGTGGTGATAGTTTTAGATCATCTCTCAACCTGATTCTTACCACATTAATGAACTGGCTGGTGGTTAAATGAGGACATTTTCATTGTATTTGAGTTGTTGTTCCTCATTATTTCCAAAGACAGAGGTGTTGAACAGAAGGATCTATATGTAGTTAGATAGCAGGTATTTATTTCCCAGAATTAATAGAAGTTTTATTGTGAAAGAACAATCCATTATGGAGAAGTTTGACTTAATTTTTTTTTTCTGTTTAGTCTTGAATGTGTCTAAATCCAACAGGATACGGATATTTTAAATGCTCTCTACTCAATTGGACTGACTTAAAGATATTAAATATTAATGTTAGTGTATTGATTTGTTGTTTGGGCTTTGGTTTGTTGGGTCATGATCTGAAATGTTGTTTATATATGATTGTGTTTTTGCTGTGATTAATAATTTTCCAAACGTTCTTTTTCTTTTTTGTCCAGTATGACGGTATCATTCTCCCCGGCAAGTAAAGGACCACCTTTTGATGTTTATAACAAATAAATGGGAAAAAAATGACACTGTTGTTCTGTGTTTTTACTGCCTCTAATTTTTTTTACTGTACAGGTTAAACAGGATGACTCCTTACTTTCTAAAGGTTGTAGTTTAAGATGAGCAGATCCTAAACAATTGGTTTATTTTGCTGAAACAATTGCTATAAGTCTAGAAGTAAACTGCATCCAGAAGTACTAAGTTATAAAATTCCAGCTACTAAAATGAAAAATAAGTCAAAGGCTGCTGGTTGGTTAAAGTATTCAAGAGCGTGTTGGATCAAAATGTGAAATTTAGAGAATTGATGAGGAAATGGGTTTTACTCAGAAGGAATGTTTATCTCAGAGCTACTGGATGTACTTGTTTGCTTTGTCTACACATTACAATAAGTCACTTTACAGATTCTTTCTAGTAGAAGGCTTATAAATTTACAAAAACTGATGTGCGATAAAGCTTGTATGTTGGCATCAAGTGAATAGAATTCCCTTAAATTTCCTGACAGTAGAATGGGCTTTAAATGCCATTTGAAGGGGTGATGTGTAAGTATTCAGTCCAGTTATTGGGGTACAGCATCCAACCTCAAACAAAACAAATGTACTATAAAATATATTCAGTAATAATATTAGTCTATACATTTAATATGTGAGGTCTAATGTCGCCCCCTAGTGGTTGAACCTGTGAATAATCCACAAAAGTTTCAAATTATTATTATGTACAAAAGACCATGAGTAACTAAATGAGATTCTTTAATCACACTTATACATTACACTACAGTTAAAGTATACAAAGGGGGCTAGAAAAAAAATAGTGGATTATGCACAGTTGCATGTGAACAGGAATATTAGTTTGATTTTCATTTATCCATGTAAATGGCTCATAAGGAATTGTGTTTTTGGGAATAAGTACAAAAGCAATATTGTGGTCATGAGGTGAAAAGCATGGAACGCATATCATCTGAGAATCAAACTAATTTCCTCATTATTCACATTTTGTGTGAAAGGATAGTTCATTTTTTGCTTTTATTTTTACACTAAAACAAAACTCTGTCTTTATGGGTTATTGTGGTATTATTATACTGGTCTGATCCACTTTAAACTAAACTAAAAGGATTTTAGCATTCCCAGTGTTCCCACAAGACTTTAGAACGTCTTGAATTTACAAATCTGCATTTATTGCCTTAAACAAGGTATAACATTTGACATGGTAGGTCTTACGTTATGTTGCTATAAACTTTTTGGCTGCATCGTCTATAAATGCATCTGTTAAATGTCCAAACTGCAAAGAAACTAACATTAGTCGACTCATTTCCACCTGTTCCAACCCAGCAATTTATATTTAAATGAAGAACCAGTTATTACCAACTGCAAAATCTATGCATTGGAGTGAAGAAGTACATTTTCCTAAATTCTAGAAGTCATATATTTTTGCCGGTATGGCTATGAAATAACATGTTTAATAATCTATCAGATCCAAAAACTAAAGCTAAACACCAATAATTGAAAAGCACAGAAGAGGGAAAACACTTGTACAGATTGTGTCCAAACCCCACTTAAATAAATGAAACGGTGTCTGTCATTGGGGGAAAAAAGTATATTTATTTCATCTCAAAAATCTGTATATACATTTCATCACAACAGTCAGTGTTGTATAAAGTACACTTGAGTAGAAGTACCAAAAAAATTACATTATCACAGGCTGAAATGCAACTCAAAGTGTTTAAGTATCTCGTCTTTAGGGTACTTAAGTATATCAAGTAATTCAATTAAAAGTACAAGTAAATGTTAATAACCAAAGGCTGTCAGAATTTAGAATATTACGCTCCTGCTCACATCAGCAGGTTGATTGTGGACCGTCATGTGCATTTAGGCCTCATGACAAATCAGCTCCTGACTTTGTTGCAGTCTCTGGGAACCTCCTCGGTGAAAACACCACATTTCAAGTAATAATATTAAAAATGTATCGGGAGTAGAAATATGCAACTGAGTTAGGAAATGTAGTGAAGTAAAAGTAAACAATAAAAAAATACCTTGTAAAGTATAAATTCTCTTAAAACATACTTGTGTGCAGTAGTGAAGTATTATTAAGTCGTTACTATTCAACACTGTTAACAATCAATGATTATTCTTTGCCCTGAGTTACAGAAAGTGCTTGTCACTCACTGTCCAACAGTCATGTAAGTTTGTAATAATTATATGTATGAATATTTGCTGGAAGTGAATGAATAATGGGTTCAGTGTAAAGCTCTTTGATGGCTGAGAAAAGTACTGTATAAATCTATCTTATCTCCCACATAATATAAGTGGAGATCTATGTTTGTTTGTGTCGTTTCCGAAGCCGCGTCCGCCTTGAACATTGTCCGTTAGATTTCTCTAAGGCTATTACTCTGATTTTATTCAAACTTTGCATGATTGTACTTTGGGTCCATGCAGAGGGTGGAAAG
>JAPSES010000058.1:14642386-14656345 GCA_029822895.1 Maxillicosta whitleyi
ATGATACAGAATGTAGACAGACTTATTTATGCCTCTGCCAATGTCACTGCTCAGTGTCACAACTATATTATGTGGATCGAACAGATTGGTGTCAGTATTGTGAGTGCGATTTTTCATGTAAGATTTAGACGAAAAGTAAAAAAAAAAAAGATTAAGACGAAAAGATGTGAATATAATGTAACGAGTAACGCATTAATTTCTGAAATATAAGGAATAGAAAGTACAGATAACTGCCACAAAATGTAGTGAAGTACAAGTAAAACTATGCATTATTATTTATATTATATAATTAAAGTACAAATGCAAAAAAAAAAAAACCTACTTAAGTACAGTAATGAAGTAAAAATACTTGGTTACATTCCACCACTGAAAAAACCTTATTCAGTTGTATATGGTCATTTTGTTTGATAAACATCTGATAATTTTCATTTCAATATTCTGCCTGTTACCAAATGTTTTTGTTTTTTTTTTGCCTTTGTAGATCCACTGTAATTTGTAATATGTAATGCACATGTGAAAATAAGTTGAGACTCAATATTGTTAAAATTGCATTTCTTTTTCTTTTAAAAGGGATAGTTTGTAGATGTAGACATTTTCATAATGTGAATTTACTTTTTTCACTAAAGTTTGAAGTTGATCTTATCTATAGATTATTATTTAAGATAAAATAAAATAAAATGAGATTAAATAAGAGATGATATTAAATTAAATTAAATTAGGTATACTTTGCAACAACAATATGCAACAAATACAAGAGAAACATAAAAAAATATATTGAAAAAAAATGGACAAATTTGTTGAAGTGACTAAAAGTGACAAAAAAATACCAATAATAATGATAAAGTAGTAAGTGTGCTGTAGGTGATCTGTATAAATGTAGAAGTGACACTGACAGATGCAAAGACACTGCTCAGGATGTAAATGAAGACAAGATGCTGATGGATTAGAATAAAGGGGGGGGGGGGGTCAGAGTTTACAGCAGAGGTGTGAACGGTTGCAGTGATGACTCCACAGAGTTCATACCATAGCTTTAACTCTATTAAATCTGGGTCACCTTCAGCTCCAGGCGTGGCTTTAATGCAGCTCCTTATCTTCTTCAGCTCGTTCAACACTTCTTTTGTGTTGTTCGAACCCACGTTGGACTGTTTTTGTAGCTGTTTTTGGCCTCCCCCGGGTCCTTTTGAACATCCCTAAGATCCTCGGCATCATTTGAACAGTATTGTTCTGCAGAAAGTAGTGTGTTACTATAAAAACTGACGGAAAAGGCAATTAAGGATAAAAGAGACACAGACCATCATGAGACTTAAAAATGTGGGTCTTTCCTACAGAGAAACTGATTCCATGATTTCTTTTTGAACTTCAGTTGTTTATGTGTTCTATGCTTTAATTTAATGTAATACCCTTAGACATTAAACTGCAACATTTTCAATGACATTCTGGAAAATCGGGGTGTTCTAAAAGTTGTGACCAGTAGCGTCCATATATATATATATAGTATTTTTTGTTTGTATCCAGATCCAGAACGACATGATGGTGATGTCCAATCAGACTGATAAAGTGGTGGTGGATAAACATTGGAAGACAGTGGTGGTGATAGATGTAGCAATCCCCACTAATAGCATCATCATCACAAAGAATCAAGAATCTTTATTATTATGCAGCTCTTGGCTTAAAGAACACAGACACAGAATAAATAGAGGTACATTTACAAGATATATGTAGATAGAAAATCTAAAAAGCAGAATAAGATAAAGGTAACAGTGCAAGAACATGAGAAACTTGAGAAATACCAAGGGCTGAAAGAGGAGTGGGGTGTGTAGACAACAGTGGTAAAAACGGTGATGGGGGTACATGGGACAGTGACCCCCTAAACTGGGAGGATGGGTCCAGCAGATACCAGGAACAACATCAGAGATCTGAATCTAAAGACCCCGTTTATACTAGGATTTTCACAATCCGGATTAAATCCCCTAAATCCGGATTTTGAAAATCTGGATAAAATTTAGCCTAGTGTGAATGCAAATTATCCGGATTTTCAGGGGTTTAAATCAGATTTTTAAGGGTTCTTGAGGGGTTCTTTGGCCGAAAAACCTAGTCTGAATGCTAAGAGTGCAATGATAGGAACAGCTAAGATCCTGTGTTGAACCTTCAGAACCTTCGTGGGTGAAAAAAAGATTTATATAAAACCACACTTAAATCTCTACATATTAGATATAAATAGTACATCTACAAGTTGAAATCACCAAAAGTTAAATATTATAATTAGATTGTTTGTTTATTTGTTGTTGGGCTTTTACTTGTAGTGGAATATTTCTAGTGAGGTCGAAGTACTTTTACTTAAATAAAGGATATGAACACCAGAATAATACTTGAAAGTACCATCAAATCCCATTTTCCCAAACTAATTTCAGCCTGAGTTCAAGGATCCTACCCTCATACTTCTTCATGTTGGCTTTAATGAGAAAGTTTTGAGCATTAAATTAAATAAAACACACACACACACACACACACAGTTGTTGTTGGTTTTGATCAGATTGGCTTTATTCAGTGAAACTCCACCTAAACCACCTACACAGTTTTCATCAGAGGAGACAAATACAGAGGGAAGCAGCCAATCAGAAGAGCCAGATCAGCCTCGTTGAGTCACATGATCAACAGTTGAACTCTCACTGTGCTTCAGTTCGTCCTCACACCTGCTGGAGTCTCACAGGTTCTTTTGTTAGTCAAGTTTCAGTAGAAATGTGTCTTTTGAGGGAAGGCGAATGTTTGAAATAAAAAAAAAAACCAAGGTGAGTAATTACATCTGTTTTTAATACAATGATTTTCCCCTGATGTAATTTGTCAATTTTCTTTTTTTTTTTTTCAACTTTTTTTTATCACTATTCTTAAAACATACATTTCTTAGTTCAGTTTTGAGCTTGTGCGTTTTTTTTTTTTTTTTTTTTTAATATTTCCATTTTAATTCTCACCTGTGTTGCTGGTTTCACACTGCCGTCCTCTAACTCCTCCTTTACATTACACTTATAAAATTTTAACTTCTACATCTACATTTTTTTTTTTTGCATTTTGTGTCAAAATACACTAACACTACACCTCGCAGATCTCCATTAAATAAATAAAACAACAAACCAGTGGTTTATTGTTGGCCTGCTTTGATGGTGATAAGAAATATTTCAAGTTTGCTGATGAGAAATCTTATTTTCTGTATTTGTTGGAAAAGATAAATGGCTCATTTCTTGTGGCGTCCACGCACACACTCGTCACTCACTCACCCACTCGCGCATATTTTCACAGTCACACTCTGCTTAGATACATCTTTGTACAGAAACTGCCAGAGGATTCACAGTTGTCCTGATGTTTGTCCAAATCCAAACCTGTTCCCATCTTTGCATCCTCCACCATCTCTCCACCTCCACTTATACACTTCATCCCTTCTCCACCTCGTATCCTTCTGTTTTCCATCACTCTTTAAACCCTCTGAGAAAACTTTGGACCATGAATGCTCTCTTTTCTATCTCCCACAGCCTGCTGCACACATCTCTGCGTGATCAATTTGTACATACAATATACATCATAATTTCGTGTCACTGTCGTCAGTACTTTTAATGACATGTATTAAGATCAGTGAAAGAACTTTTTGATGAAACCAATGAAGGGGGGTAATAAATACTCTAATTTTAATTTTCTCAGAGATTAACGTCATAAAAATCTATGTAAAAAGTCAGATGTTCTCTGTGATTAAAGTCACATCTTTATGAAGAAAAAAAAATCTTATTTCCTCTGAGAATAAAGGGGTAAATTGGAAGAAAAAACATTCAATTGTATGATTAAAAAAAATCAAATATTTGCACATTAAGTTTGCATTCCTACATTCTGAAAGAAGAGGATGATGTTTTGAAAATAACTTCATGATAATTTTGTATGTATACAGACAATTCTTGTGTTTTTTTGTTGTCATTTTTTGCAAAGTCAATAGAAGCAGAAAAAGCAGCGGCCGTGGTCGAGATGTTCTGCAGGGGTCACGTCATCGCTCCTCTCGTCTAGTCTCATCTTTTCATTCTGTCTCTACGCTGTGATGGTTTGTGATGGAGCCACGCTGTTCTCTCTGCTTCGGTTCTTCACAGCCTGCTGCTGCTGGTCTTCATGAGCCGGGGTGTTGCGGTGCTGCTGCCGACGAGGTGTGTGGCGAGGCGGCAGGGTCAGCGTGCAGCAGGACACTCCCACCGTGGGCTCAGGCAGATCCTCGGCCATTGACCAGCTGTCTGTGGCTGGGTCGTACTTCTGGACGGCTGCCTTGTAGCGCTTCTCCGCCTCATTCCAGCCTCCCAGCAGGTACAGCTTCTCGGCCAATGGGGACAGGCCGGCGGTGCTCACGCCAAGTGGCAGAGGGGCGGCCCGGGTCCAGGTACCGCTCTCTGGTGAGAAGACCTCAACAGAAAGCACATCCACCCTTTCCCCACCAGGCCCCAGCTGGCTGCCTCCAACCACATACACCTTCCCTCCAAGGCTGGCAGAGCAGTGCCAGCCACGGGGCATCTCCATGGAGGCCTTCTCCGTCCAGGTGTCGGACTCCAAGTTGTAACAGGCCACTGAGCGCGAGTAGGCACAGTTGATGTATCCACCGGTCACCAGGATGTCTCCAGAGGGCAGGGTGGCGCTGGAGTGGCAGCAGCGCGGCACGTCCATGGGTGCACGCATCTGCCAGGTGTTAGAGGACGGCAGGTAGCTCTCTGTGGTGGCCAGGAGGCCCTCAACATTACGACCTCCGATGGCGAAGAGGCGCCCACCGCTGGCCGCCAGAGAAAAGTGAGTGCGGCGTTGACGCATGCTGGCCAAGTGGAGCCAGGTGTTGAAGCGAGGGTCGTATCTGTAGGAGACACAGAGGGAGAGTCATGATGGAGGTGAAGAAGAAGAGCTAATGGTGTTGGTTCGTAGTCTGCAGTGCTCCAGCTGGGGCTCAGTTTCACCTTGATCACAGGGAGAGTTTAGCAGACAGAGGCACCTTATGCAGCAGTGGAAAAAACTTTTAGGACAGCCCATGTATTTGTGATATATTACATTAAGAATCACTCAGTCGCTGAATTCTGCCAAGTATTGTTCCATTCTCCAAACCCACATGCTTTCTTCTACACGTATTCTGTTTGATTGAAACCAAAACTGGAAGTTTCAGCGAGAAAATTGAATACACCCGGGGCCTGACATGTCGAAACTGTCATGAATTTAGTCCGTTTTTTTTTTTTGTTTTGTTAACAATAAACTAAATAATCATTTGCATTTGTTTCTGGTTGTCTGATGCAGCCACATCTTTTGAAAAGGAAAAATATTTCATAAAAATATTTGAAATTGTGTAAAATTTTAAGGGTGTCCAAAACCTTTTTTCCACTACTGTGTGATATAAATATTGAGCTGCTGTTGGTCATAGAACTCTGGAAAAACAAATTCATGATGGATATCAAGTAGGAGCATGTCTTAGGTGTATATTTATATCTGGGTTACATCAGAGTTCATCTGTTGAATATAAATTTTCATTTTGTTGAAAGGTGAATAACATTAAAATAGTTTAATATCTGTCCAACATAATGTGTATCTGGACATATAAGTCTTTAAAAGGTATATGAATATGATAAGACAATGTGTGCATATCTTATCATAGAATTTCCCGAAAACAAAAATAAAAAAAAACAAAATGGATTTCTACTTTTCCATAAGTTTGGATCTGACTGACGATTTGAGGTTGTATAACAGTGTCGACACAGAGGACTCTTTTTTTTTTTTTTTTTTTTTTTTTTTGCAACTTATCAAGCCAGGCAGCATGACTCCAGTAACGTGAAAGACGCATTAAACTATTGTCAAAACATAATTATGATTACAATAGTTATAATTATTCATTATTCAAGGACTACAAAGATATAGTTATCATTTTCTGCAAATAAATGATAGTTTTCCTTTGGGAGTGTGTGTGTGGGGGGGTGTATCTCAGTAGTGTGTGGAATACTCATAGCTGTATAAATAGTATAAGCAGGTGTATGCTGGGTGGGACTGACTGGTGAGGGTTTGTTTTGATCATAATGTGGACTGTGGCAACATGAATAAACAGTAATAAGTAACATTATATTGAAATGTTTCTGTCTTGGACAATGGTAAAACAGGATTCTCTGTAACGTGCTGTGTGCTTCCAGGTTTTCCATGCATCTCCTGGTAGTTTTCATCCCGTTACCTGCTCAGGGTGCTCACTGCGTGTTTGGCCTGGTTCCGGGCGTCATTCTGGTCCTCTCCTCCTGCCACGTACAGGAAGCCGTCCATTACAGCCACACACTGGTTAAAACTCTTAGCCGGCAGCTGGGTGAGGTGACGCCAGGTGGCTCCTCCGTCGCGAGGGTCTCTCCACAGCACCTGGGCACCAAGATCAAAGTTTCAATGTGGTATAAAACCTGTTTTTTCAGAGTGAGCGGATAAGATAACACATATAGCACTGACCTCACGGCTGAGAGCGCGTTCAGTGAGGGAGGGGCGTCCGCCGATTGTGAGGAGGGTCACCTGCCCAGCGCGGACCTGTGTACGTCGGGACTGCAGGGTGTTCTGCTGGTAGGGCAGCAGGTGGTAGTTCATGGCGTCAACCAGCAGACGGTGACACTGAGGGTCCAGCATCATGCGAGGCACTGGTTGGATCTGGCTCACAAGCTCGCTGGCTGGGATGGTCTCGAAACGGACGTGGGAAAGGAGCTCTGCGGCGTGAGGATGGCGAGCTGCGTCAAAGTCAAGCCACTTCATAGCCAGCTGAAGAGAGATCAGATCAGATTGGGGATATTTTATGCCAATGTTTTATTTCTTTATTCTTTTAAACATTTGATTTCAGCCCCTTTTTATATAATTTTTAAAATTATTGCTTTTATTTTTTTTTCTATTAACATTTTGCACTTTAACTATGCTTGTTCTTTTGTCAAAATTTATTGCATTGTTGTGTTTCCTTTATCAAAGATACTAATATCAACATGTGATATGTTGTAATTGACCCGATCTGTTTAAAGTACTTCCCTAAATGACAGCATTTATTTTTCTACACTTCAAACGGCTCCTGCATTACTTTCTTCACCATCAAACTCACATTTGGTCTAGTTAGCTTCAGCTGTGATTCTATTTCCAGTACTTCTGAAATTGAGTTTGCATTTATATATAAAGAAGGACCTCTGGCATACAGTGAGTTATACTTGGCAATTTCAGATCATGGTCTAGCTGCAGGTGACCAGTTTAGATTCACAGGTCTGTAGTCAGTTCTGGACAGCTGGTCAAGGATCTGTTTTTAGGGCTGGATGGAAATAGCAGCACGTGTGGCTAAAGGAATGCCCTGAGGGTTGATGGGATGTTAGTGCAGTCGGTTGTGTCCTAGAAGACCTGGCATTTCTCCTCATGTTGACTACATGCAGCATGTGGCCTCTCTTGGTTTTCTGTAATGCTTTATTTCCTACCTATGAAAAGGGCAAGTTTAAAATATTGCCATGCCTACAGAACGTCTGTATCTATACTACAGTGAATGTGGGATTGTGGTTACTTTGACACAGACATGATCATACACTCTATATCGTGTCATGATAGAAAATGACTCCATTTGTATTTTCATTTACAAAGCTGTGACGTGGATCACACTCATTACAACTGTGTGCTTTGTCAATTTCATGATGTTTTGAGTTCTCTCACACTTCCTTCTGACCTGGAAGGCAGTGACCTCTGAAGGCAGGGTCAATGAGTCGTCCTGCAGGAAAGCAGAGATTTGCTCCAGGGTCAGCTGGGTGAACAGTGGAGTCTCCGCAAACTGTACAAAGTTTTCCAGGACAAAGCGGCGAGCGGCCTCGCAGACAGGCACCAGGCCATAGGCGGCTGCAATGTTCCAGATGTAGACGCAGGTCTGCACATTGAGCTCAGCCAGGAGGAAGTCCATGCACATCTTGAGGAGCTGAGGGATCTGCAGGGTAGCAGCGGCAGAGACGGTGCAGCCGATGGTGTAGAGGGACATGTGGACACGGCCCAGATAGGCAAAAGTGATGACGTTGGCCAGTCCTGCAGAGACAAGAGACTTTGTTTAGAATCGTGTTAAGACTACCCAGAAATCTTTAGGTTGATAGTTGAACCATTTTCACTGTTTTTTAGAGTGAAAAATTATATCAGATGTTATACAGTAGGCACAGTTGGGGAAATGATTTAACTAATGCCAATACCTTTTTACATACCCAAGAAATAAGAAACTTCATTTTATAAAAATATATATATATATATATCTTTCAGTCCATCATACTATCTTAGAATGTGAACTAATTCAGCCATACTAATTAAAAAAAGAACCTTTAATAAAAACTGTCCCCTTCCATCAGTGAATTGACGCCCTATTTGTCAGTCTCGCTGGCTAATATTGGGTGATACCAAAGTGTGGTTGATCAATATAATCATCTTAAAAGCGGTATATTTTTTGGAGTAGTATTTGTGGGTAGATAGTGTCAGCCTACCCAGAGGTGACAGAGAGGGGAGCTCCAGGCGCTTCATGCTAGGGTCTTTGGCCAGAATCTCTCTGAAGTACTGACTGATGGAGGAGATGACCAGCTTGTGGACGTCAAAGGCCTTAGTCTTACAGGCCAGCTCCAAGTCTGTCAGGAACCTGAGCAGGTGAAAACATATATTATCACAAAACACTGTCACAGTTCAATATGATATTCTGCACAAATGATGTACTATTTAGATATATTATTACTTTATAAGTATTTTACACTGCAGACATTTTATAATTTTGCATATTTGGGTGAAACAACTAACTTGGTTATGAAAGCACTATTTAATGTCAGAAATGACTTACTTTAAAAGTAGACATAATCTAAATCTAATATATGAATCTACATCTACACTAAACATGTATTATTTTTCTTATTATGGTAGTCTTGTTTACATTTTTTACCAGTCTTAGTTGGAGGATTAATGATAGCTTGGTAAAGCAACTTTATTTTACTGCTTTTTGCTTTGAAATGTATTTTACGGGAGTTCAGCCTTTGCATAATAACTTTTATCTTTTTTATCATCATTAATGTAAGAAATTAAAGATACTCCTTTTCTTTACTGATAACCATTGGCTTACAGTCAGCTAGCCTTAGCGCTACCGTAAACTCACTTCTCCTGTCGCATCTTGCTGAGCTCCTCCAGCAGGGCGTTTCCGTGCAGGGGCCGGGTCAGCTCACTGCCCAGGCCCAGGCCTCTCTCTCCGGGCTTGATGACGGGCGGGGGCAGCGGCAGGTTGAGGCTGTTCAGCTGGGCGATGTCGAGCGCCGCCATTTGTTCAATCTTTCTGACACCACTCTCTACCACCACCACTCCATCACCACGACTCTCCACCTTCAGCGGTGGTGGCGCGGTATCCACGGCAACCGGTGACACGGCGTCAATGGTCGCCTTCTTTTGACGTGGGGCCTTCTTTTTAGGGGCCATTTTGTTTAGCTTTTGCTTTTCGACTTTTCTTCAGTAAATTATCTGTTTATATAAGTGTTTGTGCTGTTTTGTGTAGCGTTTGCTAAATTGACTCCTGTGTGTCCTCTGTGTAGACGGGATGAGGTTAATTTACCAACAAACCAGCAACTTGACACTGAGGTGAATTGTCACTTTTTAAAATAGCACAAGGTTTTTATATTTGTGTTTTCTTCTAGGCAGAAATATCTGGGAAAAATATTCAGAGTGGCAGACTTTCAGAAATGTATGTTGATAATTTTGTTGGTGGTTTCAGTTACAACACAGCACACAGCACCTGAAAAGAGGAAAGACACATATAATAGCATTAGTTTGTTTTCTTTGTATTTCTTAAACCATCTTATTAGTTCATAAGACGGGCTAAAAAGTGTAAACAAAGCACAACCAAACTCATTTTTACAAACATTTGGAAAACTATTTCAGATTTTCTCTGTTTTTATTTTAGCACTTTTACCTCATTCACTATTACACCAAAGAATAAAACAGACTGTCAGTTTTATTCATTTCATTGTACATAGAAGAATTTAGCACTGACACGAGAAATTGAACAATACTACAAAAATATGTAAAATACTGCTGATACAATGCTTTCCATCTTTAAATTTGTCCACTAATCTGCTGCATCCTATTGTGTATTATGGTTTTCTCCAGCTGATAAAGAAAAATCACAACTCCCCATATTTTGTTAATGGACACTAGGCCTAAGCAAGCCCACTAACAGACGCATCTAGGCTATTTCTCTACTAATCATTCAAAAACACACAACAGACCACCACTGACTGAACGCCAACATCTTAAATCCAGCTGAAGATCACCTCTGAGCTCCCACTGCCCCGTTACCATGTGAATGACAGGTGCGAGTGTCCTTCCGCTGAGGGTGTGTGGTTTGCTGCACTTTATGTGTTATATATTTCACCCACAGAGCAACTGGGGAATCTTATTCATGTTGGCCATGAGCCTTGATCTGTAAACCACAGCAGCTCAGAGCAGTGATGGACTGTAACAGAGTGCAGGGAGTGTCTGAAGTAAACAAAGTGGAAACACGCTTTGCTTTGTATCAAATCTGTTTTTAGAATAGAACGTTTTTACAATGTTATGTTGATTTTATTGTATGGAATGGATTTGTATGTACTTATATCATTTATTTAACCAGGTAGGTTAGTTGAGAACTGATTGTCATTTTCAGTAAAGAACTGGCCAAGAGGCAGAATGAGCAACAGGACATAATTAATTATCTTATCGTTTTGATTTTTATTAAACTTGACCCAAGTTTAAGGTCACGGTCTAAGGTCAAACCCTTAAAAGTTTGGGTCAGAACCATTGACATTGGCAAGTTGTGGTATTGAAGTAGAACCTAGACCTTTGTTACTGTTCTAAGTAACCAACTAACCAGTGGCACCAACTGGCAAAAAAGGGGAAAGTTTAGCTATAATTTGAGATTTAATAATACTATGGAAAGAGATTTACCTAGTGTGTTCCTGTGATTTATTTGTTCTGTATTTTTTTCTTAAAAAGTCAAGGTAAAAAACACAGATCAGAGGGAAACAATGTCATTTACCTTTTCCATCCAGTTGTTTTTTACTCTTTGGTAAAACAGATAAAAGGTAAAGTCAGTGTTAATGCAATAGTTCTGAGTGTCTACATGAGTCAAGTACTAGAGAGAGGCAGAGTTATTAGAAGAAACAAGCAAAAGTGGCATTAAAGAAGAAAATACCAATGAAACGCCAACGTATGAGAAAGCAAACATTCAATTGAACAAACCATGGAAATGTTTGAAACAGTGTTAGTCTAGGATTTATGACCCAGAGCAGCAGATTGTGTAAAGGAGCAAAACATAAGACAATTTCAGTTCACAAAATCAAAAAATGTAAGCAACATCACACATCTGTTAGCTCCTCAACATGCTGCTAGGTAGTTTATGGTGAGATGGTGAAGAACCAACTCTTAATACTTCTACTACTGAGTAGAAACATATAAATATATATTTTATTTCACAATGGAAACCTCAGGAATACACGCCTCATTAACTGATGGTGTCTTCTTTGGGGGGGGGATGTGGCATGCCACAAATATAGTTTATAGTGTGAGAATACAAAAAAAACTTGAATGTTATAATTATACTCCTCGAATACCTAAGTATGTGGGTCACCAGACCTGTTATAGATAACTGTGACCTTTTAGAGTTGGGTTACACTTGTGTCAATGTCACACTTTAAATCATTGTTTTGATGCTCATGAAAGTGTCATGTAGTTCATTAGATAAAATGCTTAATTTTGTAAATTTGTTTTCTTATAGTTTCCAATTGCTTTCTTGATTGTTTTCTGTGGAAAAACTCAATGATTTGGCCAAATTATTCAGTACAATTCAGTCCAATCAATTATTATGAGTTTAAAGCTAATTCAAATAACCTCAAGCTAATTCATAGTATATACAGCTGAAATGAAACATCTCTCTCTTTTTTTTTTTTTTTTTTTTTTACAGGTAAAATCACGATTTATTAGTGCAGACCACATGAAAGAGGTGTAGGAAATTAAAGACTCGTGTACTGGCTTGAAATCATCACACATCTAATGAGCGCAGATCATTACGGCCCCAGTGCTCCTGTTGTTTTGAAAGTAGATGCTGTTGTTTGTTACTGTATCTTTGTCAGTTATGATTATGACGATGATGATGATGGTAGAGGTCTTGACATTGTCGGTTTGGGGTGGTACATGAGCTCTGGTTCCCAGTTTAGTGGATGACAGAGCAGCTGCAGCCTGTACTAACCTTGGTCTCAGATATTTTTGTAGGCTGATCTATGCAAAGCAAAGATTGTATTCATGCCACTAAATCGCTCTGCAAGAGAGTCTGAAGCACCATCCTGGTCTGGGTTTACATTTCAGGCACGTTTGTCGGAGATAATATCTATAAAATATTCTTATTGATGTACCTTTTCCAATTTATTCATTTGTTTACTTTCCGGCTAGCCTCAGTCAGATGTTGTTCTGTCTACATTCAGCAGTGATGTTCAATTCGTCTTATTTTCTACATGTTTTTGTGACTTTTTACTGCTGGGATAACCTGGATTGAGTGTCTGCCATGCTTTTACTCATCCATACCACTGCAGCTGTGATGTAATAACCTATGGCAGTGTTTAACGAGGGCTGTTTCAACTCTTTTAAGGGTGATTTCAACATAACGAGTAGCTTACACCACCTCTAACTGTGAGCTCCCCCTCTACATATGACACCAATGACAGCTGCTGCCGTCTCCTCCTGTCTGCAGTCTGTCCATGTGTGGACAGTGTTGGCCAGTGAGCCAATCAGTCTATTTAAAAAGAGCCAAGTTCAGACATGCATTTGAAGGGGGGGGGGTGAAAAACAGAAGAATGTAATGTGTATTTGTGGGGGTGATGACTTACTGTATTTGGGTTTAAGTTACCGGAAAGTGAAACTAATACAGTTAGTAGGAAAACCCAGAATAAAATCTAAAAAAAAAATTTAAAAAAATCAGTCCATTATAGCTAGTAATGACTTTATATGATTTGTCCATAAACAAACATTAGCTCCTTTAATAAATTTCAGTATGCTTCTCTAATCCAAATGGCTAATATAGAAATTTTCTCAGTGGAGTGTCTGGATTTATTTGAACAATTATTACTGTAGATGCTACTTTTCCTATAATATACATGATAAATTCACACATATTTTCATTTTTAAGCTAAGTTATATAAAGATTTTATTAAGTTGATGAAGTTATCACAGAGTCATCTATGTGACTTCATGGACTTTGAATACCTGTGGTTTGTTTTTGAATGTCTATTTATTTATGCAGCAATAAATGCCCCCATAACCCTTTGACTACATCTCTAAAATCACAATCAAAAACTATGAGGAAATAAAGATGATTAACTATGAGTGACCGTAGCTGAGGGTTGGTGCAGAACTGTGACATGCATAGACATGTGACATGGTGAAGGACATATGACTTAATGCAGATTTTTCTCACATTACATAAACAGATATCAAATTTTACATTTACAGGAGTGATGAAAGAAACTCTATAGCAATATACATCAGGAAGGGAAAGTTAGTGGAACAGAAGCTAACCTGGAAGACCTGCAGCAATGTAATAATTGAGAATTTTCCCTTCGACGCATCAGATTAGATTTCAATGTGTTTATGACCAGCAACTGAAGAAGCAACCATCTGGACTTTATGTATCACTGTAAAATGTATTATATAGAATTAAGGGTCAAGATTAAATATATTCATCCTGTCATGCATTACACCATTCTAGACTAGAGCTTCACTTCCACTAACACCAGTAATCTGCTCTACAATATTATCAAAGGAGAATTATGCCATATAATCTTAATGTATTTCTTATTTCAAAATTGTGTTTTAATTTTTAATCAATGTGAAGCACTTTGGGCTACAGTTTTTGTATGAAAGGTGCTATACAAATAAAGTTTATTA
>JAPSES010000058.1:14656445-14688663 GCA_029822895.1 Maxillicosta whitleyi
GGGTGGGGGTGGGGGGGCGTTACACTGTATTGAAATTTTATCGTAGCGGGAGAAAATTTGCGTAGTGGCCCAAAATTATAGCCTAGCGGGCCGTGATGGTACTTTGCACTAGCTAGAACCCTGACAAGTTTTGCTAGTATCGTGCAGCCCTAATTTCTACCCAAGGGGAACACCCCAAATGTTCCTTTCCATCATTGAATTGAGTGTGGTAAAGGTTATTACAAACAACATGCCTTAGATATGATATGTCAGGGAAAAGCCAAATGATTGGAGTTAAGAGGAGACCCAAAACGCACACCATCAGATAAGATTTTAGCAAATACATACAGATGATCATTGGGATGGATTTTCTTTGTTGATGTAGAATGCAGAAAATAAACCAAGTCTCTTTCTGTTAAATGTAACATGATCAAGACTCCACAACCTAGAGCTCCTCTATTTCCAGGCAAATAAAGTGGCAAATTATGATCTGTTTTTAGTAATAAAATCTGCACACATTCGACATTATTAACACATCAGAAAGTTCCTCCATGTGAGTAGCCTCAAGGATCATATCTGCCAATAGAACCTCAAGGAGAAGAAATGAGAATATTGAGCAAAGCCAGCATCATGAGATAAATTTGTTTGGTTTTAAAGAACATGACAGTGGATTTTATAAGCCTTCAATCTGAACTGTATTTGTCTGACCATTGCTTTTCTGTCCCGTCTTCAGCATCTCTTAACATTGTATGTGTGGAAACAACATGTCTGTGCCGTTGCTCGATGAAGCTGTGATGGTGTCCGGGACGGAGAAGGAGACTGCGGTGGTGAGTTGAATGCCAAACCTCACACTTTTACTGTTAACGAGGCTTCTTTAATGCCTCATTAATTGGCCAACTATTAAATCTGTCAACCACTAGCTGCTACCAATATGCCTCCACACCAACTTATTTTGAATGGAGAGAATTCCAAAGACAAGACCAGTAACCTTTCCTGGACTGGGGCTGTACATTTCCAGTGTAATATCACTTTGGCATCAATATTAGCATCTCATCTTAAATAAAGCCTGGACTGATTATGTCAGGGGGGTCAAACTCATGTTGGTTCAGGGGCCACATACAACCCAATACAACTTGAAGTGGGCCGGATCATTACAATAATAACAATAATTTCCGCATAAGTCGGAATTAACCCTTTAGTACCCCTAAATACCCCCTAAATCTCTAAATAACTAGCCAAATACATGTATTATACTTCATACTAATAAAATAAAGTAAAAAATAAGATACTGTACTTACTGTACATACAGTATACAGTACGTACTGTATGTACAGTAACGGCAGACAAGATTTCGGCATCGTACAGTAATAGTGGATGAGAATCTGGCGTCGCAAAGTCGAAATAAAGTAAGTCGGGTACATCGTAACCCGAGGACTACCTGTATATTTAACTTTATTATTCTCCTGCACAGAAGAGTAAATCCAAATAAAACAAATTAACAAAATTGCTGACAATACAAAGCAAAACAACTAACAGTACTTATGTCATTGCTCAAACACAAATCTAAAGCTAAATCTAATTAATAATTATCTTATTAATGGCTAATCACTAATTACTCATTCCCTGTTCCTAATATAGACACACCTGTAGCCAAGCGTTCAACAGTGGACTGACACATTACTGGGGCTAGTAGTAAAAATTATGCAGGTCTTTTAATCGAGCTGTTGTCGGGTACAGTGCAGAGATTTGTTAAACACCATGATCAAAGCAACTTTAGCTGTGAGCCTCATATCAAACCCTACATGGAAGAGTTTTTTGATCATTGGGAAGACAGCTGAATCTTTGATTTAAGTCCAACCACAGGAGTATTGCCAGCTTTTTAAAATCGTGTTATTTCCTTTAATAGTTTCTCTACACGAATAGCATTTTTTTAACAGAGCAATGTTTTTTGGTTTTTTTTTTGGCTAGAACAGGAAATTGGCACTGTGTTTTTTTTTGTTTTTTTTTCAGTTTTGGAGTGAATACAGTACATTGTGTCCATGAGACATAAAACGTGACAAACTGGCTCTTCAGTTGAAAGTGGTGCATTTTTTCCCCTTGTAAAGTTCAAAATGCAAATTAAGTAAATTTACATCACAGGGAGGTCACATGTTGTTCCCTTCTTAATGTGTCCGGTGTGACCAGTCACTGATAAATAGCCTACATCTTGACGTCTCTGGATTTAGAGGTAAACAGTAAGAAGGCTCGTGCTTCAGAACTGTGAAACTACGTGATGGCAGACGTTAGGCACAAAACACCAGTACACCATTAAAACATCTTACACGACTGGGTAGCTTAGGGGTCATCCATTCTTTTCAACATTTTCAAAAGCGTACAAAATGTACTCTTTCAAAAAAAAAAAAAAACCTCCCCCTGTCCACAAGAGTACACAAAATGTTGACAATATAATCTACCACTCAACTGGTAAGCCGCGGTGGCGCAGTGGATACACACACGGCTAGAGATTCTCACCTCGCGGGTTCCTTCCTACGCTTTGGCACAACTTTTTCTGAAACTTTATTTTTGTCTGGGGTATCAACATTTATTTGACATTTTGAAAGCGTACATCCCTCATTAACCTCCTCCCCCCAGTCGTACATTTTGTACGCCCATGATGATTTACGCCACTGACTTTGGTACGGAAGGTTGCTGGTTGGAATCCCAGGTGGGCCCTTTATGCCATACACCTTGTAAGTCACTTTGGATAAAAGCATCTGCCAAATGTAATGTAATCTTACAAACTGTGCTTTGTGGTGCGGAATGGATGGCTGTACTGATGAAAGAATAAATCTGAACTTCTGCTTTGTCTGTTACAGGTAATCTTCCTTCATGGATTGGGAGATTCAGGGTGAGTTCTTACATCATTCATAATATATGGTATTGTCATTATATATAGTAATAGTAGTATTGATTGGTTTATAGTCTGTCTGTCAACACTTAAGTATTTGGATTTAATCTGCATTAAGTTGCATAGTTTGTGCAATCTGTTATTTTGCACCCCTGTGGAAAAAATAATTATGACCTACCATAAATCCATCAGTAGAAGGTGATCCTTCAGCTTCTGAACTTAGATGCATAGTCAGTCTGATTGAAACAAGTATTAGTGGTAACTGCTGAGAGAAACTGGAGTCATAAACATGCCGTCACAAGTAAGTGACACAGTCAAAAATGATACAAAAATGCAGACTTTCTATCCATCACATGCAGGTTGAGAATCCCAGAATTATAGAAAACTACAGGAAAACTTATTTAAATCATGCATTTTATTAGAGGTGACAAAATTGTGATTTGTATTGTGGCCTGTGGTTTACCTCAAAATGTCATGATATGATCTTGGTGTCCGATTGCCCAGACTTATCTATATATACAATGATTGTGTTGTAAGATAACTGTTTGTGATATGTTGCACATGTTGCAATCCAAATTACAGATTACTGTGATAATTTTCCTCTAAGAGCTGTAAAACCCAAAGGATTCTTCATCTATGTACTTGTTCTTGTCCCTGAATGAGACTGAATTTCTCACCTAGACCTCAGGAGGCAGATGCTAGTGGTGAACACAGCTGTACTCCATTAACAAACAAGTCAATCAAAAAAATTAAATCAGTAAGTCTGAAAGCCCGATTAATCATTTTAGTGTTTTTTTTTTTTTCTTCTAAAAGTAGGCCAGTTGCAGCTTGTCATATCATGTGATCATCTGCACTGTACAGCGCTGCAAAATTGAACATTTGGATGTGATGTTCTGCATTTCATTAATTTTTCTAAAATTGCATTAGTAACAAAGAACTGCTTTCTCTGTCGTTCTATCAGGTGTGGGTGGGCAGACACTCTGACGAATATCCAGCCGCCTTACGTCAAGATCATCTGCCCCCACGCGTAAGTCTTTTGTCTGATCTGGCACATTTAATGTCTCTGAGTCTGTAGGTTGTTATCTGCATAGAAGACTAACATCTCTTTCTGTGCACAATACTATTGAAACGCATCAGAATATTAGCCCTTTAACAAATCACCTCTTTTCTCTGGAAACAACTTGACTGTCAAAATGCAGAAGCAGCTTGTTACTGCAAATGTATCAACCGCTGTGTTGGCTACATTGGTTAAATCAGTGTGGCATTTAGCTGCCGGTGTCCAACAGTGACTGTCATGTTCTTGTTTCCCTCATGTAGGCCTCCTATCCCTGTCACTCTCAACCTGAAGATGGTGATGCCTGCATGGTGAGTTGGCGTGATGAAAGAGGCGGCGTTTTAGCTCAACACTGCATGTCATTGTTTTCCTGGAAACCACAATAGGCTCCCATGATGCCACTGACAATAGTCTGATTGTATCTATTGATTTCCTTAAACGCTTGCCTCTGTGTGTGTGTGTGTGTGCAGGTTTGACCTCATGGGTCTCAAACCTGATGTCCCAGAGGACGAATCTGGAATCAAGAAGGCAGCAGAGACCAGTGAGTTCAATAAAGAGATGCTTATTCTATTTAGAATGTATCTTTATATTATTGAATTTGTAGAACATCAGCAAATGAAATTTTGGTTTATTTAAGAGGGATCATGCACAAAAAACATTGGTCTCACAAGTGAAAAGATGCATTATACCAGATTTAACTGCTAGTTTCCACCTGCGACCCCTGGGCACACAGACATAAATGATTATGAAAGATGAAATTTTGATTCAGAACATATTCTTTCCTTTTTTCTCCCATTGTTTCTGCTAAACATGAACCACTTGAACAGTGGTCCTTAAATGTTTTATACCACGCACCACATACCTATAAATAGTTGTAAACTTACTAAGCTTTAACGTTACATATTTGTTCAATATCCAAAGGAAAGAAGCTCTTCTTCTTTTGAATATATGACTTGCGTGGAGATCTTTTTTTTTCTTAGAGATATGACAGGAAACAGACTTGCATCTGGTCCCTTGGCTCAGATTTAACCTAGTTATGTTGCAGAACTCTAACCATTAGACTAGGGATTTCTGCAGTAAGCTGATTTTTTTTTTTCTCAGTGTGAGACACTGTAGTGACATAACCAAGTAAACAAGACAGAAAATAACAGACAATAATCAGTAATAACTGGTCATGAAAGACACATAAACAATTAAAAAGAAAATGAAGGGAAATAATGATAATAGTGATAGTACAAATGTAAAAAGTAGAAATGGCACTGAACATTCATCCACTCACACCTTCAAAGTCATTTTATTTATAGGTTCTTCATTCAACTATCCCATAGACCAGTAACACTAAAACCTAAACGTAACATGCCGTACTTGAAAACCGAACGGACAGACGACGAACTGATGACGTTACCCTGTGGCGAGGGCTGAGGGTAAAAAGTACAAGACACAGATTATCAAAATAAAATTTCATTCACATATTACTAATGAGAAAAATGTAGAAGATCTTCAAACTTAAAAATGTAACACTTGCATGATCATGATTACACAAAGGTGTGGAAATAATTATCAGACAGTTGTGATTTTCTGTGAAAATTGAATGCAGTGGACCCCTGGGTTACGATGAGCCTGGCTTACGTTTTTTCCACATTACGATGTGGGATACGCAATTTTTTCATCCCCGCCTTATGGCATTTTCCCGCATTACAACATCAACAATTTCTCTTGCGCGGTCAAAAATTCAAACTTGGCGGTCGGTGTGAGTGCGTACAACTGTTGGCGTCACTGAGATGCCAATATATTATTGGCCGAAATCCCTCCCACAATGCCCGAAAGAGATGCTGCCTCTCTCTTTATTTATCGCTCGCTCAGTTCAAGATCTAGTGTGCGTTACGTAAAGACTTTACATTACTTTGAAATTTGCACCCTCCGGGTCAGGGAGGAGATACAGCCCCACGTGGAGGAGTTTAAGTATCTCGGGGTCTCGTTCATGAGTGAGGGAAGGATGGAGCGGGAGATCGACAGGCAGATTGGTGCGGCGTCAGCAGTAATGCGGGCTCTGCGCTGGTCCATCTTCAGGAAGAGGGAGCTGAGACTCCAGAATGGATTAATGTCATATGGCGGGGGTCCACTGTATAACACTTCCTCGATCTGAACTTTGGTTGTTCTTTTTCTTGGAGTATACATTTTTCTAGACTACAGAATTTTTGTTGGTTCTTAATGAGAAAATCTGTTTTGTAGTTTTTTGTTTTTTCACAAAAAAATGTACATATTTTGATAGATATCCTTCCTACTCAAAACATATTTCTTCTTTTTTTTCCAGTCAAGGCTGTAATTGAACATGAGATCAAAAATGGGATTCCCCCACACCGTATCATACTCGGTGGCTTCTCTCAGGTGCAACATCAACTTGTTTTCATATCAACTTGAGCCAATTTTACAGTACTGTGCAAATGCTATCTAATGAAAAAGCTCTGAGTCTGTTCTCTGTTCTTTGGACTTTAGGGTGGGGCCTTGTCCTTGTATACCGCCTTGACCTGCCAACACCAGTTGGCTGGTGTTGTGGCCCTCAGTTGCTGGTTACCACTTCACAGGAGTTTTCCTGAGGTATGTTTAGGTATACAGATGGTCACACGTTCTAAAAGGAATCATGGTGTTCATGTGTTTGTTTTAATGCGGTTCCAAATAATCCTGGGTAAATGATAAAAGTTCCTGTGGGTGAAAAGAGGCTCCTGTACATCTACATTTTTCAGGTCTTTAGGGCCAGTGCACGGTCATGATGGTCAGGATAGTCAGACTGGTAGTGGAGCAAGGAGTAACAGGAGTGTAGGTGCAGGGTAGCCCTTACTGTTAAAAGGGGCCAAGGGAGGTCCATTGCAACGGTCAATGTGGGTTGACCCTTTTTTTTCCCCTAGTTGGTCGCAGTTAGTTATTTCCTTAATGTTGATTTAATAATAATATTAAAATTAATGGATTTTATTTATATAGTGCTTTTGTATTAACACATACTCAAGGCTCATACAACTCATTCGCTCACACATTCGTACTCTGGTGGTGGTAAACTACATTTGTAGCCACAGGTGCCCTGGGGCAGACGGCCCCTCGGCCCCATTCATTCACATTCATACACTAGCAGCACTGGGGGCAAGGCGGGTCAAGTGTCTTTGCCCAAGGACACAATGGCACATTAGTAAGACCGATCAGGATTTTAACTGCCAACCCTTCAGTTATTGGACGACCCGCTCTACCTCCTGATTAGGATGGTGAATGAAATCCTCTGTATGTATAAAGATTTGCTTTCGTCCACATTTGATAATGTTCAAACTGAAAACCCTGTTTAGAAAGATGACATGGCACCACAATATATGTTTTGTGATGTCTGAGCTCAAAAGTGAAGCGACTCAAAAATTCGATCACTGATTCACAACCATTTCATAGATTTCATAAGAACGGTAAAAAAAAAAGAAAAAAAAATTATAAGAAACTGTGAAAATGTGCTTTTTAAATCATATCAAGTTTTTAAGTGTGAATGTTCCTGATGAGCAAGATTTCTAACATTTCCACAAAGTGAAAGAATCATTTGAAGAGAAAACCAGGTTTATATTTCATATTTTGTTCACTCATCGTTCGTCTCTGTCCTACAGGCATCAACTGGCCACAAGAACTTGCCGATCCTGCAGTGCCACGGTGAAGCAGATGCCATGATTCCTTTGGATATTGGTGGTCTGACCTCTGTAAAACTTAAACAGATAGTCTATCCTCAGATGATAAACTTCAAAACCTTCCCAAAGCTCTCTCACAGCTCCTGCCCTGAGGTAACTTAACACTGTCTTTACAGAACAGCTGAGTCACTTTGTGTGTTTATGTTGCGTTGTGCTTCAGGATAAGGATATTAATGTTTATACAGATTTGATGTTTGGTTTGTAGATCAATGTAAAAAAAAAAAAAAAAAAAGAAACAAAAGGTCAAAGGGAGTGAAGGCTAAATGACAAGAGACAGTAAGACAAGATAGGATAAGATGCACTTTATTTATGGAGACAAGAGTGCAATACACAATAACACATACGAATATATTTATTACTTACAGATGAGTAGTGACAGTAGTCAAATACGAGTAGTAAGTTGAACATAATAATTCCTCTGTACTAACTACACTCAAGTTGGTAACTGACATTATTTGTATCAGTGTTTTTTTTTTTTTGCCTACCAGTTGGCATAAAGATTGTGTCTCAGAATATATTTTGTTCTTAAATGTTATGCATTTAGGGCAGTTTGTTCTATATTGTAGGTGGTGTGGGTTACAATGTTTGTAAAGATGTTTTTTCCTCTACTTTATCAACGCCCATGCTCTGCTCTCTTACAGGAGATGGCGGCTGTAAAGGAATTTATTGAGAAGTATTTGCCCCGGATCTGACCCCACCGCATCCCCACTGTGACCCCCCCCCCCCCCCAAAAAAAAAAGACACTGACCTCTCATCCCTGATCTGCCATTTTCCCACAGGAAACAGCCATGAGCACCCCCTTTTCACACACATTTATGACATAACCATGTATTAACACACACAGCAATGATAATAATTTGATCCATGCTGCAAAACAGATCATCATACAGTCCAAGAAGACATTTGTCAAACTACAGTGATTTGATAAAAACATAACCAAGTTCTCACATATACAAGTCTTAGCCTTCGGAGGGAGAAACACTGACCGACTCTTTACATTCCCTTACAATTAATTTAAACGCTGTGTCCGTCACCACCCCCAAGCCTCACTTTTTCCTCATTTACTTTATCTTTCCCTTTAGCTGTCACATCCTCCACTGCATCTCCTTTTCTTTATTATGCATTGCAGTTTGTAAGACCAACAATATCAGTCTGTTGAATCACAACTGAGTTCAGACTGTCTCTGACCAAACTAACTCTCTTGTGCTCAAGCCTGATTGAGCCCTAATTTCCCATCAGCCAACATTCCACGCTGTGACAATACACTTCAGCCTTGTTAAGGTGACCCCTTTTATGAATCCACATCCATTGGAGCCCCTCACATTTCCCTTTTTTTTAACCAAGTGATGAACCTTATTGCATTATATAAGGAAATTCCAATTGAAATAAAGGACATCTAATTAATCCATGCTTTTGCCACCTTGTGCTGTTCTTTCTAAACTATACCTACCACACCCGCATGTTAAATGCAGTGTTGGGCAAATGTTACTTATTAAGGTCACTTTTTCAGTAAATATTTGTATGGATTATAATTTATACATCTGTTAATGTTCTCCACTAATTCATGCAGGAATCAGTAGTTCATTCAGATTTTTGCAGCTTCAATTTGATGACTGTGCTGTGGTTATTTAAAGTTGAGCTGTTAATGAGAAGTTAATTTTATTATAGGTTGAGAATCATTGTAAAATACATTTTAACGCTTTGTTTGCTACATCTCTTGGTACAAACTGAGATATGTTGTGGCATTTTTATGCAGATAGATTACCTTCTTGCTTCAGACATTCATCTTTCAAGTAACTTGCCCAACACTGATTGTCTTTCTGCCTGGATTACTGTCTCTAGACTTAATGTTAGGGGTACCTCAGTTGATTTCTTTTAAATTATTTTGGATGAATGACAGACCAAGTGGTAGACAGAATTGCATGAAGTATCACTTCAGATAGTTGCAGACTGCACTTGAGTCTTGTCACTGTTCCTCCCACGAATTTTCCCTCTTAACCTTCCAACTTATATCTTCTCCCTGTTGACTTCAACTCTGGACAAAAAAAACTTGCATCTTTCCATATCTTCCAATGCAGTCAAAGTGTCTAATGAGCTTTTAGTGACACCAAAAGAAAACGTCCACTTCCTTCTAGCTCCCTCTTCTGGCAATTTACTGTAACCCCCAAATATAACATGAAAGGTCAGACTTAAAATTAAACCCAATACTAGTATTAATCACCTCTTTAAAAACAATGGTTATACACTGGGAGAGCTTTGGTGAGAAGCTGCTCCAATGTGCCTGAAGGATAATTTTACAAAATAAAAAGTTAATCAACAACCTGTAATCCTTGGACATAAAAGTGTAACTGAGGAGATGTGTGTGTGTGTGTGCTTAAAAACATATATCAGGTGTTATGCATTTTCCTTTGTGAATGTTAAGTTTTCTTTCCTCATGATTGCCTGTTCTTTACTGCCGTTCTTGAAACTGATTTAAAAAACTGACAGGAGGAAAGACATCTGTTTTGATTGTTGTTCACAAATCAATGTCTCTTATCTCCTGGAGTCATTTTTATATCTTCCTCTCTAAATCCCTGATTCCTCCTTTAAGTTCAAAGATTTGTTTGAGTGTCTTTACCTCTTTTTTGATTATTATTTTCTCCTGGTGTGACATCGCAGTGTCTTTTGTGTTTTCTCTTGGGTTGTATGTTGTCATTGGTTAAGCTTTTTACATACTGTATGTGTTTTTCTTTAATGGATTTAAGGTCTTGTTGTGTTTTGTCATTGTCATCTCATTCTTTTTCGTGTCTGTTTATAATAATGAGCATTAAGAAAAGATGTTGAGGTGAGACTGGTGGCCTCTTCAATTCTATTGTTTCCAAGACACCTGTATAAGGAATAAATTACAAAAAAAGAAAAAAAGTCCAAGCTTCTGTTGTGTCTATTTGTGGGATGTAAAGTCAATCCATTGCAAAAATCTTTGTTTTGCTCTGTATGTAACCTTTAGACAAATAGTCATTTTCATTGATCAACTCGATAAGTCTTATTGAGGATAATGTTTTTAAAGTTAGCTTTCTAGTGAGTTAACTTTTGAAGATAAGTATGACATTAAACGTGCGATCAGTCAGTCCATCTAGTTGAAGTGTAGATCACTCCCTCCATACTTATGAACAAATGAAAATAGTAAGTAAGCTTTTCTCTTCCGTTGTCGCCACAGCGAATCACATTCGCATGTTGATTTGGCACAGGTTTTTACGTACGTTTACCTAATTAACGCAACCGGGCTTGAGACTGGCACAATGAGGCTTGCGCCCCCTTGTGGCTGCATTGGAAGTGTAGCCCATAGGGTCTTTCCAGGGGGGCACCTGAGTCGCGAACCTGTCATCTTTCGCACCAAAGTCAGTGGCGTTAGCTACCCAGTCGCTACTCCGTTATAAACAAATGAAAATATGGTGTATTAACAAATGGACTATAATGGAATATATTGTATGTGTGCTTTTATTCTCAAAACAGCCTATGAAGTGGTTGGTTCATGTTAGACAAAACATGAGTATAAACAATAGTATTACTAGACAATCGTAATATCACAAAAGGACGCTGATGAAGAGTCCTTTATGAATAACACCCAAAAGTACTAACTTTGTCTTCATTATTGAACGCCACTTGTCACTCCCCCTTCTGATCAGGTGACCAATAGACGGAGGCGGGCGTTTCTCACTACGTTGGAGAAAGAAAGACTCCCTTAAGCGCAACCGTCGGTCGCCATTTTGAGAAGACCGGCAGCAGAGATTGCGACACAGAAAATTTGTCTGAATTTTTGCTATTCAAGTCATACACTCGCTGTTAAAAAGGCCAATGTCTCGATTTAACCACAATCGCGGCGGCATGGGGATGAATAATTTCATCTCACGCAGGGGTGCTGGGCCCGGCGGACCGATGCGAGGAGGACTGATGGGAAACCCAAATTTCAGAAGTCATCCTTTCCAGAATCAGAACCAAAATCGTAGGGGAAACAACTTTGGCAGACCGCAGGCCCAGAGCCCTCCGAAGGCTCCTCAGAAACCACAACAGAGCCAGCCTTCGCCAATTATCCCTCCACCGAGTCCTGGCCCGGCTCTCACAATGAAAGGCCCGATGCAACAAGAGCCGCAGAAACCGGCGCAAGAGCAGGCGGAACAACAGAAGCAGACACCCGCAGCTACTCCACCGAAGATTCAGTCACCTACACCGACACCAAACGTGCCCTCTCCTCAACCTAACCAGGCAGACAAGAACCAACCACTTAAATCACCGGCCGCAAATGCTAATGGGCAACAACAGAAACAACCTCCGCAACAAAACCAGAAAACTGAGCCACCACAAGGCCAGAGGGCAGGACCTCAGCCAGGCCAGAAACCAGGTTTCCAGCAGGACCAGAAACCAGGTTTCCAGCAGGACCCGAAACCAGGTTTCCAGCAAGGCCAGAAGCCAGGTTTCCAGCAGGGCCAGAAGCCAGGTCCCCAGCAAGGCCAGAGAACAGGGCCCCAGCACGGACAGAGAACAGGGCCCCAGCACGGCCAAAGAACAGGGCCCCAGCACGGCCAAAGAACAGGGCCTCAGCAAGGCCAGAAACCAGGGAACCAGCAAGGCCAGAAGCCACCAGCGGCCAAGCCCACCGGAAAGCAGGGGGGATCTGAGCAAGAGAACACAGATACAGCTAGCGGCAGCGCGACAAAGGTTGGTTCTTTTTTTTTTAACATAGGTCTCATTATGTCTTGATAGTCTTTTTTTAGTTAGCATTAGCTCATGACAATTTAATAGTATGTGCATATTGTCGACCTTGGCGGCCCGAGCGGGCGGTGCATTCTTGAGTTTAGCAATCGGCTTCAGCGAAGCCCCGCTCGCATGGTTTTATGGCTGTGCTGTTGATTAAATCAAACGAACTCCCTTTTTGTCGCTTTAGCCATCCGCCATTTTGCTAAGAACGCTCACAATCTTAAAATGTACGAATTCTCAATCTACACTTTGGCATTTGTCATACTGTTTCAACTTGAATGAATTCATCTATTTTGTGCTATGGAAGCTATAAGTTTTTACTTGATATCATTTGTAGTTGTATGTTAACTTGAGTTGGTAAAATGTAGGTCAACTCTGGTCCCGTTGTTCTACATATTTGGGGGGGGGGGGCAAGGGTCAGTAAACATCAAATCTTCTGAGGTATCCGTCATTCTGATCGGGTTTAACACCGCGCGTTTGGAGATTGAGTCTAATATGTTACTCTTTGTTTTTAGGAGTTTAAGTTGTCCATGCTTCTTAAACCTGGTGAGAAGTCTTACACTCAGCGGTGCCGTCTGTTCATTGGCAACTTACCCAATGACATTTCAGAGGAAGAGTTCAAGAAGATGTTTGCAAAATATGGAGAGCCCAGCGAGGTTTTTATCAACAAAAGCAAGGGCTTCGGCTTCATCAGATTGGTAAAGATAATCGCCTTATTTGCTCATTTGTCATAATATAATGTATGTGTTAATGTGTATGTGCTAACGGTCTTGTTCTTTTTTGTTGTAGGAGTCTCATGCTCTTGCAGAGATAGCAAAAGCAGAGTTGGATGATACACCAATGAAAGGCAGACCTCTGCGTGTTCGATTTGCCACACATTCTGCAGCCTTGTCTGTGAAGAACCTTTCACCATTTGTTTCCAATGAACTCCTAGAAGAAGCTTTCTCCCAATTTGGAATGGTTGAGAGAGCCATTGTCATTGTAGATGACCGTGGCCGATCAGCAGGCAGGGGCATTGTTGAATTTGCATCAAAACCAGCAGCCAGAAAGGCCCTGGACAGGTGCAACGAGGGTGTCTTCCTGCTTACCACGTGAGTGCTTTGATTAGAGTTTAGGTGACTTGGTTGTATTGAGAACAAACACTGAGGCAGGAAAACACCTCCGATATAATCACAAGCTCAATGAGCTTCACTTTTTGAAGACAGTTTTATAAAGAATGTTTAGTTTCCAGTAGGGCTGGGCGGTAAACCGTTTGAACCGGTACCACCTTCACCACCTCCGCCACAATCATATCCTGGAATAAGAAGATTGTATGAAAGTAAACACAACGTAAAGATCTTTGCAAAAAAAAAAAAAAAAACGTCAAATACCGTGATAATTTAAAAAAATACTGTGATATAAATTTTTGGTCATACTGCCCAGCTCTAGTTTCCAGTAGGGATGTCCCAATCACTGTTTTATTGCCTCTGGGTCATTTGATTTTGAGTATCTGCCGATACCAAGTCCCAATCCGATACTTCTGTAAAACATTATGAAATGAACTTAAAACAGAGAATAAGATCCAGGATGTTCCATATTTTTTAGGTTGGCTGAATTACAGTCCAAGTCAGAACAACACAGAAATAAAATAATGTTTTCTGTACATCAGGAATAGTGCAACATTAAAGACTCAATAAATTGTTAACGCGCCACATCGGAGTAACGAGTTGAGCCGGATCGAGCTGGTTCAGCGTAAGTGGAAATGCAGCACAGGAATACTGAGTAGTTGAGTAGAGCCAGTACCATGTAGTGGAAATGGGGCATTAGTCGTGTTAAATGCACCCTTTGTTTTTCCACCTCTCGAGATTCCAAGTTTGCAAAGCTCACAGTTTGCTACCGTAGCGTTCTCCTCGTTCAATAAGAAATATCTCCACACAGCAGACATGGCAGCAAAAACCTCTGAGCAAATCCCACGCCTCAGTTTAAAAAGAGACTGTGTGTGGTCTGTGTAGACACATTACATTGCATTTGGCTGACCCTTTTATCCAAAACGACGTACAATAGAGGACATAAACATAACATATAGCACTTGCAGATACAAGGTGTACAGGAAATATATAGAACAGGACAGGCGCAGACCCGGATTGTGAACGTTGGTAGTTTTAAAAAAAATACTACTTAGTTACTACTTATTTACTTTTAATCATTCTGTAATAAATAATAATACTACATATGTTTTATTTATTCGATACCTGGTTGGAACATAATGTCCGAGTTCGGATCGAGACTGCAGTCACGTGATCAGATCGTGACGACCCTAGTTTCCAGAAGATGTTGTATTTTTTGGTTACTGTCAATATCTTTTGATTACATACTGTGATGTCACATATTCACAGGTCACCCCGACCAGTTATTGTTGAGCCTATGGAGCAGGTTGATGATGAAGATGGCCTTCCTGAGAAACTGGCACAGAAGAACCCAAGATACCAAGCGTAAGTGTTCATTCAACTATAGAATCTGTTTTGGAGAGGGCTTAACACTGGTTAACTGGAGTAATTCCCCTTTGTCCTTTGTTGTACAAATGATTCAAACATCAGATGGCTTAGTGTGAACTGGGGGCTGGTGGGGGTGTAGCTGTTGAAAAATCAGTCCTTTCTGTGTAGTGGCAGATGTTTAACTTGAGAATCAAGGAAGGAAGGAACATTTAGGAATGGATTTGTTTTTGACTACTACTTAGTGTTTTTAGGGAAGGAACGTAAAACTTGTTATATTGATTCTGGTTGTTGTTTGGTTCTTAGAGAGCGTGAGGAACCCCCTCGCTTTGCACGTCCAGGCACTTTTGAGTATGAGTACTCCAAACGTTGGAAATCCTTGGATGAAATGGAGAAGCAGCAGAGGCAGCAAGTTGAGAAGAACATGCGTGAGGCCCGTGAGAAGCTTGAGAGTGAAATGGAGGACGCTTACCATGAACACCAGGCCAACCTGCTCAGACAAGGTGAATGAAATGCACAAACTGCATTTGTTGCATATGCTTAACTTATAAGTATTGTATTTTCAGGATGTGAAGCACTTGATGTTTAGTGCAAAAGTTAAATCAAAGTTGTCTTGTTTCAGATCTGCTGAGGCGACAGGAGGAGCTGCGACGCATGGAGGAGCTCCACAGTCAGGAAATGCAAAAGAGAAAGGAGATGCAGCTGAGGTAAGAGTTGTGTATGTTAGCAATGATTTCCACGCATCTGGGTTACTGACTTAAAGAAACACCCTGAAGAGTCAATCTTTTATTTGGTGATTTGTCATATGTAATGGGGAGTGTCCAAATTACATTTTCAAATTGTTTGTAGACAAGAGGAAGAGCGTCGCAGGCGGGAAGAGGAAATGCTCCGCAAGAGAGAGATTGAAGACCAGATGCGTCGCCAGCGCGAAGAGAACTACAGGATGGGCAACTTTTTGGATGTAAATTTATCTGCAGATTACATAAAGCTTTGTCCTGGATTGTAATGAGATACAGTATTGACACAGTTTAATCTTTGTTTCTTGTTTGTTCTTTTCTTGCAGAGGGACAGGGAAATGAGGCTGAGTGCTGGTGGAGCACTGGGCATGGGCGGTAAGTGGTATCATCACATGTCTTGTCAGTTATGGTGAACTGGTATTACAACAGAGCATTGGAGTGTTCACCTGTGTGTATTACAGAATGTTGAATGTAAAGTTCCTTATTGCTCACAAACAACAATCTGAAAGGCGGCTTTTACTTCATTATTCCACTTCAATGGGCCTACCTTTTTTTGTACCATCATGGTTCATTTTAAAGTGTGTGAGACTTTTGGTTTTGTTTCCCATAGACATGTCCTTCGGTTCCTCCAACCAGAAGTTTCCCATGAGTGGACTGGGATTTGAGGGGCAGCAGGGAATGGGACCATCTTCAGGAGGCATGATGGGCAATGAAATGGTAATGTATCCCCTTTATGGGAATATCAGTAGTCAATGTAGCTAGTGTCTGGATTTTTTTCCCCCTTATATTCAAGACTCCCAGCTGATTGAAAATATGAAGGCCAGCTGGCCATGCAGTGAGGGTAAACATGCACCCTTGTTCTATAGTGGTTCCAGCTGTCTGCTGATGGCTTGCTATTATTTTGTTTTGGGGTTGTTGTTTTTTTTTTATATCTTGTTTCTTTTACTGGCCAGCAAAGCCCCCTCAGTTACTTTGTCCTGAGTTTTAGTGTCTTTCATCAGCTAAGAAACATCAACCTGTACTAAAGCCTACAGACTTGCTCTGCAGTACTCTCTTTGACAGCTGTAGACTCTGCTCACTCTTGTAATTACACATTTTGTGTTGTAGGCTGCTATTGCAAGCCCTGTCTGTTGTGAGCGGGACAGGCACTTTTTCTTGACTGGTGGCAGAATGGCATATTTTTTGAATGTTGATATTGTGTTTATGTAGTTTTTAAGAGCTTTTCATACTGTGCCAGTAGTTTTATGCATTATCTGTCGTACAAGGGAATCAAGTTGTATCTGAGCTCCACTTGTGTTTCACTAGAAACATACTGTAGGGGTCTGCTTCATTTCCTGAACCAGCAACATTTACAGTTTGACACATGTGTTTTTTTTTTCCTTTTTTTAACAGAGCATTTACAGTGATTTTAGTGCAGGTTGATGTAACAGACTATCACACTGTGAACACAGTATTCATAAATTATCGATCACAGCAGGAGTGACTGATGGGGCATTATTGTTTAACATTGTATTAGCCTGATGAAAACACATCTTAATTGCAAGGTACATTTTTCACATTACTTGAAATCGTAATACTACAAAGCACAAAGTCACCATTGTGATTTGAAAGTTACATACTGTTCAAATAAGCTTTTATGATCAAAGTACATTCTCCGGTTTGCTTGGGCTGTGTGATATGTAGTGCAAAAGATACAGGCATGATTCATATAATGGTTTATTCCACATGACATGAATGCTACATGCATGAACCTTGTTACCTAAATGTACAGGACTTCTCAAACACTGGACTGTATTTTATATGTAAGATTTACATTTATTGTATTCACAGTTGAAAAATGTTCCTTTTTTATATTATGACATGTATGCATTAAATTCTGCAATGGTTCTTAAAAGGAGGAAATAATCTGATAATTATCTATAATTTGTTGAGTCCCTGTTGTTGTCTGTATAGACTATTTATTGAATTTACACAGAATGTACTGTATCATATGTGCCATTATCTGGATTTAAAATCATCAATATTGGCACCCAAGGCACTGGTGATATCACACAGCCCCAGTGTTAGCCATCAGCTGCTAGCTAAGCTTTTCAGTATCAGTGATACGGGCCATTTTGAACTGCAGTCTGTTGTCTTTAGGTGGTTGGTAATACTTGCCAGTTATTTTCCTTCATGACTTCTGTAGGTTGGACTGAAAAAATGCACTGAAGACACTACCATATAAAACGGCTATAAACAGTTACATACTGACTGCTTGAATATAAAATGCCCCACCTTTTTAGATCTTTGTTTCAATCATCCTATTTGTAGGCCAATGCGTTGTAGGCCAATGTGACTTTTGCCTACAGTAAACTTATTTTTAATATCGAGTGCAATGTGAGATCTTGTGGGAGGATTGTAGTAGTATTGGCTTTGTTGTGTTATTGTGGACAACAGGGGTACTAAATGTTTTTGAACCTTGTTAGGTCTTGGAAAAAATACACAGGCAAATGTCCTACAATTAATAGACGTTTGCTTGTAAGATGTGTTAACTGTCAAACATCTTGCAAGTATATGCTTATAAACAAATGACATGTTTTCTCCACATATTTGATTTTATCAAACTATTTTTAAAGTTGACAAATCAAACATGTTTATTTCTGTTAAGTAAATTTATTAAGATTTCCAAACCATATGGAAATAGTTTGAAGGCTTTTGATGTCAGGAAAACCTTCTTGCATGATACCAAAAGTGAGCTTAATTCATGGTCCATGAAGTTGAATAAAGAATGCACCTCAACACTGTTTTTATAATTGCATCTTAAGGTGAGGCTCAAAAACCTTTTTAATCTAGTTGGCTCACACCAATTTATATTCTTCCTGTTCTGTCCTGTGTTCTTTAATGGAGGGTTTCCTCCTTCCTTGAGATATTTGGCTCTGGATACATTTTCTCTTTCTGATGCACATGGTGTGGAAAAGGAGTTGTGCTTAATATTGTACTTGTACAATAGGGGTATAATGGTACAGAACAAAATTATTTCACTATGTTTTCAATACGGGGTCTTTGGCTCGATATGTTTTCAGTACAGTGAAAGACAAATTTAATGATTTTTTTTTTTTTTAAATGAAGTAAAAATACAAGATAAATATAACCGATCTTCACGAAATAATGCCAGCACACCACTCTTGTTTGGTCAATTTGTTTCTCCATTGACAAAACTGACAGGACAACCTGGAGACCTTAGAGAGGATGGAACGTCCTCTAACTTTGGCTTTATACTTGGTGTGATGCGTGTACCACTTAGACGTCCTTCTAGGGTATCAAATATTGCATGTGGGTGCTGTTTGTGGCCACCCTGCTCATACTGTGTGCGTTCCACTTCAAGGTTCGTGTGGACATTTTAAGGTGAATCTGCGTTCTTCATAGAATACATGTATTCCTTCCGTATACCTCCGTATTGCATTGAATGCCCCCAACCAAAGTGATTTGGTGAAACAAGTGCACAGTTACACCCCTATTGTACAAGGTTTATATGGTGTTGTGCTCAAGGTTGTTCAAGGACCAGTATAATATAAATATTTGATACTTTGACTGTTCTTCTATATGTTAATGGCATTTGGAAATAAGTTGACTGACTTTATTTCATCATTTCAAGCATTTTTGATAGTGAACTTACTGAAATTTACTGAAAGCATTACATCTCAACCTAATCAGGTTGGATGCTGGTAAACTGTTTACTATTTTGTATTTGACAGTTTTTTTTTTCCTTCTAAATTTCTTTAAAAAAAAAAAAAGTACATTGAAGAGGTTTAGCCTAAAACCTGTTGTATTTAATGGTTATCAAGACCTGCATATACTGTCAGCATTTACAAAATGCTAGACCGGTCAAGCACTATTGGCTTGTCTTGGCATGCATTGGAGATGCTATACTAGGTAGGCACTGACTAACGAAAGCATTACCCTCTCTTCCTTCTCCGTATGTAACCTGTGGCACCTGTGGATCTTCATATTGGAACGAACGGTTTCTTCGGATGTGTCTCCTGCTGATTGTTATAAATCTGCTCACAATAATAACCACCATCATTGACATACATTTTTCTAAACCTTTAAATGGACATGAACTGTGCTTGCACACTGACCCCCTCCTGTATTCCCTGCCTGTCTGCCTCCTGTGCATATTGACCCCCACAGCGTAGCGAACGCTTCGCACAGGGTGGTCCTAGGGGGATGGGTCCTGGTAATCAAGGGTACGGCAGGGTCCGTGAGGAGTTTGATGGTCCTTCTAAGAAACCCCGTTTTTAAAGGCTGCTTTTTGATGCGCTAGCAGCTCCCTTTGTATAGAATCTTCGAAACACATGTTGACGAATTTCTTGTATTTAAGTTTAAATTGTTGCTCCATTTTAGCCTGACAGTTAACTCATTTTATGACAGTCATTCTTTTTTTTATTTTGTATTGTCAGTAGTATTGAAAGATAGGTCACTCTCATGTGATAAGTACTTCTATATTACCCATGTATAATTTCTTCTTTTTCTAGATGTATTATGCTCTGTGAGTCGTCGTGAAGTGATAATTGTAACATTTTTCTCAACTTTCTATGGCTATGTTTTGTGCCATACATTTGGAGTCGAGGCATGTACCATAATAAAGGTTCATTGGTTCTATCGGGACAAACCTTACACCTTTAGTCTTATCATTTGAAACCTTTTATATAAAAACAACTGAACAAACCAGGCAAACAGCCACATCAGATCTTAAAGGGTCTATGTGTTATTTCTGCCACTTTCCTGGCCCCTTTTGTTCAGTGTTCTCTACAAATCAAAACAAACTTTGGTCCCATACAATGTGTAAACTGCGTGAAAACTCAGTTTTCTTCCCTGCATAATTGTCTTGGAGAACACTTGTATCCTAAAGTCTTATTTGAACTTGGGGACAAAACCGTTAAAAATAACTTTTGATTCATCTGTAATGATTTAGTAACACTTGTATAGTCATGCACCAGGAGAACAGAAATACCACACATGGATCCTTTAAGATGCCTATGGTGGTGTTATGGTTGTTGGCAAGTGAACGAGACCCAAGCCAAATGGCATTATACTGGGCTGCTAGGTTTAGCAGTTGGCTGTGAATTTCCAGGCAAATGGCAACTAGACGGCAGACACTTAACCATCCATCTGTAGGTAGTAGTAGTAGAAGCAGTAATAAACATGTTAAAGCAACATTAGACGTTTGACATCATTGCCACAAAGGATGCGTTCAACTCGTGAAGCTGTATCAGCATTATCACAATATACACACTTTTTTTGGTCGATAATGAGAAAAGGTTTGTGGTGCCACAGTTAACCCTGGCATCATAATGCTATTTTAAACTTTGTGTATCATTACCAATATGTAAAAAAAAAAAAAAAGGGTCCCAGTGAGTTTTAAAAAGACTTTTATACAAATTTGAAGTTTTGAAGAGTTTAATTCAGAAGGCAGTGATTTGATATGAAAAGATGACTGTAGAAGTGGAGTCCTAGTTTGGAATCAATACTTCTCACATTGATTACAGAATTTTTTAAACAAAAGTCTATCTCAATATACAGGGTGCTTGCACAGGTCTTTTTAGTCATTAAAAAAACCCACTGAATTTTGAAACACTGTTTTCCAGACCTTAAAGTCTGGACTTTCATGGAAAATCTTAATAATGTATGGAAACAATTTTCTCAGCTGTATTTTAGAGTATGGTCAAAGACACATAATGTTGTAAGATCTTAAATACATGAGGAAAGCATATTAAAAACATAATGATTTGGGTACCCGCTCGGTACCAGAATAATTGTAGTAAAACTTGTTTGTATATTTACGCATTGTTGTGATTTTGAAAATGTTTCTGTTGGTAAAACACAATTTACTGTGAATTAGGCCTGTGCATGCATGCATGCATGCATTTGCTCATGCATTTTAAAATAAATGTTTCTACTACATACAACAGGTACAATCGAAACTCCAGAAAATAGGCGTGCAAGTAGTTTTGAAAGGCTGTAATTTTTATTTGGATAGATTAATACCAAGCACCCTGAATATAACTGTTGGAGCCCAATTGGGACTTCAATAAACATCTGATAAACCAGAGATAAAACATTCCTGCATTTTGAAATACTGAATATAACAAAGCTAATTACAGCAGTCTCCATACCCACCATCTCACTGTCAATATCTCTGAATTTGAAAACATGGAAACGATCTGCACTTTTTGTGCCTGTTTTTCTTCCTTTTGTAAGAGGAACTGAACTTTGCCCATTTTGTGAACTTTGTTTTGCATCATGCCACTTTTTTTCCACTGGATTTATTTTAACAATTTTAATTTTGGAGTTGAGGGAAAGCATGTTGGAGCCATTGAACTGATGGGGACTCAACAGACAGTACAGTGTGTTGCTGTTGTGCTTTCTCTGCATCTTGACACACTGATCTCACACCATTTATAAGGTTGAAGTGACTACTACCCACTGTGTTTGTCGCACATTGAGAAGTAGAATGAATTCCATCTGTAATTGTGGGCAAACTAACGGTGGATTTAAAGAGAGAAAACATTCACCTGTCCACAGCATTTTTCACACAACAGAATCACTGTTTTGTTTTTTGTTTTTTGCATAATGAAGTGTCCCTTTGATGACACCCACACAAACAACATTTTTATACCTTCCGTTTTCCCCTCTAGCAGGGGTTGACCGGTCCATGGATTCCTCTCGCTCACATTTCTGTCGCCTGCCATCTCCCTTTGATGACATGCCATAAAAATCTTAACACCCCCATGACTTTTCCATTGAAACTGCTCATACCCCCAATCAATGATGTCAGTACTTTTTTTTTTCTTTTCAAAGTACTGTGACATTACTGTGGCATCACATGGACTCCTACCTTCACTCACACTGACTTGCATGTGCAAGACTTGGGTGGTAGGTGAAGATGAAACAAACAGTAAGTGTAAGTAAGATCTTTAATATATTCTAAAGCTCTTTGAGTCTCATCTATGTTAAGGGATGACTAGAATGATAGATGTATTTAGAATGAAACCATCCTGAGACATCAAGCAGTGCTGTCCAGTGTTCAACATGTTTTAGACCATTATGACTTTAATATTCTGTTCATAACCTTCTGTTGTCAACCAAGTGACCATATACCAGTAAAGCTCCTTACCTATTTCTTCAGTGCTTAAACCTTGATCATAACATTCCTTTTGGGGTTTTCACACATTTAAAAGTGATTTTGTAACATGACCGTTGGAGTCACTTGCACATTGTATACAGTGAGTGTCTGACTGGAATAGGGATGCACCGATCCGACTTTCTCAGTTCTGATAATGCTGGGGCTTTGTGTATTGGTTGATGACCAATACCGACCTAATATTGTTAATTTAGATTAACCCACTCGCGGGTAATTGTGACAAAGTGAGGGGAGGTCACTTTCACTTTTTCAGAGCTTATATAACCCACCATGTCCTCCATACATGTTCATTATCTTACTTTTAAAATTATTTTCGGCATGCATGACATTAGGAATGGGACAATTAGAGATTTTGGTGATACGATTACTGTACGAAGGCTATGCAGCCAGATTGTTGTGAATGGGTTGTGCCATTATAGACTGAAGCTGCGTATATACCGGTATTTTTTACTTTTATGATATGAATTTGTCATTTACCGCGTGTGCGCATTGTGTCGGCAACACGGAGCGTCGGAACATTGCACAGTGGTAGATTGAGTGGGGGCTGTTTTGCGGTGTTACACCAAACAAGCCAACTCTGCAGGAGAGCGTGGTAGTGGCAGAAACTAGGTGGTAGGACAGCGAGTTGGGCGGCATGGACGGAGAAAATGACAGACACGGAACTCATTCCGAAAAGGGGAGCCGTGTCTGTTGTTTGGAAATACTTCGTTTTTTTTAAAAAAAAATCTTAACGCGGATCAAACACGCATCATCTGTAAATGTTGTCAAGCTAATGTTTTAGCCGCAGGAGGCAACTTGCTTCACCACCTCCGCCACAATCATATCCTGGAATATGAAGATTATACGAAAGTAAACATAACGTAAACATCTTATCAAAAAAAAAAAAAAGTCAAATTCCGTGATATAAATTTTTGGTCATACCGACCAGCTCTACTTAGATGACATTAGTGAACGTATGTATGAAAACAAGTGAACCCGCATCGAAAATATATTTATAGTCTGAATTTCTGAACCGTCTGTCAGTGTGTTCCTTCTGTCATTTTCTTTCGTGAAATGTAACGTGTCTAACATGCTGTAGCATGTTTTTGGTGCTACTCTTAATAGATCGTACTTGATGAGACGTGTTTTGGCAGCTTTGACTATTAATTTACCATGGCGTTTAAAATCACAATTAATTGTAATACCAAGATATCGTTACAATCCTAAATGACACAGTTTGTGTTAAGAGCCCTGCACGGTACTAGTTTTTTCATCCTGCTCCCGCACGTATCCGCAGAATTTCTCACCATTTCCACCTGCAACTGCAAAATGTGTTACACTCCCCCTCACAACCGTAATGTATGTGTCTACTCCCTCCCGCCGCTGCAAAACTCTGATAATTTATTCCCACACAACAATAAAGATGCATTGATTTAAAAAAAAGAAAAATGTGTCTTCTCCCGTCCCATAGGAGAAAACAACAGATGATAGGCCTATTCGAGTTTGAGGTTCTTTTCCACTTCATTTTGTCGGTACGCTCTCCATTCCATAGCTATTAGCTATGCTAAATCTCAATCCCGCAAGGTTTTTTTTTATGAGCCGCCCACTCCCGCCCGCAGTCAAGCTCATACCGCCCACTCTCGCGAGATTTGCGTTGGGTCCCGCGTCTTCTGATCCCAGTGCAGCCCTCTAGTCTGTGTCGCAAAAAATGAAAGGGGAAGGATTGGACTTCGGGATCGGTTCCTTTTACTGACCCAGCTAAAATGCTGATATTAGGGTGAGGTCTGATCCTAATATCGGATCGGTGCAACCTTAGACTGGAAAGTATTCGAATATTTAACTTAAATGCTGCCAGTGGCATTTTTTTTCTATCTGCTTTGAAAGCCCTGCACTTCTCACATGACAGTAAAAAGCAATACAGATAGTTGGATGAATATGGTAACCCACTTAGATGATATGGAGTATACAGATGAAATGTTACGTGTGTTTGTATTTGTACATTTTTCCTTAACAGGTGTGACCGGCTATAAAGATAAGGATTATGGTGGGCTTTGTGGCGGTTTAGTACGGACTCGGGAATGCTTGAGCAAAAAAAATAAAACACTGTTCCAGTGCATATGAAATATTTCATATCAGAATGATGCACAGTTCTGTTACAGAAGGATGGCACATGTAGGTACGAACAGAAACATGTGACTTTTAGTTGGTATTCATGGATAGATGAGCTTTGGCCGTGTTTCCATAAAATGAGAAGTAATTTCAAAGCAAATTTTCAAACTTTTTTTAATGGGGAGAGAGTGCAAAATATGTGCATTTTTATTAAACTTATTTGGAACAATTACTTTAAGCTATGCAGAGTCATCAAACGGTGGTGCTATGAGCTACATTACATATGGCTACAATAAACTGTGGAAACAAAACCCTCCTTTATGTTTGTGTAAACTTGTTACTGATACAATTTTAAAATAATTGAAGTACGTTTATGGAGGAAAAGTTGCTAAAGATTTATCTCCTTATCTCTTCACACTACTAGTTGCAACTATGAGCCATGTTTCAAGGCTATATGGAAATGCCTGCAAAAAGGTTGTGGGAATGCTGTAAATATTAAAGTTAAAGCTTAATATGAAGGCTACAATGCATTAAATCTGCAGGTATTGAAATCATGGGAAATTTGCAAATGCAGACCTGTCCTCTGCAGCTCTCTCCTGTTGGTCCAAATCAAAGATCACATCTAAACATGGATTTTAGATGAAGATGGATGTGGTATCATTTTTGGGCTTTGTTTAGGCATGTTGACACGTGGAGAGGAGCAGTTGCATCTTGACAAGGTTGTACTTGATGGCACATATTAGTAATAATAAAAATACATTCTATCTTTGGGTCCTTTCAAGTCACCCATGGCCACCTTACAGATAATAAAAGCATAATATTGCAGCATCAAATGTAGTTAAACAGTAGTTGTAGTAATTACAACTGTCAGTCACGTATTTAAGTCCTCACTTCCATAAATGACCAGCAAAAGTTCTCATACATTGCAGGTTTTCTACAGCCTGAAAATACAGACGTTCATCTAGAAGTCTTGATTCTGCTCAGACCAGTTGAATTGCAATATAAACAGAGGTTATTGCAGATCTTTCCCACATGATACAAAAACTATCAAGTTATGCTGCTTTGCCTTTTACTTTATTATTATTTTTTTAAATTTTAAACAAGTGACTAAAACTTGGTTTAAAAATGTATGAGCAAAATAAAGCTATTTCTGAATTTGGACGAACATTTGCTAATATGATATTCTTAAATAAACATAAAATACATTTATGGAAACACGACTCATATTTGTGTAATTCTTAAAAGCCCTTCAGATTTAAACTACAGCTACTTAAATTTTTTGAGCTGTAACAAAAATGTCTTCCTTCATGTAGCATGAATGGGAAGAAATTTTGAGACGTTTGCTTTTCTGAGATCGAATGGCATCAGCAAATTGTAACCCACCACAATTAAATACGCTGATGCCACCATTAACTTGATATGTTTGAAGGAATACTCTAATTAGATGATTTGGTTTATGGAAATAGAAGTATTTGTGATAAGAGTCAAACTAGTCGACAACACTGGATTGTTTTACGGCTGTGAAATCGGATAATGCCCAGATAACTTCTGGATCCAGTTTATACCCTCTGTGCAGTAGACCAGAGGTGATGGACTGGTTTTTCAAGCCACACTGCAAAATGGACAAACTTTACCAAGTTTATTTATGCCAAAGTAGAACCATAAAGTTATCAATTCATAGTATTTTTTTAATAGATGCATCTTTTTCTTTAGAAAATAACCTGCAAGGTAGTGAGAATTTAACAATATAAATGCTTAGATGCTTCAAATGTGGCTGTATTTTGTCAGACTTTATCAAGCTAGAGTCACTTTGTAATTGCGAGTTGTACTGAGTTAAGAGCGTCCAGTTCCTGACTGGGGTGTCGACTTTTATAGAATTCAACTAAATGAAGTGTTGCCCTGAATTAAACATTACTTGGTTAATGAGAGGAGAAGAGGAAATGCACAAACAACTTCTAATATTTGCATACGTAGTTATTCATCATGGCATTTTAGCCTTTTAGTTTTCAGATGACAGTCTTAGACGTAAAATCATCTCGAATCAATTTTTTTTTTTAAATGAATTTGATAATTAATACTGAATTGATAATATCTGAAGTCTTAATCCAAAAATATAATCTAAAATTAGGGCATTTTTAAATGTTACTTGAAATAACTTCCCTCTTCACACATCATGCTACACATAGAAAGTCAGATTTGATCGTATTATTGGAACTAAGGATAAATTTAAAACTGTAATGTTATGTCTGTGTTGGTTTTGTGTACCATTTGTTTTTCTTTAACAGGTTTGACCGTCTTTAAACGTGATGGAAGGAACTTTCCAAACCAAGATATTCAAAGTCAGTGGTAACCACAGAACTTAATCCCAGCTAAGGCAGTACGCCACATCTGTCAGAGTGTTTCTGTTGAAAATGAAAAGCCATCACTGTTGTTGATCAGTAGCACCTATTTTGAGCGTTATCCATTATTGGGAATGATACATAATGGTGCTATTGTTGCACTTTCCCAGTGACATTTGAAAGATGGAAGCTTTGCCATTACCCTTATCTTGTAAGTGCACATGATCAAACAGACTTCCATCTACGCTAAATGGAATAGTCTGTAACGTACAGGTTTGGACCAAGGATCTTCAAGGATTTTGCAGTTGAAGGCTGGGGTTGAATAGTCCAAAAATAAATAAAGACTATTTTAGGTTTTATTACATGATCATACAATGGTGGTAGTTTCAAGACAGACTGGTAAAAGCTGGTCTTGGATATTTCAGCTTTAAAAAAAAAAATTGTTTCACAAGATCTAACAGTGAAAAATGTAACTTTGTTAAAAAGATTGGAATTGAAATAAACACTTATAGTACCCCAGCCACAAAAGTATAATGACATGGTTTATAAAGGTTGCTCAGACTCACCGTGGCTTGTCAGTTAGATTTATTTACAGGAATGTCAGTAATACTGTATGCTTGATCTTGCCGCCACAAGGATTTGTGGGACGGCATTATGTCCTCTCCTTTCATAAAGGATTTAAGGATTGGATGGGAAGTACTGAAGTACCTTTCCCCAGCTTATTCTGAATTCAGCTGCCATGTATTGTGGCTGGAACTTGTATACTCAAAGGTAATTCCATTTTAAGAAACCTCCAAGCAAATATAAAAAAGCCTTTTTGACCACTAATTATAAGACTATATTAGTTATTATAGACTTTTAGAATATGACCTTATTGGCAACACATTGGCTTTGAATTAGGCAAGTAAAATAAATACATTTCTTAAATTTACGTAATAAACTGGTTGTCAACATATGTTTTCATTAGAGTCTACTAGAGCTTTTTGAACTGAAAAATGCCAGTTTATCACAGTAAAATGAAACTGAGAAAGTTTCAAGTGAGATTTAGAAGTGTGGCCTTGTGCCATTTTGTTATCCTAGATCCAATCTTTTTAAGAAAAGCCTTAGGGAACCTTAAGTTGTTGTGAAAAACACCAAAGTAGACCTGACCGATTCCTATTCACAACTGAGGGACAATCCCAGCACTTTACTGTGGAGAGAGTGGTGTGCTGTGCTTGTGGTGTGTTGGTGTGTGTGTTTCATGTCTTTGAGTAAATGAGAGGCACATTAGCTGCTGTCAGCCAGCTTGTCAAAGACAGGCTGCCCCAGTCTACAGTAGAGGCTCTTCTCTGCAATTGGGTTACATTGACGATGAGTAGTTCTGCAGAAGTCAGTGGACAGTAAAGCCTGGACTTGTTTGCACTGCAGCCAGAGGTATGCTTACACAGATCAGCTGAACACATAAGGTAAGTGTACACTCCCATGTTTATAATACAAGATGCACAGTTGTCAAATAACTTTCCTCTTTGTCCTCATTTAACACGTCATTGCTCAGAGGTGGCGTTTACAGGGCTTCTGGCATCACACTTATGATGAATGGCATCACAGTGCAGATCTCTGTTCTCTCCTTTTGTGTGTGGATGTGGCAACGCATTAGAGCCGTGCATTGTGTGTGTGGTTGTACTACCTGGCCTCTTATACATGTATGTATGTATGTATGTAAAGACATGTTTTTGGACAGCCGAGTCACTGGTTTAACAGTTCAGATTGATACTCATTGTTTGCCGTGAAGGAAAAAACATCTAACTTTGTTCTTATTTACCCTCTGTTGGTTTTCATGACAAACTTTCTTTGATATATTTGAGAGGTGTTCTGTAGATCTCACCTTCAGTACGACAGTGACTGAAAACTTTGGACCAAATGCAATGATGGAAAGCTGTGTGGTAGATATGCTACACTTGTGTGTCAAACAGTGCTGTCTGATCAAAAGACCAAGAGCGTCTTCTATCTTTTATCACATATTAAAGGCAGAATTACTAATTATAGTTTGCAGCGCTGAAAAGTCAGTAACTAATTTTTACTATCATCACGCCTCCCAAAACTACATACAATAAACAAGACAAAATTGAATCATTGAAGACTAAACTATTTCTGAATCTAGATGGAACCAATTTTTCTTTTGACCCGTTATTCCCCAAACTCATTGATTCCAGTTGAAATCTGTTTGGATTTAGCCACTATCAACACAATCTTGTTGAAACCGTTTGTATAAAATTAAACCCGCTTTTCATCTCTCTGTCCTTTTAAGCAATATTGTAGCAAGCAATTATTATTGAATCAAACAGCTCTTTGACATCTTTTATCAAAATTGAATATTAAAAAAAATCCAAGAAAAATTCTGGTCTCTAAAGGGTTAGTTTCCTGTAAATTCAATTAAGTGATGCAATAGAACCAGTATACGGTTTTGGAATGTAGAGGCGCTTTATTGTAGAGCCTGGCTAATGTGAGGTTTTTGGGGCCCATACTGATATTAGGGGCTTAAAAAAATGATTATATGAAGAACATTGATATACACAGGATATAATGGTCTAGATCTGTAATGGATATAATAGTCTTATATTAGAAAATGGTACACATGTAAATTAATAGCTGCATCCTTATCTCACAAAGATAATTTAAACACTGTATACTAGTCTTAGACTAGTATGTAACCCACGGGGAACCTCGGGTTGTAGATGTGGTACTTTTTCTGCTGGGGAGAGCAGATTTTTGGGGGGAAAATGTGAGTGTGTTATACAAGTAGAGACACAAAACAATGTTTGTTAAATCGTTCTTTAAAATATAAGTGACAATTAATATACAGTATGAACACACTGTAGAATGACATCGTAAGGTACACAGGAAGCACACTGATGGGGGGGGGGGGGTAGCAAAACTGAACACACCTCACTATTCCTTTAACTCCACAGACAGCACAGACACACAAGCAGAGTGGCAGAATGTCCGTGCAGAAAAACAAAAACAATAATAATAGTGTGTGTTGGTTACATATTGACTGATTGGTCGGGCTCTACTTTATTGTACATTGGCCCTGGTTGTTACGTACATGACTTTCTCTGAAAATCTGTCTAAGGAAAACCTTCTATGGTGGACACGATATTCCTGATTCTCTGGTCACATGTAAACTGTCAAATCGCCAAAATGTCCAAGAAGTTGAAATGGTCATTCTTTTTTGTAGTTATTTGTACCTTTTTGACATTTTAACTACATAGTTTATTTTCTTTCAGAGACAACTGTGCACACTTTATACTCAAGTCGATTTTAGTTTCTCCTGAGTCAGACAACGAACCATAGTTCGAAATGCTCTAAGATTTTTCATTTTCTTTGCACTTTGACAAAATGTAAACCCGCACTATCTGTCTTACCTACTCTCAATGGTTCTGGGTTTGACCTGTGAACTTGGAGTACTGGGGTTGGGATGTGTTTGCTGTGAATCACATGATATTTGTACTGTTGGGTTCCTCTGAGGAAGATGGTAGGCAATATTTTTAGTAGTCCATACCACTTTAAAGTAGAGTTTGATGATAGATTTGGCTTTGTGTGGGGTTAATTTTTATTTATTTATTTAATGTTTTCAGATGATTTTAACATCTAAACCAATAGCCAAGACTTTCCTCAGTGGTTTCATATTTGGCAGTTTCTTCCCCTTGTTTGCACATCACCTCTCTGGAGTGATGAATATTTTCACAGAAACACTACTGCAGTCACCTAATGCATTCAGGGGCACATCATTTACAGAACACAAACACACCTGTAGTTGTGATGGTCAGTTAAACGTCTTTAGGAACTTCAGATCTAATTGTCTTATTTGTTGACAGAATATAAAATTATGTATACGTGAGGAAAATGCATTAACTCAAGTTTGTTGCATCCTATCCTGAGTGTGTTGTTGGGAGGGGGGTTTGTATTATCCTGTCGTCAACACGTTGCTGCAGTAGAAGTGATAACCTAAAAACAACTCTAACCTTTCTGTCCTCTCTTCTCAATACTCGGTGTCGTATTTTTGTCACTCTGCGTTTTACCTTCTTGTCATTCCAGTGACCAGCCACATGTTTTGTAATGTACAGAACAACACAACTGTGGCAGTTTATTTTTGTTGCTTGTACTTCAGAGTTCTGTAGCTGTGAAGGACTGAAGCATTACCTTTTTGTCACAAACTGTGTTGGACCTCGAGTGGAAACTGCACTTTGTTCAGCCAATGCAGTGATTCAAGCCTTCAGGGCTGTCAAGTATGTATCTGTCTGCACTGTGATCCATTTTCTAAATCCTCCACCCTGATTGGTCAAACCCTTCTATGTCATATCTGAGTGTGATGCCAGAATTACCCTTTTGGCCTCTTACGGCCTCAGCTGAAACGGTGCTGCCCCAAAGTCTGCCAGACTGACACTGCAAACGACTGAAGGTGTACTTCTGTACGAGGTTACTGATGGTGCAGCTCTGAGCTCCGTTTGTTTCAGTACAAAGTCAAGTTCACATGGCTTTGTAACGGCAGTATCCCTCTGAGGACTGCAGATTTGAATGTCCTGTCCTGCATTTGTCTTGTCCTCTCTGCAGTTTCAAACAAACCTATCTACTTCAGGGTGCTGAGATGCCTCTAAAACATGTATTGCAGCTCACACTACATAGCGGTACTTCTCCAAGCAGTCATTTCCACATAAGGCATCCTCACATTTTCATGAAGATCTGCTTACAACACTAGAACACAATCCAAACACAGTACACACAAAACACACACACACACTGAAATATGTAGGTATTTTGTCATTTTAAAGCTGTCACCACAAATTTCAGAATAGAATATTTAGGAAAAAGTGATTCAAAGCAAACTAAGTTGTTCAACTACTGGAGTCTCATAGTTTGTTTCTTGCCACAGGAACCTCGAGTGATCGAAGGAGGATAAGAGTCCACAGCATTTTACCATGGTAAGACTTCAGAGGTTATTGTGGGGGGGGGGGGGGGGGGGGGGGGGGGGGGGGGGGGGGGGGGGGGGGGGG
>JAPSES010000058.1:14742884-14755787 GCA_029822895.1 Maxillicosta whitleyi
TATTATCTGTTATTGAATATTTTGTGTATTTGTAGATCCACTATGATCTGTAAGTTATAAAGTACATGTGAAAATGAGGAACTGAGGCCAAATAATGGCATAAAAAAAAATATATATATATTGCATTTTCTTCTTAATAAATTTCTTTTTGTTTGTGGTTGTTCATGTTTTTAAAGGATAGTTTGTAGATGTAAACATTTTAATAATACAATTTTACACACTAAAACACAGAAATCACACATAATTGTGGAATTGATATCAATTATATATTATGTTATTATTTTAATGATAATGGCCCCTGAACCAACATGAGACCTCTGATCTAAACTGATCAACCCCCCCCCCGAGCTTTTGCACCTCCCCACCATGGTGCTAACCCAACTTATAAACTATTTTCTATAAAGTCAATAAACTGCTGCAGTTATGTCAGGTCACATTTAAAGTGCTGCAGTAATTCAGAGTCACCACTCTGGTTTTAATTTAATGCACTCTGACAGAATAAGGCTGAATATTTCCATTTCACAGCGGTAAGACTGTCATTCTCCTTCCTTTTGTTATCTGTGTTATTGCTTTGAACATCCTCCTCACTATGTAACAGATGAACAACCTCCCAGCTGTGACTACACCCTGAAAACGACAGGTTTAGACACGAGCACACATCTTTCCATGTGCTGTTTTCCTTTGTTAGGGTTTAGTTTTTTTAACACACAAAGAACCAAACAGCAGGAGGTGACCGATTTTAACTGTTTAACACCTGTCGACCCATTAATCCTATCAATATGTGAAAGAATTGGTGTAAAATACAGTTTGTCGACCTTTCATGGTCATCAGTTATGACCTATTTGGATGTTCAGAGGCTCCATGGTTACTATGGAAACACTGTCATCTTCTACAGGATGATTCAGCAGTAAAACACATGAAGTTGGATCAATGACAGTGGATGGAAACACTGAGTTTTGTTCAGTTTTGTTGAGAAAAGTCACTTTTTCTTCATTTTTCCCCCATTTCTGATTTATTAATCCTCAACTTTATTATGAGCTTTAATGAACATCTACATAATCAGTAAGAAACATTTCGGAATATCCCTAGTTTTCACTGACAAAAACAAAAACAAGTCTAAAAATAAGTATAATTTGTTTGATAAGATTTCACTTCCATTAAATGTATCAATGAATCTAAGTAATTTGATCAAATGAGACGTTTAAAACACAAAAGGCAGGGTCGCACACATAATCTCGTTTGTGTTCAGTACATATTCTCTTCATTTCATTCGGATTCTTTGCAGACAAAACCTTATTGTTTAGCAGGAGTCACGTTAATGATCTGGAATCATGAATGGAACGACTTTTCCATTTGTGTGTAATTCTGAGGCTGTTTTATTTGGATGGGTTTGTGATTGAGTTTGCAGCTGTGCGTGTAACTAGTGACTGTAGGACAAAGGTCGGTCCGCTAAGATTATTATCTACTATTTATTGGCTAAATAACACACTAATCCGAGTCACACACGATAGATTTGACTCTGCTGTTTGTGTTTAGGCCGCTGGGCTACGTTAATAAGATGTAATTCAGACAAAAATGCTGCAGATAATCAGACTGTATTGTTTCATGTTTGATTTTATATACGGGCACGTGGTTTTAGTAAAGAAGAGGTTTCAAAAGCAAAACGGTGGCATGTGACAATAAGTCCTGGATGATGTGCAGACGTAGTTGTGTTAAAGCTGACGTCAGAAGCCGCAGTGAATCTGTGTCAAGGCGTTGTTCATGATGTGTGTAGGACTGTATGTCCTTTTGGCTCACAGAGCACATTCATTCTGCAGCTGGACTCTGCATGACGGTACACACAATGCAACAGCACGCACACACACACACACACACACACACAGACACACACATATGTACATACACACACACATGCACATGTACATACACACACATATGTACACACACACACGACACACATATGTACATACACACACGCGTATGTACATACAGACACACACACACACATATGTACATACACACACACATACACACATATGTATATACACACACACACCACATACATATGTACATACAGACACACACACACACACATATATGAACACACACATATGTACATACAGATACACACACCACACGCATATGTACATACAGACACACACACACACATATGTACACACACCACACGCATATGTACATACAGACACACACACACATATATGTACACACACACACACACATATGTACACACACCACACGCATATGTACATACACACACACACACACATATATGTACACACACACACACCACGCATATGTATACACACACACACATATGTAGACACACATGTACATACACACACACACACACATGTGTAGACACACATGTACATACACACACACACACATACATGTACATACACAAATACATGACAACACACTGCAGAAACAAAACAATGTGTGACAGATCGAAGCGGGCGCAGACACGAGAACGACACCATTCAGTGTTTGTGTTTAGTCTTAGCACACAGAAGCAAATATTTTAACACTTCTGCTGCTATTTAGATTAATTTTTGCAATGAATAAACTTCATAAATTCACTGAAGACAAGGAGAAAATATAAAGTTACATAACAGAATGAAATGTCTACAGTTAAATTAGGCTCATGTAGGGTCAGTTTATTGTAATGTTGTCTCTTCACCACTAGGTGGAGATGTACAGTTTCAAACAGACAAGTTGTGTCCTGTTTTTATAATAACAGTAATCAGTGGAGTCTAACACCACACTTTTAGATCATAACTGCACTCTGCTTTCTTTATATTTATACATCTATTCCACTTCTTTCAGAGGTAAATTGTTCTACATTTGTTTGACGGATTCAGTCACTTCTCAGATTTATAGTTTTTGAATGAAATCTATGTATCTTTAAATGTGTTGGTATCGAATATTTGTATTTAACTGATGGATAAAATGTTCTAGTGTGCGTTGAAGAATTACCCTTTTGTTCAGCTAAATAAATTGTCTCAATTATCTAGAAAATTACAGATATAGAGGAGTGTTAGATTGAGAGCAGCATTTGTTTATTCTATTTCTGATATAAATTTGCAGATTTTCTCTACTGTGGGTTCAACAAGTTTAACAATCTGGTGCCATTTTTGACCAGAAAAAGCAGAATGACTCTATCTGGAGCTATAAATAATAATATTTAACTTTGCATTTCTAAGACAATAATGTAACATTTGGTGAATTTATTAAATTTAACAACTACAGTAAGAAAAACAGTTGAAATTTAGCTTCTAGTCTATTCTTTTCTTCCTCTTTTTTCTATTTATTGTATGTTGAGTGTGGTGATTACTGTGCAAACCATAGTAAACCATTCATTCATTCATAGATTTTGACTTTTATAGGTCGTACATTTTTACAGATGAGGATTTATTCATTCAGTCATTTATTTTGATTTGCTACTTTGGTTTTTTGACAAAGACACAATGTGGAATGGAGAGATGTCAGAGCCACGGGTTGCAGATTTGTGCTCTGGCTAATCTCCTCTTGCACATCATTTATTTTTTCAGGGCTTTACTTTTTTTTGCTTTTACATCAAGTCACTCCATTGTGTTATGTTTTTTTGTTACTATAAAATCCCACAAACTCACACAAATGATAGAAACATACTTACTAGAATAAGCTTCCATTCCACATTGAATAACAGAAAAACAAAATAAAAAACAAAAAAAAAGAAAGAAAGAAAAAGAATTGAATCAATTCCACCAGAAAACCACCATCTTTATCCAACTATTGATACTAGTTACCATATATTTGACTTTTCTCTGTATTCTCGGTTTAAATACTCTGGTAAATGCAAGGAGGCTCCTCTTTTTCTCTGAGTCAGCAGCCAAAATACCTCTTCTTATATGATCTCACTGCATTTTTCAGGAACTATGGTAAAGTCATGGCTTAAGGGAAGTTAATATCATCCATTAGGTACAGGACAGGAGGGCAAAACATGAAAATCACAGCTGCATAAAGAGATTACACAGGTTTTATTAAAATATTACTTTACCAGCTCAGGCTTTCATCTTAAGTCTGTCTTGTCATTCAGTATTTTTTGTCGTACATGCTTTTATCTTGACCCATTGCGACTGCTGTAATCCTTCTTTATGCAGCAGTTTGTCTTTTAACAGGTATAACACCTACTAGGCATTTTTCCTGTTCCTGAACATTCTAATTTTAGATGTAATTTTAAGATCCATCCCAACATGGACAAAATGCATCCAATTTTTCTGACCATTTATGAGTACTGCATCAGAGAATGAGTTTCCTGTGTGTGTCACCAGGTCCATAGACTGCATTGTCTTTAACATACATCAAAAAAATTGTTTATTTGACTTCTTTGTTCATAAAAAGTCTAGGCCTATATAAAATCTATATCATCCTATAGAATTGACCTCTGTGTGATTGTGTGCTGAGATGAGCCACAGAAGGCAATGTTTAATAATTATAAATATAAGATGTGATTAAAAAAAAAGAAGAAAGTTTTTATACACATAAACTCTATACATATAAAGACAGTATCAGCTTTTAAACAGTATAATGCATTTTTTTTGCACAATTAAAATGGTCACATTATGATTTTAAGTAGTGATAAAACCAGTGGTATAATAATTTTTGTTGATATTTTGCATAATTGTTTTAACCTCCTGAGAGCCAGCAATTCATTTTTGGCTTTTGTAGGGGACAAGAGTTTCACAGCTGTACTATAAAAAAAAAAAAAAACCTTAAAAAAAACAAAACAAAACAAAACCCCTTTTCCAAACAGGGCAATTATTTAAAAGGAAAAAAGGAAAAAAAAAGACAAAACTTACTTTCCTGAGTTTCAGGAGGATACATTAAATGATTACAATAATAAACATTTACTTCCGTTGTTGTGAGAGCTTGACAGGCCTCGTGCCTAGTTACGGTTGCTAAGGAAGGACAGGACAGTATACCTATTTTGAGAGGTGCCATAAACCCATAAAATGAGTCGTAAATACTCTACCACAACCTGCAGCTGTTGTCAATTAGTTGAATTAAATATCCAACACAGACACAGTAGTAAATGTTGATATTAATGCTCCAGGCCGAGCCGGTGGTGAGCTGTCAACGAGCGGGGTTCGTCATGTGGGGGCGCGCGGGTTCCACGTTCCACCGGCGGCCATGACTGCTAGCTAGCTCTTCCACACCGGCTCTTAAATTCCTGCGGCGGAGTGTTCCTGGCGTGGCCGGTAGAGCGGGATGGAAGACAGCCACTGCAGGAGGAAGAGGAGGGGAGAGCGATAGGAAAACACACGCACACATACGTACGCAGTCACACAGCGGCAGAAACAAACCGCAAAGCCGGGATAGAGGCGGCCATTACGGCTGGGAAGCACGCCGGGAGCTCGGGACGGCTCGGATCCACAGCCACAGCCGGCTACGGTTACGCGGATTCGGGGACGGAAGCGGACACTGCCTAACCCCCTCTTCTCATACCGGGGTGTGGAGGCTTTAATACCCCCCCCCCTCCTCCTCCTCCCCCCTCCTTCACACACCGGAGGCACAAAAAGCAGCAGTCGCCGGGTGGAAGCTGATACCGACGGAGGGAGAAGACACCGAGCGATGCGACTGTGTGCAGCCGCGCACAAACGCACACAAGCGCCGATAATGGATAGATAGCGTTTATGTAACCTCCAGTCAAACTGACACTTCAGAAATACGCGCTCATTTACGTCTGTTTTTCCCCCTAATTTTGGACTCTTTGAAGTGTATTTACGGATTATTCCTAAACCCCGCCGGACTTTTCGTGTGCGCCAATGCATCATATTTACTAGTTTCCTTGGTGTTGAATTGGACGGAGCCAGAGAAAGGAGGAGAGGAAAGTGCAGCATTGGACCGGGTCACTGCGGTAGTCTGCAGACCGACCCTTCTCCACCATGGCCGGATTCATACCCGGTTTGCTGCCTTCAAACCATTCCCAGGAGAAGGAGTTTGCTCAGGCATATGAAGATGTCCTGGAGAGATATAAAGGTAAAAGAGGAGAAGGTGTTATGTGTAGAAGTGTGCAAACTCACAGAATTGGAAAAAAAAAAAAAAAGTCACAGTTAAAACCAAAATAAACTTAATTTGATGATGTTATTAAGGGGATTAGATGGATTGAAGTGCACATTTGTTATCTGAAAAGCCTCTCTGATGTATTTTTTTGGTTATAAGATCAAAGAAAAGGACTTTCACATGCCAAGTGTAAGCTGATATTTGGGCAGAAAGCCAGTCTTCTTTGACAGTTTAATAATCTGGACTTCTTCATTGGGGATATTTTGGATAAACTCTGGACTGGGGCAACTTTCAAGCCCTGCCTCCCTTGTAATCACTTGTGTGCTTTTGAGACACCAGAGGAAACAGTTTTATGTAGTCCCCATGCCCGCTGGCGTCAAGGATTTTCCCCCACATGGCCTCATGTTTCGCCTTGTGCTTACTGTTTGTCCTGTAAATATCAAAGCTGCTGCTCTGGAAGTCACTGGAAAGGTTGCTACTGATGGGATTTTGATGCACATTACCATGCTCAGAAATCTGTGTATGTCTGTGGTACTGTCAGGGTTTGCAGCAGTGAGGGTACCACCAGCATGGACTTGCTGTTTTTATAATCCCAGTGACAGGGGTGCTTTAAAAATGAATGCCTGCACAGAAATTGAGTGGTCGGGAGGGGGGATGGTGGGGTGCAGATAGCCAGTGGAGTCGGGTCACATCTGTGTTGCTGGCGCTGGTGAAAAGGAGGTGGCTTTTAATTATTGATTATTATAATGAAACTGAACTCCTTGGGGTTTTTGGGAGGTAGTGTGTGTTTGTGTTGCTGGCAAACGCTGAGGAGTATGAGAGACAGGTGGAGAAGGACAACTCTGGATATGAGAAGGCTGGTGTCATATGGTTTTTACTTCTCCAGCATCGTGTATTTGAACAACAGACTGGTAGAACCACAGAGGACAACATCCCTTGGGAGATGGTTTCACTGACAGTTTGTAGTTCGACTGCTGTGGCAACGCTTCATCTAACACTCGACTGCAGGCAGAGCAATAAGCGTTCCATTCAGGGAAAATGAAAACACGTGGCAGGGAACAGTCAGCTTGCAATTCACCTGATCCAAAATATACAGAAATCTTCACTCAGTCTCTTATTTGAGGTAGTTATCGGCCCTTTTTGGCTCAAATATACACAGCAAGCAAGTTTTATTGCAAGATTAGATAGCATTCTTTGCAGCTTGGCACGTTGCATAAAGAAAAGTTACGTATACGTAACAAAATGTGTTGAAGTGGGGCATTTATTCCGTATTTACCCATAGTTGGTGAAGTCTTTACATTAGTTTTCAGTTTGGAGAAGCATACAGAAGTAGCCATAAAGAAGCAGAGTAATGTACTGCTATAAAATGTATTTTAAGCCTTTGAAATAGATGGATTAAGTGTTTGGACAGCAACAAAAATAGACAATAAAACAGGAAAACAAGTCATAGAATATAGCCTAAAAATGTGGGTTGTTGGAGAATGGAGTCAAAATGAATATCGGTAGAATTGTACAATATTAATGCATTATATTGTGAATATTTTTGGTCGGTGTCGTTGCTGACAAATCACTAAATTTCTTATATCATTCTCTTCAAAGTAGACCAGCCACTTCAGTGTTCTGTGGTAAAATCACCGCTTTTGTCAAAGGAGTCCGGTTCTTTAATTGTGTTTTGCTGCTTTCCGTGCATCTCCTAAATTGGGACCGCTGACTGCCATCAACTGTAAATAGAAAACCTTATATAGTCTTTAAATTGTCAGTAACTTACTATACTTATTTGCGGTCATTAGTACATCAGCTCTCTTGTTAAGTCCCACTCATATCTGTAACGGGTTAAAATGTATTTGGTCTGTGCTTTAGTGGTGCACAGGGATTTTAAAGCGTCTGGTGTTAATGACTTGTTTAACATTTAATGAATCTTAAACTATACTTTTGACGCTGTTAGAGTTCCTTAGGAGGTAGTGGGACTGGGACATCCATTAAACCCTTGGCTTTCTTTTGTTCTCACACTCCAGAGCAGTCTAACTTAATTTCTCTCCATTAAAATACCATTTGTTGATTACAATCACACTTCAGTTCTATGAGTGAAGAGAGTGGTTTACCTTTGATAAATAAATGAGGCATTGGAGGTGATGTTTCCCACGAGAGGCGGTTAAATGAAAGCAACGCAAGCACATTGATAATTTAAGTAGAGCTGGATATTAGTCTGTTGGCCTGCGGGAGTCGACACAGTCATGATCACACAGAAGTACTGGTTGATATAAGTACTTGTGGAGCTGGAAGGGTAATTTCTCTTTGGGGCAGGTGCAATTAAAAAGTGACTGTGTTTGAACTTGTGTAAATGTAGTGTACCTGGACCACATCTGTTACAGGTACAGCAGAACCTCTTTATGAATGCCTGTGGGAAAAACTGTGACATTTACTTCATCAGTATTTGTTGATGTTGGCTCTTCATACTGTGAATTCTCCACAGTAGAAGAGTTTTCAGGTCTGAAATGAAGCGCTGTGCAGTGAAAGGCTCTGTTAAGTTGGAATGGAGCCGAAGAAACTGATTGATTTGTCGTTATTTTTGATAGATTAAAGGGGTCATATGTTGCTAAACCCACTTTTGTTAATTTTTGGTACAGTTTATTTGTTTATTTGGACCGTAATAGTTATAAAAGTTAGAATTTCAACCCTCCAGGTGCTGCAAAGCTATCTTTATATTTATTTTGGCAAAAATTGAGTGAATTTCTACAACCTGTTACATCATGGCTTTTGCACATATAAGGTCAAGTCTTCTGATGAACATTTCTCCAGTTTATCAGGAGCAACAGCAGTTGTAGTAACAACTGAAAATATGTCCAAACTTTGAGCCGTTACCTAAAATGTTCAGTTGTTGGTTGAACAGAACAGGACAGGAAGGGGCGGGGTCAGAAATAGTGTTGAAGATGAACCTGCAGAGTTGAATTAATGAGGAATTCAGACCCAAGCAGAGCATTTACAGTTTATGTAGACCACAGGGACATGACTCATAATACCATTAAAAAAAAAAAAAAAAGTATCATTCCTTTTAGTGACAAAATGTATTAATGTTGATTGGTTCTGATCATTGTCTTCCTAATTTTAGTCAGTATGAGACTCCGTAAGCATACAATAACATTCTGGGTTATAGTGCTATGATTTATTTTTCATTTTACCCCATGGGGCTACACATTTTGGATTAGTGTGTCTGTCTGTCTCTTGTCAAAGTCACATCTCTTGTCCTTCGTTGCTGCCATAATGAGGCTGTAACTCTATAGGACCTGTCCCCCGTCCACTGGAGTCTCTCCACTACAATAGGGCTGCACCATGTCACCGTCTAATGATAGTTTACTCTTTGAAGAATAGAACGGTGTGTTGTCAGTTGAGCCAGATATCACATTTGCAGCTGTCATTCATTCATTAGTTTTGCTGTGTGTTAGAGCTGAAAAATCAGCTGTTGATAATAATAATTTTCAGCGTTTTTACTGTTTTATCACCAGGAGAAAAGCTTTTTAATTGTTGTGTTTTTGTTCCCGTAGCATCTTTAACTGATAAGCAAAATATTTGTTGATTAGTTTAATAATTTCCATTGAGTTGTGACTGCTTGAGGCACCTCCGGTCGTGCATGTCACTATTGTTAAGTCACCAGGTCTACTCACTGTATAATTTATTAATTTTGTGGTACATTGTGCTCCTTCTTCCTTCCAACCTTCTGTATTGTGCTCATATTGTGGTGTTTTTTTTTTTCCGTAGCCCCAAACACTATCCTGTAAACATATTTGTGTGTGGAGTTTCACTCGTCTGTCATCTGTGTGCGATTCACTTGTAGCGGTTGTCAGGAAGAATAGATGGAGAAATGTGAACTTGGCCTCCTGCTCGAGGCATCACTTGACTGAAACATGAGGCGAGACATTCGATATAGTTTAAATCATTCAGAAGCGTGGTGGACTGGTTGTGTGTGTGCATATTATGTGCGTGGAACTCCTGCTAAACAATGGCAGGATATCTAAAGCAATAGTGACAGGGTCATATGTGGAAAAACACTAGGACATGAGTCAGAAAACACAAACTGAGTCAGTGGAAAACCAGATGGTTTGAGACAAACTGACAGCAACACATTATATTTACTCAAGCTCCATAACTATTATGTTGTATTCAAAAGAGTATGTTTTCCTATTTGCGTGCATTAGAAGTATAGAAATATTTACATGAGCTTATGAGTGTTTTAACCTGTGAAAACCCAGTGGTACTTTTGTGACAGTTTCCATATGACTTCCTCTATTTAACCTTTCTTAAGTGATTTATCACTATTTGTTGTAGTATTATCTTATTTTATTTGGTGTTTTCTTAGAAAAAAGTGGGTATTTTTGTGCATTTAATTCACTGATTATATAGATATTCATCAAAGCTCAGAGAAAATTCAAAGGTCATTATATTAAAACTGAAAACGTAAGAAAAAGTGACTCTTTCAGTCAAATCTGTCATTAACTGAGCTTAAACCAAGTGTGTCCATCCATTGTCATTTACGAAACTCGATGGGTTTTACTGGTGAATCAATGTTGTAGAAGATGACAGTGTTTCCATGTTCACTATGGAGCCACTGAACATTCAAATGGATCATATCTGATGACTGAGAAGATGACAAACTGTATTTTACACCAATTACCTAGAAGTATTGATGGGATTAGTGGATCAGCAGGTATTTAACAGTTTACACCAGTAGATGTTTGGGTTTTTAATGGGTTAAACATGCACTCCTCTTATTTATGGTACAGGATCAGCAGTCTAAAATCTTTTTCAGAGCAGGAAACCTGAGGGGAAACGACACAATTGGACATTTAGAAGAACAAGATGTTCAGGAAACTTTCAGCTTTAACGCTGACCTGTCCAAATATAGACCTATGAGTCTAAAATTCAATAGGAGCAACAAAATGCACAGCTAAATTTGGGAGTAGTATCTGTGTTTTCAGTTTACATGCGTTTCCGTCTTCTCACTTTGGATGAAGTGCAGTGTCTGTGTTTAATTGTTGATGCTGCTGCAGATCTTTGGATTACAGTTGTGACGTTCTCTCTGTATATTCAACACCTAAAACTCATCTGTCTGCAGACACTGCCAGCTCCTGGAAGTCCAGTAAGACCGCTGCCTTGTGACTCAGTGTTGGCTCTATAGTCTGAGTTCTGGTCCATGATACACAGGAAGATAAAGGATGTTTCCTGCCTCCATCAGCCTTAAAAACACATGTTGCAGATTGGTGGAGTTTGGCTTATATTCAACTCTTTGGGACCTGCAAACTGTTGAGAATTGTCTTTCGCTCTTAGTATAACACTACATGACGAATTTTGTGGTGTGGTTGAGAGGATGATCCGCTTGTGGTTTTAGGAGAAAGTCAGTAGTTGTTGTTGCCATTTTCTTACTCCTCACTGCTTTATTTGTATATAAAAAAAAGTCAAATATACTGAGAAAATGAAATGGGATGTGGTTCGACAACATGATTATCTGAATGGTTGAATATTTGAGGCCAACTCGCCTGAAAAGTAAAACCTGCAGCTAAATTATTTGTGTTATCATGCAAACTTTTGCTCATTTACATGTCTGATAACGTGCCCTTTTGTACACAGTGTCTTCTCTCTGTCAGCTCTGGAGCTGCACTACCATCTGGCTCATTTGCACTCTTTTCCTTGGCTATTTTTGGGTCATGTTGCAAGTGATGGTTGTGGTTTTTGGCATAAATGGACACCTGTATGTGTAAACCTAGTGTATATAGATGCCCAGTTTTACCTTTGAGAGGACATTTACTACTTTAGCTTGATGTATCTGACTGTAATGGCAGTAATCTAGTTACATAATCTCCTCACACTACTGTACCCCTCAGCCTTTAGAATAGCCTTTCACTTCCTCTCTCCTATTCTTGACCCAGTAATAGAGGCAGGAAGTGCATGGAGCATCAGGAAGGGTTAGGACTCGAGTGTTTGCTGACGTCCTACATTGTAAAGGAATACAGGAAACGGCAGAGCAACTCTTCCTGTCTCTCCAGATCTGCGTTTGCATGTCTGTGCTTGTCTAATTCTTCGCCGTTGTGGACGTACAAAGGGACGCCTGTGGTTCTCCACTGCTTCATGAGTCCTATTTTCAGTGATTCTGTCGGTCCTTTTGAATATGCCATATTTAACTGGGCTTTTCTGTCATGTTTCCTGTCTTTGTGTCTCCCTAAGACGCGTCACGCTAATGTGGAGTAATGTGACCCCATTAGAGGTAAAGTTAGACCTAGAAATGTCGATTAGATAGTGGGCAGTGTGGAAAATAGTTGAGTACTGAGCAAGAGACACAAAAGGGAATAAAATGAACATGGAAGCAAAAAAAGGAGTGGCAGATGTGTACAGTCAGGGAAAACAACTGATGGGATGTAGACAGACAAGCAGAAGAGCATAGAATAGAAGAATAGGAACTCCAGAGAAGACAAAGACTCGTCTACATATAGAGATGAAGATTGACGGACAGAGGAGAGGCAGACATGCATGCATTCAGCTGGTCTCAGAGTTGGATCATTACAGCTGCATTTTTCCACGTGGCCTAGTTTTTTCCTTTCCATCTCTCTTCTCACGGTCGATCTCTGGCTGTAAAAGCACAACCTCTGGTCCTCCTCCTCCTCTTTCTCCTCCTCCTCCTCTTCCTCCTCTGTCATGCCTTCTCAGTCATGCAGCACAATCTCGGTTTCTGTCTCCTACTTTATACCAAGGCTTCATTTGATTAGGTTTTGGGTAGTGTAATCTGTGCTCTACCAAGTGAGCCACTGGGGGGGGGGGGGGGGGGGGGGGGGGGGGGGGGGGGGGGGG
>JAPSES010000058.1:14764805-14782248 GCA_029822895.1 Maxillicosta whitleyi
CTGATTGGTCAGACAGTTTTCTCTGTGACCGATTTACATAAATCAGATGCAGAAGTAGACAGTGAATAGTGATCCATAAGAATCCACATGATGACAGAACCAAACACCATAGACGGAACGGAGATTCAGTCTGTGGTGGTGGATGTAAAAATCCAGACAAAAAAATACGCAATGAGCGAGTTTTCAGAAACTGAGCAGACGACGACACTGAAGTAACATACCGTCGAGTTGAGACGAGCACCACAGGAATACTGAGTAGAGTAGAACCGGTACCATGGAGTGGAAAAGCAGCATTAGTTCCAGTCAACAATGGGTACGGTAGTCTGGTGGTCTGATAAACAAAGGTAGATGATAGTGTCTCACTAGCTAGGGGGCAAAAGTAATCACAACATGTAAGCTATCTTAAACTAGGTTTATAGGTTGGCCACAGCAGCCCTGTTTGCTGTGGAATTCTGTTAATGTTTTTTCTCCATATTCAAGTTTAAACGGTGCTCAATGTTTGGGCCAAACAGGGCTGCTGTGGCCACCACAAACATCATTAAACCTAACTCTAAAAATCTGACACAGCATTCCAAGTGTCAGCCATGTTTTTTCCGCTGTTACACTAACAGCGTGGGGGCACGCCTCAATAATAATGCACTCAAGACCCAACAAATCGACTGCTGAATTCTTTGCCAACTCTTTTAAGAATTGATTTAGATCTATTTAATCGGTTCCTTGTTGCAGCACTAGTACACTCAAAGTATTGTAAAAACACCAACTTGGAGATTTAATATTATAAGATTCAGAATGTGATTTTTCATAAATGTATCTAAAGGAGCTTCTAAAACCAGGGGAACATCTGTGTATGTCATTGGAAAACACTGCATTTAGAACGAGGTCTAATTCAGAGCGTTCATGCAGAGTACCTTCTGTTTACACGACCTGTATCCCATTCAGGATGATAGTTCAGTATTAGTCTGTGTGTGTTTTACATTGAACTCTACTCACTTTCCTCCGGGTTAACCTCTCCTTCCCGTTGTGTCACCTCATTTCCTTCTGCTCCGTGCCTGTTTGTTTTCTTTGCATCACTTGGCTTTTTCATATTTTCCCTCATCCTTCAGGCTTCAGTTCATTCATTACCCATCCATCGCTGTCTCTCTTTCTGTTCCTTTTCACTTTTCTTTCTGCTCATTTACTCCCTGAAGAAAAAAAAAAAAAAAAAAACCCAAAACAGATGCAAACTGGGCAGAAATGACATCCCCTCTTCCCGTTTTCTTTCTTTCTCTGTGAAACCAGACACGGTACTACTCCAGATCACTCTCCACCTTCTCTCCATCTCCACTTCTTTGTATTTTTTACACTCATTGTTCTCTTTCATTATTTTTGAAGAGAATAGAGGATGGAAAGTGTCTCGTCGGCTTGTGAAATATGTGGGCTTGTAAATCTGTGATATAACAAGAAACCCATGTGCTATGCAGAAGTGGTATGAAGGAATGCGTTTTGTGTTCTATGTGCCATAAAGCCATGAATATTTACGACACGCTAACAGCCTCGCTCATACAAACAGAAATGAGTTTGGATCTCATACATGCAGATGGGCGGAGTTTACAGCAACGCACAGGTAGTTAAAGTGGTGTTATGTAAACTGTCAGTCACAAAACAGTCAATGTAATAACCTAATTAGAAGTCTTTCATTTGGGCTAAAGCGCTAACGCACCATGAAACAAATGCTGAGAAACACTTTTTATCTGGTTCCTGGTATGTTATGATATTGTATCAGGTGATGCAGATTGGACACAGGCCAGATGGAAACCACACACACACACACACACACACATTCATAGAGTTACTTCGTACGTGACCGGACAAGTGTGTCGTCTCCAATTTGCTTCAACAAAGAAGGAGATTAACAGGATTGTGTCTTTTCATCCATATTTCTACAGTATGGATCATATACAGCAGACTGATGTGCTCTGGCTGGTATTTGTTGGCATCTGAGTACATGGAAGCACAACAGACGGTTCTGTATCACTTTCCACCTGCAGATCCCACGCACCGCTGGAATGTGACGCACTACTTTTAGTCAATACAAGCATTTCAATTGTATGCAGCTTCGCATTTCTACTACATTTGTCTAACGGCTCATATTTTTATTGATTGTGTATACAAGAGGAACAAAGGCCCTTACATGTACCAGGGCACACAAGTCACGTTTCCATTGACCCTCAAATTGTATGTATATAACTTGCACATAAAAAGCTAATGGAAAAAAATTACAATTTCACCAAAACTTGGGAGTGAGTGGAAAATAATGATAATGACAACAACATAAAATATAATAATAATCTAATTTGGAAACCCCTTTTGATTAAGAGTTTTTGTGCTGAAGTGGTTTTTCAGACCTGGGGCGATATGGTATACTACATAAAACTGCAACGGAAAGACCTTCTGCTCTGTTTTGTGAATGTACATTAAGACTTTTGCTGAAGCAAGACTTAGGATGCAGAATGTAGAGTATTGATCAGATAAATCGCTAAACAAAATGTGTTCATTCATCACTTCCTCTCTGCTTCTTCATCCTGTTTTCCTGTTTACCTCACATTAGAACTTCCTCCTCACTCTTTTGACTTATGGTAAATGTGTGTGCATTCCCTACTTTCTCTTTTGTTTCCTGAAGTATATCTTGGATTAAGTGTTCTGGATTAAATTAGGCCTTTCTTGAAGCGTGCGGATACTCTCAATTACCTTCTTTTTTTCCCCCTCTTTCTGCTGTACTCTGCTGACCTACATGCATTTGAAATCTGCCCCCCCCTCCCCGCCCTCCGCCCGTCTCGTTCTTGGTATTGTTGAAGTATATAGAGCGAGAGCGCCACAGGCCAGCTCTGTGTGAAATCATAATATCCTCACCTTCTGACTCGACTATTCCCGTCTCTCACGCCTCCTCTTCTCACTCAGACCCATCCGATTTGTCGCTGCCTGCCATGCCGCTCTGTGCTTTTCTCCACTGAATGCTCCTTTGTTCGATGTGTGTGTCTCCGTACACTCCCGGCTTTTAGAGGCCTGCTGCGTTTCACCTCCTAACCCTCTGACACGTCACTCTGTCCACCCAATCCGACCATCAAACCCATCTCCTGCTACTTTCTCTACCGTCCACAGACCCACCAGACAACGTCCTTTTCATTAAATTAGCACATATATACTTGCATTTTCACTTCCCTCAGAGAAGTAATTTGTGTTGCTATGAGGCACATCTAAAGATCCAAAACCCTGAAGGCTGACCTCCTGCTGTAATCTTTCCTGATTTAGACAGAAAGCACGCTCAGACTGCAGAAAAATACCACGAATGAAAAGAGCCTCAGCACATTTTTAACATCAATGTGTTCTCGATGAAGATGCATCTAGTGCGGCAAAGTGCTGCCTGCAGCATCACTATACGGGAAAAAAAAACACCAGAGTAAAATCTAACAGGATTGTGATGTGACGCTCCTGTTCATTATGTGGAATGATGCTGAATTCATCTGAAACAGTTGGAACGTGTGAGGAGAAGTCAAGTCTGTAGAAAGGAAACGGGGATAGGATTCTAAAGTCGGTGTCAGAAGGCTGAGCTGTGGACTGAATATGAAACTCTGCCATCATTATACTGTTTTTGGGACGGTATAATGATTGGTTTTAGGATTTCTGGACAAATACCTGATGGTTTATTGATGCACTGGAGTCATATTTAACATGACCCTCTCCCCCAACACCATAGCTTACAGAACCTGGGAAATAATGACCAGTTTGTGCAGTTCTGGTGGCTCAAATGTGAAGCTGTACGAATCTAACAAAGCTGTGAGACGGAGCATCCGTGTTTCAGGTTGTACGTAGGTGTTTAACGCTTAACAGATGATCAGGTGTAGGTGCAGCGGTACAGGTATCCCATAGTTTGGTCCGTACCTTGGTTTTTGGGCTGCAGTTTCAGTTTGCTTTTGTTTTGTGCTTAAAGAGAACAGTTATTTTTTTTCTCGCAAAATTCTATTTTTATTTTGCTCGTCGGGAAGAAACGCATTCTATCACTGCACTGAATAAAATAACACTTTCTCTACTGAACATGGAACTTTTTCTTATTCCATGACTACTTGTATATAGTTGTATGAAGCAGGTACGTGTGCACACAGAGCCCAAAGGGCGCTTTTTTAATAAATAAATTCCTGTTCTGCACAGGGACGTAAATGAAAACAGTGGTACACGGCATCCCTAATTGGGTGTAATTTTTTTCAACTACTGGTTTTTATTTTATTTTATTCAAATGTCACTTTTGGACGTTCAGTACAAGTACATTTAATTATAAAAGATATTGAGATTTTTTTTTTTTTTTCACATAACATGTTCGGCTTTTCATCACCCATAAACAAATAAATGCCACAGCAATTTCAGCAGCGGTCATTGAATATATGAGCTGAAGAAGAGCACATTGCTCAAGTTGGAACATTAATTCAGTTGCAGTACAGCCTCTAGGGCTTTAATCTGTTGAAATGTTGCCTTGGATTTACTCAAATATGATGATGTGTGCAGAAAATGCAGAAAATATATTCTCCATTTGTCACACTGAGGTGATATCAGCTTTTATATTATACGCAGACATGGATTTGGATGTGCATCTGTTTAGTTCTAACATATCTGCTGTTTATTAGACTGTATATGTGAACATGTGCATTTTTGATGTTTGTGCTCCTTCCTGACTGAACACACTACTGATTAAGAGTCAATGAGGTGCTGAAACACAAGCTGTTTGGCATTTTGGGAAACATGCGTCACACATATAAACACACTGCTGCAAGAAATACACACCAAAATACACAGTTGATTTCTATTCAGGTGCTGTTTTGGCCTTTACAGTCCAGCTCCAGTTCCTCCTATAGCAGAATGTGGCTGCATATTAAACAGTGCACTTCAATGTTCTGTCCCAGGCCAAATGTTTTTCCCATTTGTGTCATATTTATATGATTCAATAACTCTGGCGTTAACTGAATTGTCAGCTCACATTTTAAAGAGGTCTTCTCTAATCACAGTGTTTTTCTTTTTTCTTCCATATTGCTGCTGCTGTTCATCATCCACTTTCTGGAACAAAGGTAAATACCGTTGTTTCTGTTAGAACTGGTCTCTGTGTGACTGGACACGCTTTTATTTGCTGTAAAACGGTGTCCTGGTTCATCACAGGTCTATTCTTTTATTCAGCCTGGGGGGTTTCTCTCCTTCTGACTCAAGTTCATGGAGGGAACCTAATGCGTTGAATAATCTCTCCATAGATATTAATGTTTAATGCTATGGATGATTTATGATATTAATCGGTTCTCTGGCTGTGAGATTGGAACATACTGTCATATATCCTCCTGAGTCCTAGCAATGCATTTTTGTCCTCTATAATGGACAAGAGTTTCACATCTTTATTTAAAACAAAACTATCCACTGTAAAAGACATTTCATTAAATAAAAACAAACAAAAAAATCTGAAAAACTGTGGCATCATGTGGTGTCCAATCAAGGCAAATCTATAAAGTAAAAAAAAACCCAAAAACCTTTGCTTACTGAGTCTCAGGAGGATGTGACTATAGAGTATATTCACTATTATTATATTACAAAAGCAAACATGTTGCATTTTGAATTTTTGTTCAGCGAAAAAAAAAAAAAAAACACATCCGGGGGAAAACAGAAGTGGCTAAATTGAATCAGTTTGTCCGCTGTCTAGCTCCATACTCACTTCAAATCTAACTGCCTCTAATTCCTCTGGCTGTGGTTCTGTTTCATCTGCTGCTTCTCTCGGTCAGTATTTATTTGTGGTTTTTCAGAGGTAACTGTTAAAACTATGGAGAAGCCACACCGCTGGCTTGCTGCTGTCCCATCGCCATGGTTACCGGCTGCACCACCTCCCTCTTAGACGTGGTGTGTGACGGCCGGAGGAAGAGTGAGTGAATGGCAGTGTGTCCGGCGCTGCCTTTGAGGGAACAGGCTGCTGTTGACAGGATCATGTGAAAGGGGAAACTCCCAGGGGAGCGTTCAGGATCGCTGAACACTTTTCAGACATTTTTTTGTTAGGATTTCTGAGGTTAAAAGAGTTGTTGAATAGAGCATGTTTGCTTTGAAGTCCACAGCTTTTCTCGCTCAGGTTCTAAGACTGTGTAAGATGTTGTCATATGATGTAGTGTTTCTAGAAGCTGTCCTTCTGTTCTCTGTATGTGTTGGATTAATGCATCTGAAACACAAATGACACAGCTCCCCTCATCTGTTTTGTGTGTGAGCCTGCATATATGTCCGTTAAAATGTCCACAGGGACTTGACTTTCAGTTAAAGTGTGGTTAGTGTTCAAGGGGACGCTATAATGGACATAGATTGGAAGCCATTGCCCTTTGACCTTTACAGGTCATGTTACTATCTGAGGTCAATGGATAGAAATGCTGGGTTTCCCCTCCGTTAAAAGGCTGAAAGGAAACAGAAGCTGCTGTTGTTTTTTTGTACTTAACTAAATAATCGTTGTAAATATGTGGATCGTCTTATTTTCATCAATGGGCGGAATAATTTTATGTTTCTTTGAGGTATTTTGTAAAGGTTTAAATAATCAGCTTTAAAATAGGTTGAGCACTAATGCAGTGATAGTGTGTTCTTTTTTTAATACTTTTTGTTGAAATTAGAACAATGACAATATAAAAACATCATGTACAGTATCTAATATATGTGGTGTCACCTAAACACTACACCTGCACTCACATGTTTATACACATTAAAAAGGGGGGGTTGGGGGAGGGTCTTCCTACTTACTTAATATTAAAGTAATGTATAAAATTTGCCAAATTGAATAGAATAACATTATTATCATTATCTTTTAGTCTCACAATGTTCAAAATTATCGTCAGCTGAAGCCCGAAGAATAAAAGAAAAGCCCTGATTTATCATAAATATGACTTTTAAAGTATCATTGTTTTTTTTTTTGTTTTTTTTTATGTACAAAATGTGAGTCTGGCCAAAGTCACAAGAAAAAAGAAGAAATCTGAATTTGACTTTGAAACACTTTTAGTTTAGAAGTCTGGTTTTAGCTGTTTGCCACTATTTATTAACTGAAATAGTTTCTAAAATGAGCTAATTAATGAGACACATCAATTAATCTGTCATTAATTTGTAGAAAAAAAGAGTAATAGCACCTACTGACCCTCCACAAACAAAGGGAGACCCCTGCACACTCCCCATTGATTAGTAATTCTTCTTCTTCTTCTGTCCTAAACTGTAGCTGCTGGTCTGATTCTTCAGTGTTTGAATGTGTGACAGGTTGTGTTTGGGTGGAAAACTGTGTTTGTTGTGACTATGATGAAGCGAAAAAGACAGATGATGTTGAAATGTGAGACATGGAGTCCTGATGGTGTTTGTACAGCATCATATATCTATTTTAATGTCTATATTTTACCCACGATACAACACTACAGTAAGAAAAAAACGGAAACAAAGTAGTCGTCGCAGGTCAGGACCAAATGAAGATTTTATTTGCAAATATTTAAGCCAACATTTTTCCTGTTATATATTGACAAAGTCTTTCGTGTAATCCTGAGTCACGGCTGTTTAGAGGAAGCCGATGACAAAAGACTGATTCAGTTATAATGTTCTAATATTACCTGAACAGGGTTTAATTGAACAGTGTCTGCATTTTAGATATCAAAGTATTTTCACTTTAAATCGACGTTATCTGCAGTTTTATCAAACATGCGTAAAAAAAAAAAAAATTCTGAATGTGAAAACCCTGTAGGATTTGAGTTTAACTATTTAATAAATAAAGAAAAAATGTTCCAAACAGTAAATATTACAACATTATGAAACATATTTACTGTACCAGTTACTGATTTCATGTTGATTGTGTGATTCTCAGACTGTTATTGTTTTTTTTTTGTTGCATCAGGACCAAATCCAAATAACATCTCTGTCGTCATTACTACGTCAGTCAGTCTGTTTACCTCCAGCACCTGATAAATACTTGCGTGACAATACTTTTAAGGTCCTCAAAGTTGTGCTGAAGTCCCGAGGAGGAGGAAGCCATTAGAAGTCATTAGAGTGGTCAGCTGGTTGCCATGACACCAGACCCTGTATCCACTAATCTGCCCTTTTTAGAGAGTGTGTGTTTAGTCTCTGCCACATGTTTAAAAGGCAGGTAATCATTCACCACATGGCGTTTACCTTTTGATAAGACAAGGATAAAAAGAGGAAGGGTAGTTCTGTTCCCGCAAATGTACATGTATACATTATCCTCGATTGATTAATTGAGCGAAGTCGTGGTTTTGTTTCGCTCCGAAATGCGACGGATTCAATTAGAATAAGAATAAACTGCATTACCGAGTATGTTTTTACATGCAAGGAATGTGTCCAGGTAAACTTCAGATGATAAATAAGAATAAACATATGTATATATATATAAAAAAAACATGATTAAAAATGTAGAGAACGCAGAATGTCTCATGTCTGTATATCCTGTTTAATTATATTTTGGGCCAACAATAGAAGCAATCTGAGGACCCAGCGGTTTTTTATTATTACTTACAATTATTTATCAAATGCCGTAGAGAACTGTGCCTTTGCAGAATTAAATGAATTTTGCTGGAAAATGCACATAGAACCTTTTTTTTCTTTAGTAATCAGTTGGTTTGTAAGTAAATAACTGGTCTGACTTTGTTGTAGATGTATATTTTTACCGTCTGATCACTATAAAATTTCCTGTAGGTGTGAATGTGAGTGTGTGATAAACCCAAGATCTACTAATTTCACATAATGTTAGATGGGATGTGCCAGTGACCACCCAAAGAGCCCTTACAGAAAATGAGTGGATGGATTATTTAGATCACAGGTGTCAAACATGTGGCCCGGGGGCCAAATCTGGTCCGCTAAAGGGTCCAGTTCGGCCCTTGAAATAAATTTGTGAAATGCAATAATTACCTTAAGATATGAACAATCCTTTTAGTTCAGGTTCCACATTCAGACCAATTGGGCAGAACCAGTAAAATACTAACATAATAATATATAAATAGGGACAAATTCACATTTTTCTCTTTGTAAATATAAACATTTTCATGTATTTACACTAAAACAAGTTAGAATTTGACAAAATATCTGAATAACCTGAAATGTCTTAAGAGAAGCAAGTGCAATTTTATCAATATTCTGCCTATTATTTAATGTTTTGTGCATCTGTAGATCCACTGTCATCTGTAAGTTACAATGAACATGTGAAAATGATGAACTGAGACAGAATATTGTTAAAATTATTCAGTTTGTTCATGTTATTCACATTGCTTGAAGATGTAAACCTTTTCATAATATAAAGAAAGAGAAAGGTTTGGAGTTGACATTATTTGTTTGTTATTTGATATTATGTTATTATTTTACTGTTTCGGCTCTCTTCAGATGAACTTTAGCTGAATGTGGTTCCTTAAAATGAGTTTGACCCCCCTGATTTAGACGATAACATAACATTTATGATGATGAGTATGACTTATTTAGGTTTATGTGCAGTAGGTGTTAATGCTGTAAATACTCTTCTATGATTTTAATCTCATACACATCCAGACTAGTGATAACTGGAGTCTCCAAACTTGGTAAACATTGGACATTTTGGCTCGACGAGGCACGGCGCCGAGGCTAAAATATTGACATAACAAGACAACACATGCATGAGGTGATAAAGTGAGTTCGACTCTGGCAGGAGCATACGGTGAATTACAGTTAAAGAAGAAGAAATGGTGCGCTTTTTTTTTTTTTTTTTTTGTAAAGAAGCCGCCGTGTCGTCCCCTGTTCTGTAATGTGTGTCGATCCAGGAGGCAGCTGAAAGACCACAATGAGCAGGAGGTTGAATGACAAATGTCACCGTCAAACATTCACAGATGAACGCCAGTGTCAACATACCACGCTGCCTTAAAAAAACAGACGCACACAGCTGAGCGCTAAGTATTAAAAACACGCCCCCTTTCCTTCATTTCCTTGAGAACACACACACACACACACACACACACACACATATGCAGTGACTCTACTCGCCAGTGAAGCACATGTTTCAGGCTCTGGCAGTGACATCACCCGCCTTGTGGTCAAAGTCCAGTTCCTCTATCCGGCTTAGAGCTGCTAACGCGCCGCCACAGCTACTGCAGCCACCGACACAACACACACACACGGCGGAGAGAGGACGACACTTATAGAAGAGGAAAAGACGCCAGTGAGAGATGAGGAATTACCTTTGTGATTAGGGATGGCTCGTCATTGACAGCGTGGATCCTCCCAGACTGCAGCCTCCAGACTCTCCCTCCTCCTCCTCCTCTTCGTCTTCTCTTTACTCCCGTTTTAACTCCTCTGTCACTACCTCACTTACATTTATTTCCTTGGGATTTCTTCTTGACACCTTCTCTTCCTTTTTGCCACCTTCTCTAACCACTTCAGACTTTGCTTCCTGTACTAGTTTAACCATTTCCCCTCCGTCTCATTTCTCTACGTCCCTCTTTTCTCTCTGGTTTCTGGGAGGGAGGGAGGGATGAGCTCCGCGGCTGCTTACAGGCAGTTTCTCCAGGACCTGGAGGAGAAACGAGGTTGGTGCCCCCCCCCCCCGTCACTGTTCATCTGTAACAGCTGGAAGCTTTAACAAACTAACACGGTGGTTCACACATGCTCTCAGGGTGTTTTTAAATGTACTAACACGACCTGCATCTTATCTGACGTTATCTCCGTTTGGAGGATTGTGTCGCCATATCAGGGCAGTGACATGTCGCACGTGTGAGTTGTTCACCTTTTCTGTGAATCAGCGTAAAGCTTACTGAGGGTTGGGCTCCAAATAGGTGTTATACCTGCTTGTCAGGGAGTCTTGTGCAACTCGATGAGTGCGTTTTACCAAACCAAAGCCTAAAAGTGGAATTCAGTCTGGACTGAGTTTGAGCTTAACCCATAAAGTTTAATTGGCAAATAAAATTATTCACTGATATAAAATGTTAAACACCTGTTGATTTGTTAATTCTGTCAATACATGTAAATAATTGGTATAAAATACAGTCATGGTCATCAGATATGAGTCATTTGGATGTCCAAGGTTTCTGTAGTTACCGTGGAAACACTGTCATCTTGTTGAACATTGATTCACCACTAAAACCCATGGAGTCGGATCAATGACAGCAAATGGAAACTCTGGGTTTATGTTCAGTTTATGATATTTCTGCTGGAAAAGTCACTTTTTCTTTAGTTTTCTCTGTTTTGTTGTAACAACCTTTAGTTTTCATGAACATCTAAATGAAATTTAAGAAATTAAATATGGGGAAATACATGATTAACACTGGAAAATACAAAATACAGAGGATAATATTCTAATAAATGGAGATCAATTACAAAAATGTTCAATCACAAAAGTATCGCAGTCTTTGTGGGTTAAGGTGAAGAAGGAGACTTTTGACTCATTCAGTAAAAATGCTTCCTTTGCTGTGATGTAGTAGAAAAAGCTATAATAACAGAATTGGAAATGGTCTCTGATATTTAACTTTGAAAGTTAAAAATTTGATTTTTCGTCTTCGTATAAAACCAGATGTCCGTGTGTTCTTTTGTGGCCAACTTCTTTTTGCTCCACTTTTCTGTAGCTTACATAAAAGTCTACTCCACATATGTATTTACCCTCTCATCTGGTGTTCAGATAAGATGAGGGTCAGCAGAAAGACAAACGTCTGACCCTTGTCACATTACCGCAGGTTAAACACTGGTATCCAGCTGAATAATACATCTATAGAGTGCTTTTCAAGGTAGGCAGAGACAACGTACAGCAGATAAAGACTGAATAAAAGAAAAGAACACAATCGTATACAGTGAAAATGTAAAACTCTCATTGCTGACACTGCTCATTCAGTATTTATCTAGTATATAGGGTTAGGGTTATGGTCTCATAAGTGGTTTGAGAATGTTCAGTTCACGTTACATGTGTGGAATTGATAGTTTTCATTTGTTGCTAATTTTTTATCCAGTGTTGGTACCAGATGTGTTTCTGCTTTATGCAAGAGGTGATGGTTGTTGCTTGCAAATGCATAAGTCAGACATACATGAAACACACACACATATAGACGAGGCAGTAGACAACAGTAGACTATGTTGTTGAAGTGTCGGGTGATGTGCAGGAGCAGGCAGGGATGCTTCGCTTCAGCAGCTGTTATCACAACAGTTAGCCTAGCGTAGCATAAACCAGACTGCTGTGTTTCTGGGCTGAGATGAAGTCTTGTTTTTAGATCTGTACATTCTGTCCCAACTGAGATTATACTGTTACAATGTGTTCTAGTGTTTGGAGTTTACACATGAAGAATTCTGACTCGTTTGAATCAAAGTACGCACATTTTCACAAAACAGAGCGGACTTAAAATGCTAAAAAAGCTAAAAGAGACTGGATCTGTTGAAATGAATGGAATTAGTGAAGCACTAGGATGGTGTTTTACAGGACAACTTAACGATCTTTACACTTCATAGAACTTGGTGGAATTGTAAATGGAGTTGAATGCCACTAAAATGCGTCTGTGAAAAGAAAATGATAAAGTGACCTATTCAATTTTGTGCACGTCTGTTTTATGTAATAAACCTGTGTCTGAAATATCAAATATAAGTCATGACATGCAGTAAATTGAACCCGATACTGAAATCTATACACCTGAAAAAGCTAAACACGTTTGCATTGGGTTTATAGCGTTCCATGCTGTTCCTGTTCAATTTCATAACAGATTAAAGTGTCTGTATCTGCTGCGTCCAATATTATCTGAGGGTTCACAGTTCAAGTCCGGCCAAAATAGTGTTTTTTTCTGACAGACTCGTATTGGTGTGTGGTCGTTTTTCTCTTTCGTGGACAGAAAACATGGAGGGCTGGGGTACATATCGGCTCCTGTGCAGAACCCGCTGATCTCCACCTTCAGCAGAGGTTTCAGTCACTTGTGTCGATTTGTTTAATTACCGCTTATAAAGCCTGAGAGACACGACGAACATGAGCCCTTTTGTCTGGTCACTTTCCAAACCTCTCCAGTTGTCCCAACGTCGAGGCTGCATTCACGTTTTAAAGACTGACCCCCTTTTCTTTTGTCTTGTAGTTTTACCGCGGCCAAGGCCACACCTGCTGCTACTTGTGCTTTTGCAGATATTATGTGGCGCAGTGCCGTCTCCCCCTCAGCAGCTGCTCCGTCTGAGGTCTTAGTGTGGTGGACGTCAGGCCCGGTTAGATTCACCTCCAATCTCCTTTAACCCCTTCAGTTACAGCTTAGATAAACGTCTTAGTGGCTTTTAGGACCATGTGTGATGTGTAATTAATTCATCAAACCTTTAGAGAGCCTGTGCAAACACATTTACCCACTGCTGTTAATTAAAGTTACATGAGGGTTTGGAGAAAACTGGAAGTTGGCTCTGAAGTTTGTGGATTAAAAAAAAGAATATTATATGCAGTTTTTGTGTATTGCTTTTTTTTTTTAGTAAGTAGCTGAAGACTCTGATGGGGAGGAGAATTTTCAGCAAATTAATAGTTATTTTCTATCAATTGTACCCCAGAAAATGCTGAAAATATTATTGTTTCCTAAAATCTGAAATCTCTCCCTCAGATATGTTATCTCTTACATAACCTTCAACAATTCACAAAATATTCAGTTTCCTGTCAAAGAAGAGGAAAGAAACCAGGAGATGTTCGTACCTAAGACACTGGAATCAGTGAATTTTGGCCTTTTTTATTCCTTAAAAATCTCTTCCTAGTGACTGGGTAGCACATTGGTTTACACTGCTGACTTTGGTGCAGAAGGTTGCCAGTTCGAATCCCAGGTGGCCCTTAGGCAAGACCCTTTATGGTACACATGCCTATACCTTGTAACAATAATAACAATCTCCTGAAAACAATTATCAAACTTGAGTTTATTGCCAAAACAATTGCTAATTACTTAAATAGTTAACAACTAATTGATTAGTTGTTGTTCTATACTTCATTAAATTGCATAAATAAAAAAAAGTTCACTTTTGTTTTCAGCAGAGGGTGTTACCTTCTATTTAACACATGTTTTGATCAGTTCAGAAGTGTCTCTAATCCGGTGCGTTTGTTGTGTTGTGCTTGGAGTTCACCATCTTTTGTTGACTACCCATAAGGCCGTGGGGTTGTGGGGTCCCTCTGCCATCTGGAGCCACTCACATCTCCTCTCCAGAACCTCAGGGAGCAGATCAGGCTCATGTCTCCTCTTCAGATATAGATGACAGCTGTACTTGTGAGGGCAGAGCTTTGTGTGTTTGTCTGTCACCTGCCTCCGGAGACTAATGAGCGGAACGGCTGCGTATCGGACACGGAGAAGGTGTGTGAATGCGAGGTCGCTCTCCATTTGTTTAAGGCGGAGTATCTGTCAGCTTCTTTTCTTATCTCTCATTGTCACTCTCTCTCACCTGTGCAGGTAGATTCAAGTGTTGGGGTTTATCCAAACACACTCTACTTCACTATGTGAGCTTTTTCTTTTTCCTTCTATGGATTTCGTGTTTACTTTCACATTTCTGTGTCAGTGCCCCCGGGGGTAACGGCCGGGTTATGTTTTAGGTTCATGAACTGAAAGCCCTAGTTCTGCTTGTGTAACCAACAGTAGTTAATGAAAACAGAATCCATCCTATTGGACGCTTTCAGACCTTTTAGCTTTCAGTTTCCCTCCTAAAATACCTCCTAAATATTTTCTGGATTATAAGTCTCAGTTTTTTTCATAGTGTTGGATTTTTATCAAATACATTTATCCAAAAAATGCGACTTATACTCCAGAGCGATTTATCGTCCGGAAAATGCGTTACTCACACTAGCAAACACTTAAGTTTACTTAAAGCATTTATATCTCTAACATAGAATACTTGTTCAGAACACTGTATTTACTCTTAATTATATTTCTTTTATTTAGTTTTACTTTTCCATTTTCTTTTATTATTGTTGCACACCTGTTTTACTGGAGTTAAGTTGACAGCTGCCCCAGTTTTCTCCCGTTTTCCCTTTAAAATGTTTTTCACACTTTTATGAATAAAAAATTATTTGAGCAATATGTCAAGTTTTGTATGACTCACCATGAATTTTTACTGGTAAGTCTTTATTTTTTTTATCAATTACTAGAAGTTTTAGGCGACCCCAAGGTTGAAAAACCACTGAGATAAGGTCTTTGACTAAACATCCATCGAATTTGTGATGTGTCCGAAAAATTAAAGTACGTAACACATTAAAAGAAAACCTTTTTTTTTTTACTACAGATTTTTTGGATTCTTTGTCACACTCGGCATCCTATACATTCATAGAATCCATGAGTCATCCATTGAGGAGGTGTATATTTGTTCCTTATTTATGTTCTTCCTATGCGACGCTGTTCCTCTTTGCTGCTTTTAGCCTCTGTGACGACACCCGGTCCTGAATCAGACCTCCCTGTTTTACTCAGAATCTCGTATAAAAAGACATGGACTATTTTCCTATCCTTTTTTAGGGAACTGTACACTTTAAATAGTTATGTTACAAAAAAACCAAAAACCCAAAACAAAATGACCTACAGTTTTCTCCTTCCTCTTTGCATTTGTAAAACCAAAACTAAGTCTGACTGAGCTGAACTAACAGAACACAGACTCTTTTTTTCCATTTGGGAATATTTGGTTATCTGATCATCCTCTCCAGTTCACGTTGCGTTGCCACGTGGCTCAGGTGGTCCAAATGCTGTTTGACAGAAACCGGGGGCACCCGAGTCCAGGCCCGACCGGGTGCCAACGGCGGGGATGGTGGTGGACCAAACCCTCCGCCTCGACTCCAGTTGCAGACAGGAGGCCTTTGTTTTCAACCCGTTCACACAAATGACTCTGGGCAGTGAGGAGGGTGAAGCAGTAAGCTGCCATGTGTGGCTCAGTTCATAATAATCCAGTCATATGAGTGGTTTTTGACTCTAGTAACCTAACATTAGCCCCATTGTTGTCTCTTCTGTCATGAGTTTGTCTGTTGCCGACACAGCCAGAGGTTGTAACGTTGTTTGGAGTGAGATTAACATGGATTGGAAGGACCCATGTGTGGATTACAACTACTCGGAGCAGCGTGTACCTCACTCTTTGCCTCAACGCAAAACTTTGAAAACATGTTTTTGGAAATTGAACCGTCTGATGTGATTATATCTGACGCCTGAATACAGTCACACTGCACCGGTGCCATGCAGTGAAAATGACTTAATAAGAGGGAGGTGTCGGGGCTTGTGTGTTTTTAAGGCGGAGACGATTGTTAAGGCATCGGGTTCGTGCAAAGTGCTCTCGGTAATTAGTCTGTTTGGATGATGGGTGCACCTGCAAAACGGGAGGAGACATATGGCAGCTGATGAGAATGTGTGTATTTGGAGATGATCAGGAGCAGCAGGTAGATGAAGCCTGTGTGTGTGTGTGTGTGTGTGTGTGTGTGTGTGTGTGTGTGTGTGTGTTAACGCTGTCACTTAGCTTTGACTTTTCAGCTCCCCACCGAGACTTTAATCCATTAGGCTAACCCCACTAAACCACAAGCTCTTACAACGAACCGTTTGAAGTTACAATAAAACAAAAGGAACACATGTACTGGGCTAATTACAGGCACTCTGGGTCTTTGAATGTTACATAACTCTTTATTCTAATGCTGCACTGATACACCGGCACCACATATCAATGTGTATTAAATCCAGTGGTATGGAATTTGAAGTCACGTTTTTTTTGTTTCCTGTCAGTTGCAAAACTGTGTGTAAATGACACTGTTGAACAGTAAAAAAGCCTTATAATTCCTGTTTTTTATTTTATTTTATTTTTTTTTTCAATCACTCAGACATGATGCCTCACAGATCTTGCAATCTGTCATGTAACACAGACCCACTGTTGACCTCTAATTGTGATTCAGACTCGTTTTCATTTATGTGGATCATTACAAATATATGTACCAACAACATAAAGGGAATATGAAGATGAGGTTAATTAGAAAATCAGGACTTTAAAAAGCAGTTTAAGTGGAGTTATTGTAGTGATAGATTGTTTTTGCATTTAGGAGAATAATAATTCATATCGATTATCAAATAGTTGTTGATTAGTTTAATAGTTGAAACTTCTAATTAATTAATCTAGTAGTCATTTATTACATTGGTGTGATAACATTGTTGCTATGGCTCAATTGTAGCAGATTGGACCGTTGTTCCTACAGTCCTAAAGCATGAAGTCTAGAACCCGACCATACCCATGTGTTTAGGATCTAAAGCATCAGAATCTGATCCATGTTTGTATCAGATACTTATGGCGCTTTTCCACTCCATGGTACCGGCTCTACTCTACTCGGCTCTTTTGCGAAAAAGGACATGAAATCTGGGACCTGATACTAGTTTTTTAGAACCGCCTCAGCCGAGGTTCCAAAATGTTGGGACCGACACCAAAATGTGACGTCATGACACTGCAGACACTGATTGGTCAGACAGTTTTC
>JAPSES010000058.1:14782348-14809660 GCA_029822895.1 Maxillicosta whitleyi
CCCCCCCCCCCCCCCCCCCCCCCCCCCCCCCCGTATCCCTTGAACATCATAGTTTTATCCCTTTGTCTTAATATGATGTACATACACGTGTAACTGATTACACACTGCCAAATTCTGCTGAATCAGAGAACTAACAGGAAATGGAGGACAGTAATTACACAATTATTATCTGATAATTAGGCGAATCTGTGTCCTCAGGTGCCTTTTGTTTTATGGTCATATTACTTATATTCTTTAGAATCTGCTATGTACTTGACGTCCTGGAATGTGAAAAGCGCTTCATCTCTATCCAGATAATCAACTGGAAATGAGACGGGAGGATTTCTAGGTGGGTCGTCATTGTCAGATCATTGGGAGGGGGGGTTCCAGGAAACTGTTCTAAAGGAGTATTGAGGCTGGCTCATTCAGGTTAATTTAGATCCACATGCACGCTGAGCTCTGACACATACTGAGACACAAACAAGTCCTCATTTCCAGTCGGTGCTGAAAACCGCGTTCATTCCTGACGTCTAATTAACACTTGTTTCAGCTTCTCACTAAAGCAGCTGATCTCAACTTTCTATAAAGAAACGGATGACGAGGACGAGAAAATAGAAAGTTACCGTGAAAGTGAGAGTTGACGGAGGACAAACAGAGGGATGTGAAATCACTTCATGCCTCGGATCAGATTCATGGGGAACTTTATGCAGCCTTCAACAGAAGTTCAATTGCATCTGCTCTTCTTTAATTTTTCATGACTGAACAGAGTGCAGACCTTCTCATGTGGCTGTCTCTCCCTCTTCTGGTCACTGGTGGTAGTGCAGGCTCTTGTTCTGAGGCCAGTACTGCAGCAAAACTTTGTGCTGGTGCAGGTGCAGCGTGAAACTGGAAAATGACTGTAATGCAGGGGGAACATCTGCCCTTGGTAGTCCAGATGATTGTGCAGATTCTGCAGTGACCTCATATTTATACTCATTAAAAAGCAAAAAAGAAATCAACAATGTAAAATGGTATAACTTGGTGTATTTCATTAACATCAACAAAATATTGTAGAAGCCTTTTTTGCTATTTTTTTTTTTTTTTGTTATAAAAGCTTGTCTCATGGCATCTGCAGCATAAAGAACTTTAAATCGGACAAAAAAACTAATGAAAACTATTATTAACCTGTGTTCTACCTATTTTTGTACCCAAAGAAAGCCACTTTGTGCATGCAGTAGACTCCTTACAGTGAAAAGACAAAAGTTTTAGTGATACTGACTCAAAAATAGCAGCACAAACGCATTAAAAGAGTTATTTTAGTGTCAGTATATAATGTCAGAGGGTTTGGAAGCATTCATCTGCTCACTCACTCTAAAGTTTAAAATGTGCTGCATGATTAAAGTGCATCATATCATCTATTCTAGCAACATATACAGACATGGAAAAAATTATTAGACCACCCCTTGTTTTCTTCAATTCTTCTTCATTTTAATGCCAGTACAACTAAAGGTGCGTTTGCTTGTACAAATCTAATGATAAAAACAAAAATAACTCATAACAGTTTAATTTCAGAGCTGATATTTGTCCATTTAAAATGATTTCTTGATAAAAACCAAAGTCATTTCAGTTCTTGCATCAATATCTATGTCATTGTACTGATTAAAACAGCGCTTTTAGACGTTTCGTGTTTTCTTTTCCATCTGCTTTAGTCATATGACACACAGGAGTTAGGACTGGATTGCATAACCATTGTTTTGATGACTTTTGGAGGTGACTGTACTTCAATATTTATGACTCATGACTGACTGATTTATTTGTAGCACTGTACTTTTGTGAGAACATATATTCAATTTAACACGTCTTTAATATATATATTGTTATTAAGTGTGTCCTAATAAGTAATAGAATATTCAGTTATTAGAATAATTCATTTTTTTTAACAAAGGATGGCAAAAGCAGTAATTTTCTTAAATATTGAGGAGCGTTGGTTAAATAAATCAGTCAAAAATCTGACTGACAGATGGATCTCTTTTCCTTGTCTACATTGGTTGTTGTGCTGTTTCCTCACAGATCAGTCCGTCCGTCCGTCCGTCTCATTGTGTCCTACTTTAATCACCACCTATACTGGTTGTACACCTCGGCCCGGCTGCTGACTCACCATGTCAGCCGTCGCCACTAGTTACAATACATCCCCGTCCTACCTCTCATTTAGGGCAATGTCATGGCAACATAGGCCCAGACAACAGCTGGTGCTTCATCTCTGTTGGCATGGAAACGCCTGTCAGCTGCAGGGAATCAGCCTGACAGATGTCAACAGTGTTGAGTCAACAGACATTTGAAATGAGTGGAATTAACTTTTCTCTTTGTTTTTTCTCTCTGTTCCCTTTCCCCTCATGTCCTTATTCATTATCAATCCCTTCCACTTCACCTCCTGCATCTCATTAAACTCCTTCCTCCTCCTCCTCTTCCTCCCCCTCTCACAGGTGAGGAAACACATCACAGACCTTTACGAGGATCTGAGGGATGGACACAACTTGATTTCCTTACTCGAAGTCCTGTCTGGAGTCACCTTGGTATGGATTTTATCACACACGTGCACACACACACACACACACACACACACACACTATCGACTTGTTGTGTTTTTTTTTCTTTTCATCCTGATTCAGAATAAAGTAGAAATGCTCAGTCACTAAAGACATTAACAGGTACCTGGAGCCTCTAGGGGCCGGTTTCATAAAGACAGACCCCTGTTATTATTTAGACAAAACAAACATCTACGTCTGCAAGAGGTGACTCAGAATTCCCAAACGTGGATCTAATTGGAAAACCTCTGGATTATGATGAAGAGGAAGGTGGATGAGGCAGCTGTCGGTAATGGAGATGCATGAACGTCATGACTGAAAATCTGGGTCATTCAAAACCCAAAATAATGATTTAGAAAAACCCTGTCATTGTGCTGTTGTTATTCTCACTGCATTATCAGTTTGATTTTCTACAAATTAATGCACACAGTGACTGTTTAATGCGTGATGTTGTTAGGACTATTTTTAGGACAAAACCGCATATCTTTAAACAATGAAAAAGGCTCTGTCTAATTGCTTTTCCTGACTTTTTTATGTTGCATAAAGTAAATTTCTTCTTAAGAACAACTAATTTACTGTGACCTCTGGGTGAATCGAAGCTTCATTCCAGTCCGATTTCTGACTGCTCCTCAACTTTAGCTAATATGCACTGACACAGAGTACCTGATGATCTAAGAGGCCTGGACGGGTCATATTCCCGAAGCATCTCTGTGATATATTTTGGACCTAAACCATTGAACTGTGAGCATTATTATTATTATTTTAAAGTCTTTTCTGTAGTGTACTGGAAGCCAATGCAGGGATTTGAGAATTAGAGTCATGTGATCTGCTTTTTTTGTTCTAGTTGGAACTCTGGCAGCCGCATTCTGAATGAATGAAACACACTCAGGTTCATTTCTTTTGTCTAAACACCTGACGGCGTGTTATTAAAACACAAAGCAGTCACAGGTTAATGTTTTTATCCCTTTGTCAGGTGGAGCCACTGATTAGTGACGCTGTAACCGTCACACAGCCTCGTTTTTGTCAAACTTATCGGATCGAGGAGGTTCAGTATTAAGACTGGTCTGAACCTGTAGACCAGTCTGAGGCGCCTTTTATCAAACCGGCCCCGGGCTGACGTGCAGTTAATGTGAAAGTTAAACCTGACATTTTCCATCATCAGCACAACTAAGTAAGTAACTCCTGCAAAAGTTTGAGCCCCGGTGGCCTGACGCAGCTCAGTGTGATGATGTAAGAGTCTTAGTTCTAATGCTGACGGACAGACGAGGCTCAATGTGACACAGGCTGGTTGGGCAGAAGGCAGGGCGGCTAACAGAAACGGACCGCTGACTGTCCACGCACGCACGCACGCACGCACGCACACACACACACACACACACACAGGTCTGTCACAGTTTAACAGTTACCTCTGGCTCTGCTCTCCCTCATTCTTTCTTGCGTAGTCACCATTTCTCACACTCCATCTCTTCTTTCTGTCCTGTTTCCCATGTCCTTCCTTCTGTTACCATAGCAACAGAAGAGCGGCCCTCCACTGAAAAGGGCATACGCCTCGCGGGCCCCCCCTCTCATCTTGCTCGGAGTTGAGGATGAGGAGGAGGAAGGAGCTCAGGGAGTATGTTTGAGCCACAGCATCCCCTCTGACCGCCACTCACCCTCTCACCTCTGTGACCTTTGACCCTGCAGCTTCAGCCTCTGTCCTATAGGTGGAGCTGTGAGGCTGCATGAGAGTGCTGTGCCACTGATTTCTAACAAACCTGTGCTGAACGTGACACCGTACGGCGGATAACGCTGTCTGTCATTTCTGTTGGGTGAAAACATCATGGCTGAGTTTGTTAAACCATCAATCAGACACAGAGGGTTTTTAGGCAGTAATTATTGTGTTATATTATTAATATTATTGTAAAACTATGAGGTTTTCATCCAATGGTGCTATACTGCTGTTTGGCATGCATCGTGCACAATAAAATAATGCTATATATCATCATATATAAAGGTAGTTGCATTTTTTAATGCTGAATAAAACAATGGAATAATAGAAAGACAAATTTACTCACAATGTGAACTCTATTCCCGTGTTATATAATTTTTATTCATTGTATTGTATTGTAATGTATAGTTGGCATCTTACTTGCATATTTAACTGAGAATATGTCAGGTTTAGGTAAAAATCAATGAATTGTACTTCAGTTGTTTATTAGATAATTGTATCTGTAAAAAAAAATGAGAAAAGCCTTTTTAAGATTTTGTTAAAATAATCACAAAACTAATTATACAGTTATTGTTAACAAATCTACTGCATGCATCTTATATATTCGAGGCTCATTAAGTCAAAATGAAACAAACTGTGGCTGTGAAACGTCACTTAATATGAATAATGTGGAAACAAACAGAAATTAAAGATTTGTTTTTTTCTGGTTCGATAAAATACATTTAAAGATATATTTTTTTAATCTGGTTAATTCTTTTATCAGCATATTCATCAGTTCAACAATGAACACAATGAAACAGTGTGCACTCAGTAATACAGTATATAGCAACAAATACTGTCCTCGCTTGTTTCCTTTCCTCTTGTTTCCTCTTCACTTGTTTCCTTTCCTCTTGTTTCCTCTTCATTTGTTTCCTTTCCTCTTGTTTCCTCTTCTCTTCACTTGTTTCCTTTCCTCTTGTTTCCCCCTCTCTTCACTTGTTTCCTTTCCTAGTTTCCTCTTCTCTTCACTTGTTTCCTCCTCTCTCCTCTTGTTTCCTCTCTCTTCACTTGTTTCCTCTCCTCTTATTTCCTCCTCTCTTGTTTCCTTTCCTCTCCTATTGAAGTGATGATTAATCCTTCTCTTTTCCGTCACAGTGTGATCACAGTCTGCATCCTACACTTAACTCATAATTCTTACAGTGTGTTTTACATTTAATGTGTGTGTTTCTGTCTGTTCTCTATGAACCTTAAGCTGGATTTGTGTCTTGTTTTTTTTCATGTATTTTTTTTTTTATTCCTAAGTCAATGATAAATCCACCAAAGTCCAACACTGTTTGAAGTGCAGTTGTAATCTCTCCTTTTAAAGCAGCATGTTTTGGCCTGTCTTTAACAGCTCCTGTTGAAGACAGCGCCCCCTGGAGGATCATTTCATGCACTGTGGATTGAAACAGCTTTTTGCTCACACTGCTGCTGTTTGCATTTGTGTTGCTCTGAAGGCTTTGAAGTAAACATGCTGAATGAACTCATGCTCCCCCCCCCCCCTTTTTCTTAAGTTCCAGCCCAGAGAAAAGGGGCGGATGAGATTTCATCGACTACAGAATGTCCAAATAGCGCTGGACTTCCTCAAACAGAGACAGGTACGTATATATAAACAAAACAAAAATGTATAGACTGGATTTGTACATTTATGCTGAGAATTTATCAACAATCTTTGTGTTTCCAGATGATTCCCTGTAGTTTTCTAGAATGTAAAACTCTTATTTTTTTAATTGTGTTGTACAGTTGCTGAAAAAATTATTAGACCACCCCTGATTTTAATGTCTGGTCCAACTAAAGGTACATTAGTTTGGACAAATATAATGATAACAACAAAAATATCTCATAATAGTTTAATTCCAGAGCTGATATTTTTCCATTTAACATGTTTTCTTGATAAAAACCAAAATCAGTTCAGTTCTTACATCATTATCTATTCATTGTACTGGTAAAATCAGTGCTTTTATTCATTCCATGTTTTATTTTCTGTCTGTTTTAGTCACATGACCCACACAGGAGTTAGGACTGGATTGCATAATCATTGTTTTTGATGACTTTTGATGGTCTAATATTTTTTTTTTTCTGTAACTGTATGTATCTCTAAAGATAAACTGATCAGTCTTTCTCTTGGCATTTGAAGGAGTGAGCTGTGTTTTAGTCCCTGGTCCTCAGTTCTCTTTCCTAAATTCCTGCTGAATAATTGAACAAACACCCTCCAAAAACAGAATAATGCAGCATTCCTTTAGCACTGCGGTTTGGATGAAATGCCGTGCAGTAAACCTGTCTGAGTATCATGTTGACTGGTTTGTATGTGCTACAGGAAGCTAAGCTAACACTATAAATGTTAACATTCAAACTCATTTATTTATACCTTTATCCTTCAAATGTTCATATTGTGGACACAAATATGGCCTGAAATGTTTAAAAATACTGATCTGGAAAAACGTATAGAAGTCCTGACTACATCAGGACGTGTCTGGTTACACAACAAAGGTTTGGCACGTTCACTCAATCATTAACATCTTTTAAAATATCTCTAATTCTGGGCAGGTTTTCCTGTTATGAGATGTTGACTGTGAATATTTTGAGGATGATATAACTTTTACAGCTAAAATCACCTGGATTCTATTATATTAACACATTGTTAAGTGACTGGACGAGGCTGATGATGTGTTATGTGTAATTTTTTTGTGCTCTTAACTATGATTTCACTGTACGGCCTTGTGTCTTATTTCCTTTAATGTAAAAATCTTATTTTATTTTATCATATTCGCTCAGTGTTACATATTTCTATTACTCATACAGCTTCTATTTAACGATAAGGGCCTCTCACATTCCCATATGTTTTGGTGTTTGTGTGAACCGAATGGAAAACTCCAAACATTCCTGGTGTTAAAAAGAGGCTTATAAAGACCTTAGAACGGGGGGGGGGGGGGTAAAAAACATTTTGGTTAAGGGGCCACATTCATCCCAATACGGCCTGTATTGGGCCCGAGAATTAAAATAATATCATAATAATATATAAATGATATAAAATCCACAATTATATGTGTAATTACTATGTTTTAGCATGAAAAAAAAGTAAAAAATTGTGTTATTAAAATGTTTCCATCTACAAAATATCCTTTAAAAACATGAACTAAAAGAAATTTATTAAGAAAAGGGTGCAATTTTTTTTACAATTCATTCCATTATTTGGCCTCAGTTCCTCATTTTCACATATTCATTACAGTTTCCTCCCACTGTACCTCTTTCAGCCCTCATTTTTATGAAACCGCATCTCTCGTCTGTTTCGCTTTGTTTCTTAGAGACAACAGTAATAGTGTACCGACCTTATCTTCCTCTGAACCCTGTTGGCGTTTCAGTGCAGATCTAATTATACGGCATGGGTGGCGAGGCTTCGCCAGAGGCACCAGACTGAACGAGGGTTCGCAGAGCCTCGTACTTGTAATTGACAGAGTCGTTTTTCATGCTTTATATGCAGAAATGGAAACTAGATGTACTTTTTCATGTCACTGGTCCAATCTGGTTTAATAGTTACTAATGTGAGGCTATTTTTAGCATCATTTATTATATTAGATCAAAAAATTTAATTATGTTGAACATGAATCTCAAAGATATCACATAGTTTGACTAATATCTTAAGATTAAAAATTGAATTTATTGAAAAATACTTATAAAGGACAATATTTTATTGAATTTTTACATTGTTATATTCAAATGGTTTTAAATCCTGGGCCTTCAACAGGTGGTCTCTGGTCTGGTCTTTAAGGTTTTTCATCTTCTTTAGTGCTGTGAATAAAATAGCTGTAGCTATTATAGTATGTATTCCACCTGGATAATACAAACACAGCAGGAGCAGGACTTTAAAAAAGAACGTTTCCCATAACAATCTCCATCTCCAGTGGATGTTTGGGTGTTTTCTCATTGGTCTCTCTATTATCTGAACAACTGTGGCATAAGAAATGTCTCAAACTGAACCACATCTGCTCTGTTTTCACATCCCAGGTCAAACTTGTGAACATTAGGAATGATGACATCACTGACGGCAACCCCAAACTGACGTTGGGCCTCATCTGGACCATCATCCTTCACTTCCAGGTCTGTGCTCTTCACTTTCTACTCTGCTGCTCCTCGCTGTGTTTCCTGTTGGAGTTGGTTAATGCTAATTTCACTGAAACTACAATGTTATTATTCCTTTAATTGTGCTCTGGAACAGCTCGCCATGCAGCAAAAGGCTTTTAGATCCGGCCCATAATGAAATAATATCACTGGTTCATTATGTAATAATTGAATAGGGGTCTTCGTTGGTACTGATGAGATTAGATCTGAATTCTCGAGGGATTTAATTGTCAGAAAATGGCTCCAAATATGGACTTAGTTCATATGTTGTCTTGGTGTCTCGGTCCAGCTGTCAGGACTATCAATGCCAGGATGATTTCTGTTAAATTATGCAACAGTAGAAGTTGTTTCCTTTCACTGGGATGGAGATCAGTCAGTGTGTGTCGATGTTCATGCATGTGTTCTTCTGATCCAGACCCAGTGTTGTGTTTTTCCTGCCACTGTGAGGGTTTACTTTACTATTTCAATCTGTTTAGATGGAATAGAAGCATCCGCTGTGGTTGGGAACAGAAAAGACTTGCATTTAGAAATGAAACCTTGTGTTTCCGTGTAATAAAGTCAACACATGGCTGACAGGATGGTGCTTATGTGGCTGGATTTGTGTTGAATGAATGAAGTGTGCCCGTTTTTACTGATATGTGGACATTTGTGTCATGTGATGGTGTTGCCGGTCTTATACAAAGGCCTTTGGGCAGAGCTTTGTTGTAAAAGATGTCCCTAAAGGAGGCTTCAGTTTGACAGTCAGGCACTAAAACTGCAAAAGGACCAACATGTTCAGTCCTTAAACTTCTGTCTGAGCCAGAACTGTGGTCTAGTTCATTTATACTGGGTTTGTGCTGCTGTCACTTCATGCATCACCGTGTGAGTGGGAAGATTATGCCATAAATAAACATGACTGCACATATGGACTCTCATACCCAAACATATAAACAGTTGCTGTAACTGATTATTTTTAACAGAGTATTTATTGTTAGCGAAACACAAACAGGTAACAGTTTTATTAGTTTTCCATTCTTTGCATGCATAAAATGCCTCATTGTTAGGTTTAACTGCTACAGCTGTTGCCTTTAAAGAGTCAGATGCAGCGTTTCTGCTGGTAAATCTTTGCTGCCACACCATTACATACATTTGATACAAAAGTCATCACCGTTGCATTAGACTAATTATATATATGTGTAATATATAATAGGCCTCCTGGCTGATTTTGTGGGGAGGCAATGCCCCTCAAAAGAAAATTTGCGAAATTTCAGGAGGTAGGGAAGAGGTTAATGAGCTTCAGCAGCAGGAGACATAGAGGAATCAGTAACACGTGTTAAGTTTCACTTTCACTTTGCATGTGACCATATTGAATTGCACAGCCCAGTGTATACCCCCGTTATTCAATAAATAGGACGGAACCTGGCTGACCCATGTACACCCCCTGATTACACACCGCCATACACTGAAAATGTATGCATAGAATATAAAGTATGCTTTGTCTAATGTCACTCCTTACATGTCATCCAATCACACAAGTTGATTTTTCGCTGGTGCTCTGTTCAGTCCAGTCAGTCATGTGGGCTGGGGTTCATTCGCTCCGATTGCTGTTGTGGATTAAATGTTCCTGCATTGCTATAGCCTCCAGACAGGGTTGTTCTCAGTTCAGATCATTACAGCAGGACTCAATTTGCAGTCAGTCGAGTCACACATTACCAGCTGTGCAACACACAAAAGCAATTTAACACAAAGAAGAAAACAGTCTTTGACTATCTTTAAGTGTGATTTCACCCTCAGCTCTGAGGTGACCTCCACCATCTGCATAAATGTGGAGAAAAAACCCAAAACCAAAATAGTGGGTGCAAAGTTAAGAGGAGGGTGTGGATGTGGTATTCAATGACATCCACAAAACATAGGAAAAAGGAGAGCTGCATGGAACTGACCACTTACTGTATATTATCAAGTACTGCCAAACCATCTGAGAATCTGAGACGAATGAGTCTGGTGGTGCCTCTATTATCACCGAAGCACAGATCAGAATAAGTCCTAAACTGCTGATTCTATGACTGCATTTGATAAAAAGCTAAAACACAAACATTCCAGTGATAGCTAGTCTAATATGTTCTTTAAAAAACGCAAAAAGAGCCAAAACACATGGCTGAAACAAACTCTACTAGCAAGTTTTTTGTTGATTTGGCAGGTTTTTACGTCAGATGCCCTTCCTGACACAACCCTCTGTATTTATCGGGCTTGGGACCAGAACAATGAGACACTGCCCCCTTCTGGCTACAGGTGTCTATGCTTTATTACAATTATTCTAATAGTTCAACAAGAATGAAGTTATCCATCATAGTGAAAATCTTCTTAACATGAAAACTATAAACTAGTAAAGTGTTGTGTAGCTTATTTCAAGGTCATCTTTTTCAGCTCCGTGTAGTTTTAATCACTATCGTTTAACATTCAAAGCAGTTTTACAACATTAAAAAAATAAGCTCATTTACAACAGCTTGAAGTTGCCTTTAATGGATAATATCACAAAAAAAAACCCGTTAAAGCTCCTGTGTTCATTTTACTCATAAGGTACTGACATTTGGTATCGCATAATTCAATGAATCAAATCCTAATCACATCAGCCTGTGTGATTATATTATCATTTAAGGCTGGGATGTAAAGTTATAGTGCTTAGTGCAGCTTTTTGTTGCACATTTTGCCATTGCAATATTAGGTATTTTGATGTTATGCAGTTGTAAAAATGAAGACTCTACTCCAAATTAATTAAAAAAGAAAAGTAATAGAAGCAAAAATATACTACTTTTAATTTTACTGAAGGTATTCATCTGTATTCTCCTTTGCAAAGGAAGCCTTCACTTACCAGTTGATTTTTGCATCAAACAAAAATAATGACGAATATCACTGTTTTCTTTAGTTTTGTCATTTCTTTGTAGTTTTGTAAATGCACTGGAACATTAATTTACCGTCCATATGTTCTGTACAAATGAATCATCTTCTTCTTTTGGCTCCAGACTGTTTTCTTTTTCTTTTTCTGTCCTAAAACTACTCTTTAGATTGCAAAGGTTGCCGACCCACGCGCTTGATCTAGGAGGGTTTACAGAAATGGAAAAATAATGAACACAAGCTCTATTTTATAACGATGTGGTTCGCAGTGACACTAAACAGAGTGGTGTACTGTGTAAAACATGTAAAATAAAAGTCAAAGGTTTTTTGTTTTTTTTTTTAGATGTTTTGGGTTTTTTTTAATTTTATTGTAGTTTAAGTTGTATGTTTAACATGACATGTCTTAATGAGTAATCTGTGCGTTCCCCACAGTAATGACTTGTCTTGTTCTATAGTATCTCATTTGTTGCATAAAATGCTCACATTAACAGGATTCTTTCAAACCAGCATTCTCATATTTCATTCCAGTACAGACATGTTTAGGTTGTAAAAGCTCTTTAAAACTTAGAGCGAACTGGTTGACTTCTGCAGTTGACCACTTCAGTGTGCTGCGATTTGACCTTTAACAAGGTGAAACTGCCGGCGCGTTGCCATGGAAACATGAGTGCATGACACCCTGGCGACTGTTTCGCTGAGAGTGAGTCAGCAGAACGTGGCGTTACAGAGAGTTAGTGATGGAGTGATGCAAGAGGAGGAACAGAGGAGTAACCCACAGATGATGAACCCACAGGGGGACGGCTGGCAGAGGCTGCAGGAGTTTCATGAAAGGTGGAAAAGGCAGGTCAGAGAGGGAATAGTTTCACAATTTCCAGAGTTCATTGGGTTTACTGGATGACGACAGCTTTCTATTAGAGCCGCAGTGAGAAAATCCACTCACAAAGGAAGAACTCTGCGTTCCCACAGCATCTTAATGGGGAGATGGTTTACCGTGAACACGTAACGGGAGACTGGGACCGACTGAAATATGTCACATGACGCCTTTTCCACCGTGTATCACCTCAAGATGGATTGTTGTTATTGATTAAATGAATGTTGTGTCATTTGCACAGAATCATGACAGAAATATTCACCCTAGATCAGCGCTGCTATCTATCATTTCCACTTTATTCCCAGCAGTCACACTGGTCTGCTCATAATGACTGTGGTGATTAAAAAGTCATTTTTAGTAACATGCCTCTGGGTGTGTGTGACCAGGACGTTAAATTAGTGACTAAGCATATCAGACAGGAGCCTTTTCATTGGGCTAGTGTGGATTTTTCACTGGTGTTTGTCCATATTTTGTCTTGTATGACTCTGAAAATGTGCACCTGTATGTGTGGTGGAGTGAACTGAACCCCCACACCTGCAGGACATGCATTTCTTAACATGTGTACATGCCATCACTTAATGTAACTTCATGTATCATGTTTGTAGTTGCCCAGTTTAACCACTAGGTGTCACTAGTTGACACAGTATCACAGATAATTTGCTGGAAGTTGCTAACCAAACACAGACCTCTCCATCTGAAGACCCGCCTCCTGATGCACTGTGTCTGCCTGTGATTGGATAACGCGGCTGTGTGTCACTGTTAATCTGAATGTGTGAGCTGCGGAGGAGATGCATCACTGCGCCTCTGACCTGCTTTAAGGCACAGCCGCCTTATTTGTGTTGCTATTAACTACACATTCAGTCCTTATTACATCAGTTCATCACCATCAGTGTCAGTTTAAGGTGCACATTCCTCAGGCTGCCGGACTGTCGGCCAGAAGAAGTAAAGTGAGTGACGTTAAGAAGGAAGTCCTATTCTCAGAAGTGCAGCATTAGTATGAATGCAGAGGCCGAAACGGCCAAAACAGCAACTAAAAGGCTCAGCTCGTATTCATCTGAAGTGCTTTAGAAACCCCTAAGCTTCTTTATCTACTCGACATTGGTTTAAATGCTGCAGCAGTAGCAGTAATATCTGCTCAGAGCAACATAATGAAGTGGACCCTTATCAGAGTAATTGTATTTTTTACTCTGTGGTGGATTTGGGCAGTGATTTAGACTTTTAAATTTGCCCACAGCTGAAAAAAGAAAAAAGCTTTAAACAGTATTTGCTTCGTGCAATCTTTGATTTTCACAGCACACATGACTGTGCAGGATTTGACATAAAAATAAAAAAAAATCACACAAAATTTTTATAAACCTTTTTGATGTGTGCAATTTATAATGTTATACTCATTACTCCACAGAAATTTTATGTAGATTTTTCCATGAAAAAGAGTCATCTTGTGCCCAGCAGATGAACTTTAGTATATCATTAGCCTCATCGCATAATTGCCAATGTCATATTTTTCTCAGGTCATCGCTAATGATGAAAAATGAAGCCGCAGTGTAAGGAGAGTAAAGTTACACAGATATCACAATTTAGCCAAAAATGCAACTGAGAAAATTATGGATGTAGAAATTCCACATCCTTCTTTGAGGCTGCAGGAGAATAGAACCATTTTCTACTGAGGTAAACATTACATATGAAGCTCAAATCAGTGCGTTTTTGTTTTATATTTACTTTTATGTCCTGTAACATGACTTTATGGGATCTTGAAGATTTGCTTTTCAGATTTTAGAGCACAGTTTGAGCCTGGAATGTGCTCTAATCTTCACATCAGTCAGTCATCTTTACGCACATTATCAATAAAAAAAAAAAGTCATATGTGATCAAAGAGCGGTGACGGTCTGATGTACGTCGGTCGTGTCTGCCGAAGAGCTGACGCCGGGTTCAGGAGAAGGCTGTGGTCTTGTTACCACAGTTCATGATGGCATGCAGCCACAGCGAGGGCATGAAAGCCTCTGGGACTTGATTAGTGCTCGTCTCCCATTGGCTCATGCCTTTCCTTGTGTGTGTTGGTCTCTTATGCTTTCTGGTTAATGAGAGGAGATGGATTACCGCTGCTTTCACCAGAGTACTGCCTGTTAGTGGTCGCCGTCCACGTCATTCCTCATGTAAATGTTTCCCACGTATTAGGCACTTATATGCAAAATAGTATGACTTCATACTCACTGATCTACTGCAGTGTTTGAGCCACGATGAACTGTATAGAATCACATATATGAGCGTCAGCAGATGGAGTTTATAAGTGTCCTCTAATGTAGGAGGGAGCTAAATAAGATTTATTCAGAAATAAATTCATATTTCATTGATTTGATTGGCATTTTTTGTAATAATAAATAAAATAAATTAAAAATCCCTGAACCTGAACTTTTTTTTTACCTGATTAACAGACGTAAACCTAAACATATTCAATATTTAGTCATAAAAAAGAAAGTTTCAGGCAGACAATAACCACATTGATTTTGTTTTCTGTTTTTCTTCTATATGCTAACGGTAATGCTTTTAAGCCTCTCATCAAGCTATCTTCAAGTTCAGATTTATTAATAATTCATTAATGGCAACCTCTATCGATGAAATGTCTACAGTGTCATGTGCACGACTACCTGAAACCACAGTGTATTTGGATTTGTAGCCTGATTTTTGATTATTTTTTCCCCTCAGTTGCTCTTTTATGGACTGTTATTGCTTGAAACTGCCTTTAAAAACATATTGAAAAACCTGTTTCATCCTTAATCTGGTGGATTTGCTCTGTGTAACATCATAGTATTTCATCACATTGATGGACAAATCCTGTAAATCCCAAATTATGACATAATCACCTTTTGAACTTTGATTTTGACATTGTCTGTGAAGGATTAGCTCCCGCTGCATAAATCTATTATGTTGACATATTTCTATTGTTTCCATGTGTTTGTTTAATGCATCTCACATCATTTCTGTTTTTCTGTCCCTCATCTTTCTCTTAATTCCTTCAAATCGTCTTATTTGATCCTTTTCTTCCTTCTCTCCTTTTTCCTCCAGAGATGTAGCACTGTTTGTTTGTATTAGTTACTGCTTTTTGTAAATATTATGTAACCACTAGGCTATATCATGACAAAGCTGACATATGTTGTATATTATTTACAACCGCCCAATTGATTCAAATCTGGACTGACTTTAGGGATAGTTTTGTCATAAATGAAGAACATTATACAACACTTAGCGGAACATTTAGCTAAGAATATGAAATGACATTGTTTGGAAGGAGCATGAGGCAGTACAGTCCAATGAACACAAGTAGTTTATGAGTGGAAGCATTTAATTTATTTACTTGTGTCGAGTAAATGAAGCTACATTCATTCCGAGGAAAGGTTACGCTGCAGACAAAGGTCAAGTTCATTGAATAGGCACCGATGAAAATGGAACTAAACAAGGCTCATTTAACAAGCGTTGGCTTTGTAATACTACTTCACAAATAGATCAGAAGAAAAAGATTGAAAAATGTACCGTTGGATGTTTTCACTTCCGTTACATCCTCGTCAGGTGATGTCTGCTAAGTAGAAAGTATAATTGTGCTACTTAAAGGCTACCACTAACATTCAATCTGAAATGTTGTGTTACTTAATGTATGGTTGTGAATCCAGCTAAAATGTAAATATGAAAACTTTGATGCTTCCATTTGAATAACATCAATTCAACCTTCAACCACAAATGATTTATATGTGTATTCATTTCAGCTGTATTATGCAAACTGTAAGTATTCTATTTAGACACTTGGAGTAGAAAGCTGTCAAGCTTTCTGGCAGCAACGCATTGATATATTCTTCCCATAACCTCATAACCTGTAGCTTGACAGGCAGATAAAGTCAAGAGGGGAATAGATGGAAGGAGTGAAACAGATTGAAAAGTGCATTTGATCCTTATTTGTGCTGCAAAGACACAACTGCCAGTTTCAGATTTGATTTCTTTTTCCCCCATGTTGCAGCCCACCATTGAGGAAGCTTTTGGGTCAAGTGTGTGTGCTTGTGAGTCTCTGTGGTATAGAAAGCTGTTCACTAACAGCTGAGAGAGAGAGAGGAAGAGAGCTAAAGAGAAAGCTAGAGAGAGAGAGAGCAATGAGGAAGCAAATATGAGGAGGAGGAGGAGGAGGAGGAGAGCCAAGGAGGGAGGGGTGGATTGTGAGAGTGAGAGATCGAGCAGAAGAGAGTGTGAAGCTGCAGCAGCCGGGAGATAAAAGCTTTTCCCTCCCGCTACCGGCATCTGCAAGCGAGGGATAGAGCGGAGAAGCGAAGCCAGCCGAGGGAGAGGCGAATCCAGGCTGCATGCTGTCACTGGAGCACCCGGCTCGAACTGATCCGCAGGCCTCCAACCACAAAACAGGACAAGACACACTGGTGTACACGTATGCAGAAGGGCTCACAGCTGACCAGGGGACCGCCCAACCTTGCAGGCACAAACACACACACACTCTGTCTTGAACAGCTGCTCACTTGCTGTTCTTGTAGCTTTCACCGTATCAATCGGATCAATCCAGCCATGCTTGTCCGACGGAGCCACAGTCTCCTTTAGTCGGGGGACGCCCTGTGTTCCTTTTCCTGCGGGTCTTTGTTTTTTAAGGAGAGTGCAGAACCCTGTTATGCTGCCGTGCTGTGTGTGAAGTTCAGGACTAACCTTCAGTGGATGCTAAATACTCTTGGCTCTACTCCAGATGCACATCTGTATGTGAAGTAGGTCTGTCTGTTAAAGCTGCATCTATCAAAGACTCAAGTTAACCCAACTGAGGACAAAGTCTTTTGCTCCTTCCAACCTCTTGTGCCCCAGAGTCCAGCTGCCTCTTCATAATTAGATCAGGTGGACGTGAGGAGCTATTCAGAGACGAAAAGGCACCAGAGAGGAACACGGAGCAAACAAGAGCTTTTTCTTTTGCCTTTTTGCCTCGGTGTAACAGCCTAAATACCCCCCACCTCCTGCAAACTGTGGATTTTGCCAGACTGTTGCGTCGTCGCACTGCACCACCTGATGAAGGGGAAGCTCGCCTGGCAGACTTGACAGCAGGACACAGGAGGTTTATGATTGGACAGCAATGGATCACTAGTCAACTCTGGAACCTCAGGGAGTCGGGGAATCTCTCGACTGGTATCCAGGGTAGAGGCATGTGATGCTAAGCTGTCTGGGGAGAGGTGGAGCCTGTCTGCATTCAGCTGCACCCTACTTAAGCTACACAGTCACTATTGGCATTTTTTTGGCCTTTGGTGAATTATTCCACAGGTATCTGACAGTTGTGGATGATGAAAAGGTGCGTGTGAACTTTACCTTCAATCTTTCAATGGGAGAATTTAATGCCAAGGATTTTTACGACATATTGACAACAGCCCTTTAACAGGACAAACACACATGTGACGTTAGCTCAATGAGCAGGATAAATTGTGGGAGGATGACGAGAAGGCGCACGGGGATGGGAAGCCAGCCGATGCTCTGATTGAGTATTTAACAAGCTGTCAGAGTATTGGCTGCATCTTCTAGCAATCTGTGGCAGCATTGGCTGACTGCACACTATCTCTCACCCACGACCAATCTGGATACTGTGCTGCTTCTGCAGAATGAGACACCGAGCTTTGCCTTTACTACGCAGGATATCGACAACATCACTATTAATGCTGCTTCCACTACGACTACCGTGACGGATAGGATTCCTGTGCATCTGTTCTGCGACGCTGACTTCTGTTACACATCCTAATTCCATAGTCTTCCACTGAAATAATATTACAACTGTTGAGGAGGGAGGTGTCATTAATTCATGAACTTTGGTGGCAACTGGACCGGAGAATAATCAGGTTGGAGTTAACACCATCACCCCTGGAATTAATGACAATATTCACCACTGTTTATCCATGGAGGAATCTGAAAGGAATCACAGAGGAATATAGCTTTTATTTTCAACGTCACTGAGTGGTAATCATCTTCCCTGTTTAAATATTGAATCAAAATGTGAGATGAGACCGCTTCTGATCTCCACACTTTCAGGATTCAGGCAGCACGCACAGATTTTCACACACAGGCACATGCAATGTATTGTGAAGCAGCCGGAGCCTCAGTAATGGGCTGAATACCACCGAACTGCACTGCATTTTTCTCTCTCCCACACTTATCATCCTGACGCTTCGCCTTACCTACTTACCTGCCAGGAACTCGGTGATAAATCAGCTGCCTGAACGTTACCACATGTGTTTTTCCTTCTTCTGATGACATGTCCTTGTGTCCTTGACTGTGACCACAAGTCTTCCGGGATCAAGAAAACAGAACAAGTAAAGCAGACAGCTGACCGCATGTACATAGAGCAGAGATCAGACTGGCCAATGCCTGGCCTGTATACGAGTCAGGTGAGGCAAAGGGAAGAGGGAGGACAGTATTCGCTGTGACATGTCGGCCTGCAGCTGCCTGCCCCATGACTGAACCAATAATTGCCTGAGGTGAAGCCTGACTTTCGCTCTCTTTCCTCCAGTGACAGCTCGTTCCATCTCGCATCGCAGTTCGAGTTATATTTAAGGTGGTGCCACAGAAAAAATGGATTCGAGCCTGCTGTCCTTAATGTTCCTTACATTACTCTGAGATGTCAAATTAACAAGGTCCTGTCATTCACTTGCCAGCCTATCTGAACGTTTCTGCTTCATTTATAGAGCGATGACATTTGCTGAAAAATAACTGGAATGGCTGTGCAACACTGAATGAATATTAATGTGACTCTCAGATAGACTGACTGTTTGTCCTTGCTGTATTTTCATATTTTGAACACTGTTCTCCTCCATCAAAGCAATGGGAAACTCAATGGGCTGTGTCAGACCTCCCCGAGATGGCCAACTGAGTGGAGTCCCCCCACTTTCACCAAAGAAACGGTTACGTTTCAGACGTAAGCACAAGGGCAAGAAATCCAGGAAAGGGGAGGTAGACCTCGATGACTCCGAGCAGCAAAGGAGCCACGATCGCGATGAAAGAGAGGAAGAGGATGAAGACGATGAGGAAAAGGCCACAGTTATAGAAGCAGCAGATTTTAGCAGCGCAGCTAGGACAGCCCTCATACCAGTGCCTGGAAACCAGTTAACTCATTCCCAAACTAATGTGCACAGTAATACCCTCTCCCCGAGATCTGTGAGTGCCGCTGTCAGTGGTCTCTTGGGCAACAGAATATTTGAAGTGTCCCCTAAGCCCAGTCCAGCCTGGAGAGGAGTCTTCTGCCTTCCTGGTGAAGAAGACACCGTTAGCGCTATCATTGATGTCTCCAGCATTCCCAGTCAAACCACCACCACCACCCCAGTCAACACAGCTCCGGCACTGGGCAGTGCAACCCCAGGTGGTGGGAGGGTCTGTCGTGTTAAGGAAAAAGTTCAAGGGGTACTGGAGAAACCGTGGATTCTCCGGCAAAAGAAGGAGAAGAAATACAGAGGGAAGTCAGAGAAAGAGGAAAAGGGGGACGGAGGAGGAAAAGGGGGAACTGAAGGGACGTCAGGTGCAGCCCAGACACCTGTGGACAGGGAACATAAAGGTGTGGTTCACATCCGGGAGGTGGATGGTAAACTGTGTGTTGTGAGGACGGTGTACCCCAGTGACTATGGTTCTCCGGTGTGGAGGGGGGAAAGTGACAGTGAGGGGCCTCAGGCCTTGTCTCCAGTTGCAGGGAATCTTCAAAAGCCAATTCAGGATGCTATGTTTGTCCGGGGATTTCACTTGGACACTCCAATTCGGGCACAAGAGCAGTCGTCTCTTTTGGAGTCCGGCTACGCTAGCGACCTGCCGCTGACCTCTCCAGAAACAGCAGGCACCACCCCCAGTCAGACAGACTGGGGAGGGCTGACCAGTAGCTCTTCAGAGAGACTGGACTCCATGGTGGAAAGTTGTCTGTCGCTGCAGCAACACGCAGCTGTAAAATACCTGCCACAGGTTTGAGCACATCTACCTCTGTCTGTCTGTTGTGTTTCATTCTCTTACCCCCCAGTCCTCAGACACATTTTTCTGTCATTTCTGAGTCTTGTAGTCTTAGATAATGGGCAAATCAATTAATAATGAAAATAGTGGTTAGTTTAAGCTCCTCTGTGGGTGTCAAGTAGTGTTTTTCTTATAGGAATTAACACGTGTTAAGAATGAGAAGTACAGCAGGTGTTTCCAGACTTAGCAGCAGATTTTCAAGGCTTTAGACTTCTATCATTCAATGAAATGCACCTGGCTTCAACACTTTTTCCTAAACCGTCATAGAACATAAAGGGAACTGGTGATGGAGGTTTTGAAAGGAGCTGTGTTGAATGCTTGGAGGACGATGAGCACAGTACACTTTTCTAACATGGATCCATTTTTTTTTCTCATAAATGTATTCCATGCACATTCAGGTATTTCATCAATTTAGTCCTGTTACCATTCTCAGCAGCCATTTCTATTCTGCAATGTCAAACTAGATAAAACAGCCAAACTTTAGGTCTCTTTAGTCATTTTTGCTGTTTTCCCTTCATGTGTTTTAGAGGTGTTTGTGCAACATTACATTAGACAGCCAATAACCTGTGATATTAGAAGTAGGTCCAAGCATGCTGCATCCTCATAGGCTCACTGATGCTGAAGAGATTTAGCCTTAGGTATTGAAATTCAGTACAAATGACGAGGCATTCTTTTTTTTTTTTTGTTATACCTGCATAGTTACTGCCACAAAGGACTGATACCCAGCCTTATTTAAAGCCTTTTCCCAGTATTAAAAGGTGCTTTCAGAGCTGTATATCCATATGAGCTGGTGGTTGGTGCTTTTGCTTTTTTTAGACCATGTTTGTTGTCATGAAAGGTTATATATGTGTTTTGTTATCAGCTCTCGAAAGGCTTCTCTGCGTTTTTCCTCTTCTGTCCCCAGAGTCTAATCAACACACCACAGACTCCACTCCATCCTTTTCCCTCTCTCCCTCTCTTTCTATTTGTCTCCTTTTGTTTCTGGTTATTTTCCACATGTCACACAGACAGATTGGCCAAATGCTTGTGTGAAAGACCAGAGTCATTTCTTCAGTGACAGGGTTATCCTTGTCAGACTGAAACTTGTCATTTCCCGACCATTCAGTTGTCTATTCAGTGTGTGTGTGTTTGTGTGTTTGTGTGTGTGTGTGTGTGTGTGTGTGTGTGTGCGTGTCAGCTTTATGGGTATTGTTTGAAGTCCGAAATACTAATGTGTATGGAATAACTGCTTAGAGAATTCAACTTTGACCCTGAATTTTACAAAAAGTACAATTAAAACAGGAACTGGAATGAGGTCTTTAAATAAGTAAATCAGAAGAAAATGAATTTCTGTTTCACAAGAGCATTTTTTAAATATGGGGACAAAAAAATATAACCTGTAAACCTGGATTACGTTTTAGGCAATTTACAAATGGATATCTGTTCATCATTAAAATATTCAGCTACAAATATGCAATAGAAGAAAAGGAAAATGCATTGTACAACATTCTGTGTTAAGACCCATCTCAGATCTGGTTTGTTTTGGGTGTTTATAATGAGTCTTAAACCTGGGATAAGACGAGCACTCCTTCAGATTGGGGCTGTACACTAAATGTCACAATGCACTGCCCCTGTGATCTTCATCTCATTGTTATGTTAAACAGCATCTGCACTATCCTCCAGTCCTGCTGCACAGTGAAGGTTTACTCCCTCTGTTTTCATTTGTGCTGCACGCTTTGGTTTGAGCTCAGACACACAAATGATTTCATAGAGTTTCTGTTCCAACTACAGCTGTTCAGCTGCTCGGTGCTGCTGCAGTTCCTGCAGTATTAGAGCAGACAGGCTGCGTTCCAAAGGCAGTACAGTAGAGCTGTGCAGCACAGCGGCCAACATGATGTCAGCCTGTGTTTAGTGCTATATGTCTCATTTGATACGCAGTTGCTGAGTCATGAGAAACACTCACAGTCTACAGGATGTAGATTTCAGCTCTATAGAGATCCCTGCAGCATTAATCAATAGTTATGACTCGTCTGTCTTCTCGGTACTTTAGAGGCATGTGTTTGTGTCAGGATCTGTCTGCGTTCAATGTAAAGTGCAGCTGTAGTTTATGTTTTTGTGTGTGATGTCCTGTTTTGCATAAAAAGGGATTTAAAATGTGCATTCATCAGGGAGACGGCCCCTTTGTTGAGCCTCCAGGGGACTCCCATCACACACTGATATCACTCCTCAAATGTATCCATATACTCCATATAATCCCCCTTACTGAGTCGTAACCCCTGTAGTGATCCATTTATCATCACCTCCTCCTCAGTCATCACCGCCTTCTGTTGTTTCAAGTTTTTAATGACAAAAAAATAAAATAAAATGACGAGACAGAAATAACCCTTTAATAAAATAATGAATCTACATTTTTTCCTTTCCTTCCCCGGGTTCCCCTCATTGTCATGGCCTCTCTCCACCCGCTGTTCTCCCCCTCTCTCCACCTACTTCAAAGAGGCCATGTTTCTAAAAGAGGGATCGCCCAGAGCCTCAGGGGGCTGCTTTGGGATCACTGATGTTTGTGACTGGATCATGGCTGTACTGAGAACTACCTACTGTTATCATACTCATACCTCTGTGGATGAGTTTACTGTTTGTCTGCAAACATAAGGTCAACTCAGAAATGCACGTAAACATCTCATACACCCCTCCTGTTCCGTAACCAGGAATTATACAGTGAATGTAGCTTTAAACAAACACATCGCGCTGATACATGTACATAGATATTTACTTCTTACATGGTGTTTACTGACAACACAAACTACCACTGATGACTGTTCTGGAGAGGCATGTTAACGCCTTAATATCATGTGACCAGGATCAGCGTTGTAGCCTATACTTAAGTGGGAATTAGTATGCAGAGTATCTAACTCACTGAATGTGTGTCTGCACAACAAACACTGACCCTGAGAACATTGTTGTATTTCACACTGGCCTTAAATGTCAACTATTTAAATATTAAAATAGAATATTTTTGGTTTTTCATGTATTAGTCTGTATTTGTTTTTTATCAGTCTTTGGAATAGTAATGAAAAAAAAGAGTGATCCACTATCGTCGATGTGTTATTAGTAAAAACAACAGTGTCATGCTGGGAGCCACATGTTGGATCATAAGAGTAATTTCTAAGAAAAAAAAAACTGTTGTTTTTTGTCTTTTTTTGCACTCTAAAAACCCAGCAGTCTAATTTAGCAAAGCAGCTGATGTTAAGTTGGCGCGTTGTAATTAGTGCACAGATTGTTAGCTCCGTTTTATGCATAAACCTAGAGCACAAGTCAGCTGTGTTTACATAGACAGGGGTAGTTAACTGAGCAAAAGTAATGGGGATACATGTAGATCTTGCAGGATACAATCAGGTTGTGCAGCACTTTGAAGTTACGTCGACAGAAAGGCAACAAATATAAGTGAAAACCAACATAAAGCGTCTTAGTCCGATATTGGGCTAACATGTGCCTCCAGAAAAGCCTCAGTGCAGCTTAGGATGGATTCTACAAAGCCCTGTCATAGGATTCATGTGGTTCTCATACTATTCAGGCCTTTCAGTGACCGCTCATGTTGCATGAAGCATGTGGGACATGGCTAATGCTATTCAGCACAAACCTCCTCCTTCATTTCGACATCACAAGTATTATATACATGCCTACTGTGGCCTCCATCAAAAGAAGAAAGGAGAAAAAAACAATACATAGAAATACACTTTATTGCCAAATGTATTTGTTCATCGTCCTTGACTCAAGATCTCAGTTTTTCTTTAAAGGGGATACGTTTTGGAATCAGGTTGTGATTTCTTGTTCCGTTATAAAATAAGTCCAGGGCTCCATGGAGACGCACACATGCTATTTTCTACAGAACTCAAAATGAGTTGTCTGGATTACTTTGTGATTTTTTTTTTTTTAATGAAAGAAATATAAAAAGCATCAGATTCAGTTAGAATACCATGACCAACAGGACTACCATAATCACCAGGTCACCTACATGATGGTATCCATGGCACTGACAAGAAAGGGGCGTGGTCAGCATCAGCTCACATGAACTTAAAGCAATAGAAGAGCTGTTAAATCTACATCAATCAAATGTGAAGTATTTTTGAGCTGGGACTTAAAGTGCACTTTCTTTTAACATATGCGACGTGCGTTAACTTGTTAAAACACGTTTCTGTGGGTATGTCCCTTTTTTTATAGTTGTCGAAACTCCTGAATCTGTTCGCCAAAAGCTGTTTTTTGACTATTCACCGTCCTGGTTTATTCAAAGAAATCAAGTTAAACAAGTAAAGACCCGATTCGGTGTCCAGTCCCATATTATTCCATCGGTGAATGACATATATTCACAGTGAAAATATAGGTTTTATTGATGCCGCCCTCACACAGAGACCTGCATCGATATTCAGATGGTGGATTAGATGCTGTGTACTTGTCTGCAAAGGAGTTTGTAGATGCATACCGAGACAGAGCTCTGCAGGAAGCGCAGCACACTATACATTTGTTTCATCTCCCTGCTACGACTGCACATATTTGTATAGACAGCTGTATATATTATGGGATGTAGAGGTGCTGTATAGAGAGCTGCCCGGTCCTGAATGTAATGAGTAGTGAACCGTTCCTCTGGTTCTCTATTTCGTCTTTAACGTTTGCAGATTCATCCTGTGCATGTGCATCTGTAAGCCGAGCGTCTACTGTTGTGAGGTTTAAGCATGTGTCGTCGTTGGCCTTTGCCCGTCCTTTTTGACTCTTTCCCCCTCCCCCTCCTGTCTTTTTCGGCTGTCGCTGCAGTCTGCTGGCACACACTGGACTTTCATACCACTCAATGTTAGCAGCAGGCGTAGAGACCGGGACAGAGAGACACTTAAAGAGGACGGACCGAAGGATACGGGACATAGAGGCGGGGACGACTGAAGAATACTGATGACAGTAGCAGGAGCCGAGCAGTGACAGATACAGCCTCTTCATCACTCAGCCTTTAGAACCGTGGATGGATAGAACTACAGAGAGCAAATTGAGGAGAAGGAGGAAAATGGCCAAAGCGCCGGTGTTGCTCCGTCAACAGAACACCAAGTTAAAGCTGCTGTCGGTCTCCATGGCAGCTCTGAGGTTAGATTAGTTAACGGGGATGTCCCAAAAAGTAGCTTCAAAGGCCTCAGTGTTCTGCGTTTGTTTTGTACAACACATGTGACTTACAATGAAATATGGAAAGATTCTTTTCTTGTTTCTTAAAGGGCTTGTATTTATTTAAACCCATTTTTATTAGTTTTTTGGTTCATTTATTTGTGTATTCGGACCCTAATGCAGTTTGAATATGAACCCTCCAGGGGCTTGTCATTCATTTTGGCAAAAATCAAGTGGATTTGTAGTTGTTCTGGTTCTTGTTTCAATTCCTTTTTAATTTGTTACGTCTATAAACATTTATATCACAACATTTGTACGTATAAGATCCAGACTTCCAATGAACATTTCTCTGAGTATGACATAATTGTTTGTCAGCATCAGCAGTTGTTGTCCATAATGGAAATATGTAACCTGGAGGGGGCGGGACCTGAAGTGGCTCACATGCATTTAAAGGGCCAGCGCTCCAAACCATCTTCCTGGTGTCATTAGTCATAAATAGGGCTGAAGATGAACCTGTGGAGTTGAATTAATGAAGATTTCAGACCCAAACATTTACAGCTTATGTAGAACACAGGGAAGTGTGTGAAAATACATAATTCCACTTTAAAAAAGCAAAATATCACTCCTTTAATAGCCTAGTTTATGAGATTTAAGTAGATCTAATTTAGTAATAGAGTGTTTATTAGTGTATCATCACTTTTGAGTCTGTCATGTTACATCACCATGTTTCTGTACTAGTTCAGAACAGATTATCTGTCTTCTTCTTTCTGTTTTCTATCGTTAAAGTACATTCTTATCACCTGTACTGGAAAAAATCTAAATCTTTAGAAAGGGAAAAATAAAATAAGACATAATTATACAGAAAGAGTAACTTTTCGGTGAGATATAAGAACTTATTTTTAGACAGATTTTCACTTTTTCCATTGGCAAATTTTTTTATTTATTTAATTTTTTTTTTCTTAATTCAACATTTAATGTGGATCCGAATTAGTATCCCCTTAACCAAGTCCCAGAACAAACACACCAAACACTGGCTCTAACGGGACTTTAGTGTCCATTACGTGTCATTGAATATCACATGCTGCGTCTCTAACTCAGTAGTTTTGCAGTCATTGTATCCTATTATTGTTATAGACTATGGTGGTTTACAGTAGTCTGTTTTGCACTGCCATATTCTTATAATAAACCAAAATATTAGGGAGAGCAGAGTCTTACTTTACCCACCCTTTAGCTAATGATACTGTACAATACAAAATACAACTATTCTGAAGGTTGTAGCATTTTTCTGAAGTATCTTATATTATTTTATCTCTGTTGAATATTTCATTGTATTTCCAAAATTCATCCGTATTGAAAATGAGTTCTTTACCTCTTTTTGTGTCAAACACAGGAATGCAATAATGTCAGTAGTATCATCACTGAGTACAAGTTCAAAACTCTTTATTGCATAAAATCACTTCAAGGTTGAAATATAATTTGTTAATATTCTTGCCTGACGCAAAATGCCCATTTAACACTTACTGAAGTTTTTTGGATTTGAAGTTAATAGTAAGTTATTTGAGGAGTTTTGTTACTGCGTGTTGAAGGCCAAAGAAGTGAAGTGACTTTAAGATGAATTAACTACGTCTGTAACATATCAAAAACATCTGCAAATACAGTCGGTATTGTCGGTTCTATGTATTAACAAGTATCATACATGATGATGATGATGATGATGATGAGGTGAGCCTTATTTTCAATGGAAAAAAAAAAAGAAGAAAACATAGAAATTAATGGTAGTTTAAAAACAAGTTAACATAGAAACAGTGAAAACCTAAAAAACATTTAGTTACAGTTAAAGTGAAAACAAATGATAAAGAACAACTCACTAAAACAATTACAACCATTAAAATATAAATTGTTTTGAAGCAACAATAATTATTAAAATATGGTTGAATTAAACATTTCAATTGCCCTAAAGATACAAATAATCATAAGTCTTCTGTGCACAGTAGATAATGATTAGATTTTCCAACATCAGTAAAAACATGTGGTATTTGTAATAGAAATATGTATGTATATGTATA
>JAPSES010000058.1:14819465-14833040 GCA_029822895.1 Maxillicosta whitleyi
AGCCCAGGTTGTCCACCATTTGAAATTCGTGCGCTCCCGTGATGGGGGATTGTGACGTAAGTGCAACCCACCTATTATTGAAGGAATATACAACGGAGGAAAAAAAACTCACAAAATCAACTACAAGAAGTAAAAATAGACAAAAAATCTGAATAAAGGGACTGACTTCAGAACCTGGAATGGTGGAAGGGCTGAATAATGTGAATATTGTGTCATGTAATGAACCCCAGTAAAGTTTGTTTGGCTGTTTTTGGTGACTGTTTATAGAGTAGCAATAAAAACTTAATTAAAATAAACTCATTACACAACAACTTTAAAATCTGATCAGGATCATACTTTTAACATGCATGTAAACACGCTCTCATCGTAGCTCGGAAAAACACAAACCGATCATCCTAAATGGTGAAATAAGCCGCCGACTTGTTTTGTGTGCAGGACATGTCACGCGTGGAAAGCGGCGAGGCGGTTGAGTGTGAGCGAGAACTGGCGTGTTACCTGCAGGACTGCGAGTCTCTGATCAGACAACTCAACCAGGAACTGAAAGTCCTTCGAGAAGAGAAGTATTACCAGGTGGAGCAGCTGGCGTTCAGGTGCGTTTAATTAAGTCTGTTTAAATGAACGACAGGATGTTAGACGTCATCAACAGGCTCCATAGATAGATAGATAGATAGATGGATGGATAGACGGATAGATAAATAGCACAAACAAACCAACAGTCGTGTGCATTCATGTTCTTGATGTTTTCATCTCCAGAGTGTCCTGCCTTCAGGAGGAGCTGGTCTCCCTCAGGCTGCAGTGCTCCAGCGTCTACAGGAAAGGACACTTCTCTCAGGCCCTCGGCAGCACGGGGGCAGAGTTCACCAGCCAGCGGCCCACCGACAGCGGCCTGTCGCTGGGCCAGACGCTGCTGGGAGCCGTGGGTGCAGTGGGAGCAGTGGGAGCTGCACTCCTGCGCCGGCCCATGGCTCGCTCCCAGCTGGTGGCCATGTCTTCATCAGAGGACGAAGGAAGTCTCAGGTTCATCTACGAGCTGCTCGGATGGGTGGAGGAGACACAGGTCAGGCATATGTTGACTAATTTAACAGTAATGTAATGAGCTGCAGAGGCAAAGCCAACTAATTCATATAAAAGTAACATTTATTATTATTTTTAAATGAAGTGTAGTTTTCTAATAAGTTTAATTCCTTTTTAAGATTATTGTCTTGAACTAAGAAATGTTTAAGGACAAGAGGTTTTTCAGGCCCTGATCACATATTTTGTCATAAATCAACATTAGTCTGTTTAAACATTTGGCTAATATACGACTAACATTATGGATAGCTGTGTCCACAAGTGACTCTTTACTTAAATGACATTTATTTGCATATAAATGTCATCGAAACCTATAAATGCTAATAATCAGTGTATCTCAGAAACGTATCGTTAGCCTCGTAGCATAATTACCTAAAGTAATACTTAGACGATCATGCTATGTGGTAATATGGGGGGAAAAAAACATTACTGGAAAAACCTGAAGCAGCAAAGTTAATATATGCAAATATATAAACTGTGTCATCTTGGGTCATGAGTTTCCTTTTTAAAATTTTTTTTTTTACCACAAAAATCTGAATAACTGATAAGACTGAGATTCAAATCGACACATTTCAGATTGATTACGTTAAGAGTAAAGTACGGACACCTATAGTTTGATTAGGTTTTTGAACATAGTAAATAATACCAAACTAACGCAGTGTCTTCTGAGCGTCATACGGGCTGTTTTTATTGTTTCAGGATATGTTGGAGCGAGCCGAATGGGGCGCAGACCTTCCGTCGGTGGAAAAAAACCTCCAAGAGCACAACTCCATTCACACTGCAGTCGAGGAGCTAATGAGCAGTCTGCAGGAGGCCCGCAGCTACGAGGTAGAACACACATCACACATGTACCGCACACACGGAACAAGCTTCCTGCTGTGAACTCAAGTAACAAAGCTTTTTTTCTCCCCAAAAGGCTAAAGTCTCTATGAATTTCAAGAGCAGTTATTCTGAAACCCTGGCCAAGCTGGAGCATCAATACTGCAAACTACTGGTCAGTTTCCACCCAGGCTGTGTGTTTGTGTTTGTGTTTGTGTGTGTTTGTGTGTCTGTGGAAGTGTTTCTTTGTTTCCTGGTTCTTCCCTCCTTCAGTTAATCCCATTAGAGCGCGACAGGACTCTCACATTTACATCACACAAATCTGCATCTGCTCTCTTTTGTTCTTCACCTCAGTTCCCCCCCTTTTCAGATCCTTCCCCTTCTTTCCTGTGCTTCTGTCCCTCATATAATTTGGCTCTACATGCATCATCAACTGACAATTTGCATATTAACATCTGCTTTTGCTTTGATTTCTGAATCGAATATTGGTTTTGCTTGTTCCCTTTTGAATAAAACAGAAGCTGTCGAGGCCTTAGATTCTCCTCAGTTCATTAACACTGGTGCTTTCTGAAGGTGCAGTTTTATCTGCTCTCAAACCCACATTTAATCCACTAGTGTAGGTTGTGTTTTACCCCTGAAGGAGGAACCTGAATAACCTGAACCATCATTATTTAAAGAATAAGCACAATTTCAACGAGAATATGTCACAGTGACAGCGACATATACACAAAACATTTAATGACATTAAATAACATTGTATTGTTCAAATTACACTTGGGTTTTATTACATCATTTTAGGTTTTTCATATTTGTTCAGGTTATTCACATTTTATTGTGAAGGGATGGTTTGTAAATGGACATTTTTAAATTTTATCGTAATTTTCCTATTCCTGGATTTGCCGTTATTTATAGGATATTATACTTTTATTTCACATTGGACCATATGTGACCTTTGAACCAAACTGACATCAAATCTTAGTGTTTATTGTCTGTTTTAATTTGGAAATTCATCTGGATTAGACCCTTTGATGGGTTGTTTTGGTCCGCGGGCCATGCTATTCAAGTAATAGGGAAATAATCAAACACAATACAATATAATTACATCTTAATTAGAGGAGTAGAACTAACTAGTGCATTGACCTGTGTGGAACCACAGGTTCCACATCCTCTGATAGAGTTCATTCCTTTATTTTCTCGGTAAATTCCATTGGCATTTTCAGTTGAATAACCTCTCAGTTGGCAATTCTGTTTCTGCACATGACATTTGACACCATTGCAGCATGGCCCGATTGTATATCTGTTGCTAGGTAACCCACTTCAATGATGATTCTATGATTCTGGGCATAGTAACTTGATTGGCCATTGAGACACACAGACAGAGGCCGCTTCCCTTTTATAATATAGGATATCACACAATCATTTATAACAGCACTACCAGTTTCTTCAGATCTGTCTGAATGTTCTAATATCTACAGTAAAACAGACCATCAGATTAATTTGCTCTGCTGATCAGCGTGACGATGCTGTTGTTTGTGTCGTTGCCATAGGAACATTCGTCATGGCGCCTGCGGAGCTTGGAAAGTCTGCAGGCGTTTGTGTCGCACTGCACTGAGGAGCTGATCTGGCTCAACGAGAGGGAGGAGGAAGAGATCGCCTACGACTGGAGCGACAACAACTCCAACATGAACGCCAAAAAAGAGTTGTACACTGTGAGTGACGCGGCGGCGGACGATACACTGATGAGAACAACCGTGGCGCCAGGATAGATTATATGCGTCATTAATTTATGATTTTTGAAGGGGGAAAAAAATGCAGCTAATATTTGTTTTTGCTTAATTTAAGACCAGTTATTTTCACGAAACACATCACTTTTATTACACTCACGATATAATGGTTATTAATTGCACGCCAGTACTTTATCCACACCCGCAACCGCCTGTGACGTTCCTTCTTTTTCCCGTTCTGCTTGTAGGAAATGAGGTTAGAGCTGGACGAAAAACAAGATGTGATGCGGTCGCTCCAGGAAACGGCGAACCGCCTGTGTCAGGACAACCATCCAGCCAAACAGACCGTGGAGGTGAGGCCGGGATCCATTCAGCTCCACAACCTTTAGACATGTCAGGGTTCATCTTTGTGGGAAATATTTACCCAGAATGCTTTGGGTTGAATCCAGTTCGCTCTGTGTGATGGATTGATTATGAGCATTAACTGACCTTTATGAAGCTGTTGGGCAATTGTTAGATACACTGGGGAAAAAAAGTGTATTTTTCCTCATTTCTGGTCAAAACGTCTCATCAGACTTAAAATAAGAAACAATCACCTAAAGAGTAACTTAGTAATAGTAACAGTCGACCTTGAAAATGTTATTTTGGGAAATTTTACAGAGATAATTTTCACAACACAATAATTTTAATTCAAGTTAAAATCCCACCAATGGAACCATTGAAAATTATCCTGGTAAGATTTCTTGAAATAAGATTTTCAAGATCTATTGTCCTGAAATAACTCACTCTTTAGGTGATTATGTCTCATTTGAAGTGTGATGAGGTATTTTGACTAGAAATGAGAAAACTATCTGGTATTTGGTATTAAATTTGGTAAGATTTTCAGATTTTCAGTGTGGATAAGTGCAACGGTAACAGAGAGAAAATAGAAACAGCCTGTGACATGTTGACTGGTGCACAGTTACTAATTATGCAGTCGGTTTATGCCAATACCCAGATGTGTTAGACATTCCCAGCTAATGCTTTGCAGAGAAATAATGGTATTTTTGTTACTTGTGATGGTCCAAATCCGAGCAGACTGCCACCCCAGGTCAGGTTTTTGGCATAACTGTTGTATTCAGATTGATTTGAGAAGGTGTAGCCAACGGGTAAAGGCACGAAATGCGATTTTTACAAATTGGATCCCAGTCGGACGTCTCACATCTTGGAGTCGCCGAGCGCACGAATTGTATTTCAAAGTTGCGACAGGAAGCGATGGTTCTCAAATGAAGACTGATGGGAGTGCGGAGCGACGAAGGGCACCATGGAGCAGGCAGCTAAATAAACCATCTGCTGTCGGTTCATTTACAGCCACAGGACGGGCTTCCATTTGTCAGTCTTCCATGATGAAAGCTGCATCACAGGCTCAGACATTTCATTCCAGATCCGTGTGTCATTATGCACATGTGTCAGTGATGCCCGGACACACACATCTGATATTATCTGTGTTAAAGAGCTCATTAGACGAAACCCTCTGGCCTCTTCTTCTTCTTCTTCTTCCCGTTAATCGTTCTTTAATGTCTTGGTGTTCCTCCATCTTCATCTTCCTGTTTGTTTCCAGGCGTACAGTGCAGCCCTGCAGACCCAGTGGCAGTGGGTGAACCAGCTGTGTGTGTGTGTGGAGCAGCACCTTAAAGACAACACCACATACTTCCAGGTGAGTTCATCTGAGTTTTAGCGGTAAAACTGACTCCTAATGGCGCTTTTCCACTCCATGGTACCGGCTCTACTCGACTCTTTCACTTTTTCATTATGAAAAAGGACCTGGAATCTGGGACCCGATACTAGTTTTTTAGTACCGCCTCAGCCGAGGTAGTGATACATGAATCCACACGTGATGATGACGGAACAAAACTACACCATAGACCAAGGGTGTCAAACTCATTTTACTTCAGGGGCTATATTCAATCCACTCCGGACCAGTGAAATAATAAGTGAAAAAGTAAAATTACATTATGATAATGTTAACATTTACAACATTACCTTAAAAATCTGAATAACATGAATAATTTTAAATGTTTTAAGAAAAGCAAATGCACTTTACTAATATTATGCCTCAGATTATCAGTTTATCATTGACACATGTACATTAGAACTTATATTACAGTTACACAAAACATTTAGTAACAGGCAGAATATTGATAATAAATGCACTTACTCCTCCTCAAAAAAACTACATTTGTTCAGGTTATTCACATTTTTTGTAAAAGGATGGTTTGTAAATGTAAAAATTTTCATGTAATTTTACCTTTTTTACACTAAGACAAAATATGTGTTTTTCATTATTTATAGGTTATTAAAGAAGTTCTGATCCACTTCAGATGTAATTGGTTTGTATGTTTATGTGGAACCTGAATTGAAACGGTTTTTACATCATCGATTGTTCATATCTTCAGTGTAAATTTTGCATTTCACAAATTCATCCCAGGGGCCAGATTGAACCCTTTGGCGGGCCAGATTTCCCCCGCATGTTTGACACCTGTGCCATAGACAGTCATGTAGATTCAGTGTTTGGTGGCAAATGTAAAAATCCAGATGAGAAAATACGCAACGAGCGAGTTTTCAGCAAGTCAGAAGTAACGCGCCGTAGAGTAACGAGTCGACGAGCTGGTTCCATGTAAGTGGAAAAGAACCACAGGAATACTGAGTAGAACCGGTACCATGGAGTGGAAAAGCGCCATTATTGACAGTTGTTTATTTCTATGTGTCGATGGTCCTCCAGATTTGTGCCAGTGTGAAATGAAACCGTCCTCTTCTCCTTCTGGTTTTCAGTTTATGAGCGACGCTCGGGACTGTGAGTCATACCTTCGGCAGCTGCAGGAAACTATCAAGAGACAGTACACCTGTGACAAAAACAGCAGACTGAGCAAACTGGAAGACCTGCTGCAGGACTCCATGGTATGTGGTCATTGTCAGTAACTGTTACAGACCAGAACGGTCCCGGGGTCATTACTGTTCATTTTTATTCATAACCTGAATTTTTGCCCTTCGATGTGTTCAGTATGATTTTTATAGTTATTCGACAAAACTTACTTGCATTATGTGGGTGATGTTATTTATATAAAGTTGAATCAGCTTTTTTTTTTTTTCCCACATTAACAAAAATACAAACCAAACCAAAATGGAAGGACAAACTAACGTGTGTGTCTGCCTTAAAAATAAGGAAATGCTATTTGTGCACTTTGAAGTACAGCACTTTATTTATATTTACTTGCAATAATTAATTTGACCTTTGCAAGAAAATGCAGAAAATTAGGAGCTTTGCAGAAAAAAAAAAAATACTTTTTTCTTATTTAAGTTTATTTATTTCATTCATAAGATAAAAGAAAAAAATGGTCCTGCATCATGTGAACAAAGTTGTGTTTCATATGTTGGTACCAAACGATGTTGAAAGTTTTACATTTAACATTTTTAAAGCTGCAGAAATGCTGTTATTTTTATGTTATGTTATGTTTCAGAATGGGATGGATGGATGGATATACTTAATTAATCCCAAAAGGGTAATAAATAAATGATTAATTAATTAAAAAAAACAAAAAAACACATAAAATAGGACTCATCTTCTAAATGATGCTCATGCCCTTGAACGCGTCGTCTGTAGAGGAGACACTTAATGAACGACAGAATTTGGTCATTTGTGATATGACAGAGGATGGATGGATGGAGGGTGAAGGATATTTTTTCCCCAGTTCAGTCTCTGTGCTACAGGTTTAGATGCAGCGAGTGTAAACTTAAATATAATGCACTGATAGTACCAGATAGGACCAGTATTAAGTAGCATAAATAAACCTATAAGTAAAAAGAACTTTGTTTTCATGTAATAAAGAAAAGTTATATTATGAAAATATCAATATCAATACATAATTACTTCACAAAAAATGGGAACAAACTGAAATTTCATAAGAAAAATAATTGTATTTCAACAACGTTATGCCTCATTTTATCATTTATACATGTGCATTACAACTCACAGGGCACAGTGGCTCTACAAAAGCAAAAAAAAAAAAAAAGCATTTACTAACAGGCAGATTATTTATTTATTAGTTTATTTTATAGGTAGCATGCATATTTATAAACACTGTTGTATAAGGAATAGACCCATGTAAATATGCCAGAATTAGTAAAAAATAACTACTTTTCATCTGCAGTTTATAGACAGGTGACGGAACAAGACATAAAACATAACATGACCTAGACATCATCAAAACAAACAAATAAACAAACAAAATGCAAATAGACATAGGATGATCACAGAGCCTGTACATTCTCCTCTATACTTATATCAAATTTAACAGAAAAAGCATATGGGTGATGAAATGTGTGTCAAATTGTTCATTAATTAAACTTATTCTTAATAAATAAGTTATTATTTGTAGTTTTATATTCTCCTGTTTTGCTGGTCTGGTCCATTTAAGACCCACTGGGACTTTATGTGGTGCCTGAACTAATTTTTGCACTTTGCGTCTTTAACCCACGGTCCGGTTTTGTTCCACGGGTCGCATGTTTTAGTGGAATAAAACGTGTCTGCTCTAACCTTTGAGCCGATATCCAGACCCGACTAAAGCGTCAGAATAAGCAGTGACCTCCTGATCGTTGCTCGGCCTCGGGCAGCTGCATCGCACCACATGACAGGGTGAAGTAATCTGTTAGAGAGCGCCTTCGCTGAATCATCCCCCCTGTGGTGTTTCTGCCAGGCTGCCATATTCACGCCTCCTTCACACACACAAACACACCTCTGACTTTAAGCAGATGGCAGCGTGAGTGCGGGCGACTCTCCACAGGTCCGAGTGGGAAACGTATCCTCCTAATAAAGGGGAGCGCGTCGCCGACAGCTGCTCCCCTCACAGATCTGTTTCGAGTCAATAATGTTTCTTCCAGTCTGTATCTAGATTCATGCAGCGGCGTATCTGCGGAGTCTGTGTTTGTACGTGTGTGATGATCAGTTTCCAGCTCCAGTTAATGAGGTTTCCAGTTTGCCGTGCTCCATCTATCTCTGTGTGGGGAAAGTTATTAGTACTGTAGCTGCTCCTGCATCTACAACACACAACATCCAGCTGAGCCTGGTGTAGAATCAGCTGATAACAGAGGAGAGGATATTAACACGGCCTTTTTAAAGATCCATATTAGAGTTTAGGGCTGTTTGGACGCATCCAGCTCATAATCAGTTCTGTTTGCACCTTATTACTGGTTTTATCTGTTGTATTCTCACTGGTTTTAAAGGTCATTCACACTTCCTGTCAGTAAATAAGATTAAATACCCCCTATAAGAACGAAAAAAACACTGAATTACGCAATAGACATGTTCACTGCTTTTGTAGATGACTCTTATTAGTCTATATAATCACATAAAAATTGTCCCGTGAATCAGCTTTTTATCATATTTATGCAAGAAAAACATTAAACTCAGGGGTTACATATCAAAAGGTCAGTTTTTATTACATTGGTATTACAAATACAGTCGTAATCAGGAGTTTCATATCAAAATATCAGCCCTTTGTCCTTATTATTTGTCATAAATACAGATAAAGTCAGGGACTTCATGTGAAAAACATCAAGCTTTTATCATATTTATTGTAGAAAGGCATCAGACTCACACACTTCATGTCAGAAGATCAGCTTTTTGCTAAATTTATCATACAAATACAACTAAAATCAGGGAGGTCTTGTAAAAAGATCAGTTTTTTTTTATCATATTTGTCTTAAAAACATGTTTAAAAAGTACAGATTCCTCTAAAACCTCTAAAAACTATGACCACCTCTGTCATTATTTACTACAAAATGCAGGGAAATATATTGCATATTCTGTTCAGGCTGTTTATTAGGACAACACATTGGGTTATTACTATCAACATGTTAAAGCGTAGCCTTAGTGGTTCTTCATAAGTCATTTTATGCAAATTTTCCCAGTAAATTCACAGCTAACTTAGCTGCAAAAACTCCATTAAATTGATCTGTATAATTGTTTTTTGTCGAGTAAGTCATTTAGCAATAGTAATTTGTAATTCTTCACGTAGCCACATTGTAATTTACTTGTGTAGTATTATAAATTGCATTCCCTCCGAGCACATTAATTGAGTTGTTATTATACCGGTGACTGCAGCGAACGCCATCTCGGTGTGAAATTCATTTCTTGGGTGTAATGTATTAAGTTATTAACGCCGTGGCCTCAACGGGCGCTCTGTTTCTCCATCTTTTTCAAACACAGTTTCTCATTTATTTATTTCCATCCCATTCCCCTCTGTCCTGTCTCACCGCTGGTCTCTGTCTAATGAATCCTTAATGAGCCTCTGCTGGGGGCCAGATGGAAATGGAATGTAATTCTACCTGTCGGGATGAAGAGCACCGAGTAAATGTTTAATGTTCAGCACCAGAGCTAACACAAGCAGCTGAATCAGAGGAAAGTGCAATCCTCCCATCTGAAGGGAAACTATCCAACACAGTTAATTATAGATAAGCATGTACTATTTGGTTGGGTCAAGATTTTATCATATAATAAATAACCTGTCAGAGTCACACAACCGACCAACTTTCTTTTTTTTTTTTTTTGTCAGCTGTTACAACACACATTTGCCAAAAACTTTTAGCGTCTAACTGTTCTGTTTAACCTTACATTTAGCGAGCTAATGCTAAATGCTAAATGTCAAAGCTAGCGAAAAAGTGACATTTTTAGTAAATCTATCATTAACTGAACATAAAAACAAGCATCTTCATCCACTGGTATTGATTCAACTCCATGTGTTTTAACGATGAATCAATGTTGTAGAAGATGACTGTGTTTCCATGGTAACTACGGAGCCTCTGAACATCCAAATGCATCATATCTGATGACCATGAAAAGATCATCATTATTATTATTATTGTTGTTGTTATTATTATTATTATGCATTGATAGGATTAGTGGATCAACAAGTATTAATGTAGATGGTTTTGGTCACCAAGGGCTGTTTGTGTCTTTTAAGGGTTATATAATACGTCACTATTTTATCTACCAGATATGTTTTTTTTGCACTTTCATTAGTCTAAGATAGCTTATTTGTTGTTGTTGAAAGATCATAACCTATATTTTTATTAAAACACCTGTACATGTTCCACCTCGCATACATTTACCTGTGAATGGGAATTATTTAAAGTGTACAGTTTTCATACAATTATATTTATTTATGCCTGTGGGTGCAGATTATTCACTATTCCATAATGTCATAGTTTCCATAACCATTAAAAGTCTTTATAGTGGACTAATGCACCTTCTGTTTTTGTACTAAATCATATTCTGTTCTGACTGATGGAGTTTCAACGTTGTTCTCTTCCCTTCAGGAGGAGAAGGAGCAGCTGATCGAGTACCGGAGTACAGTGGCCAGCCTGGTGGGCCGGGCTAAGGCGGTGGTGCAGCTCCGCCCCCGCAGCGCAGAGAGCACCCTGGGAGCCACCACACCCATCAAAGCCATCTGCGACTACAGACAGATAGAGGTAAAAGACGGACCATATAGACAGGAGCTTTAGTGGATGTGCATCTCTGCAACATAAACCAAGATGTTTTAACCCTTTAACAGTAATTATAAATATATGTTTGTCAGAATTCATTAGACACATTTTTTTTAGTAAATATATCACTTTATTTTTCATGTTAGATTTACATTAATGTTAGGTTTTTGACATTTTGTCCAGGACAACACATGGAAATTAGCTTCTCTGCTAAATCTGGTGCATGCATTTTGTTCTGTGCAATTAATGCCAATACACACCGTCCTGTAACTAAATAAATACACATAAATACAAATACAAAACCCCTTTGACTATCAGAACAAGGTCAGCTCCCACCTGAACACACTTTTTTTTTTTCAACTTTCGCCACCAACCACCCCCTCCACACTGCACTTCCTGTCCAAGCCCCTCCCACAATCTCTCTTAGTTTCTTCCTCAGTACAATATTTAGTATTTGGATGAAAATGTATATTCCTTGGTAGTCTGTTTTGATGAATTTGGCTAGATTTTTCTGGATGTTTCCCTTTTTTATTCTGAATTAATGTAATAAGTACGAAACTGAATCTATAACTGGCAAAATTCTCACAATAGATGGTCTTCGCTTTTGTTTTTCCTAGAAAACACATTCCCAAAAATAGTCAGAAGGCCCTTGAAAGTAAAGAAATGAACAAGTACTGAAGTCATCGAATACTTTTTTTTTTTTTTTTTTCCCTCTCTTTGCTACTTTTATGCATCACTGTTCCTCATTTGCAGCTGTGATGCCTTCAGGGAATCTAAAAGCTGATCAATTATACATCTGTCCCATCCCTTTTACAGGCTCAGTTCACAACCAGCACCTTGCACTCTTACCGTGGACATGCAGCTGCTATTTTAGTCCGCTGTGTTAGCGGGGTGAAACATAGAACACCTCGTCACTGAAAAATCAAAAGAAAAATCAATATGGAATTAGGGAGGGGAAAAAAAAAACCTAGTGTGTGCTGATGTTCACCAAACGTCTGGACAAACTTGCACATTACCTTAAGTAATCTTTCTCTCCTTCACTCTCCTGTGTCTCCTCTCTCTCCATGCCCTCGTGTACCTTTTTTGCCTCCCCTTCCTCTCACTCCCTCGCCCTCTTCCTCCTTTTCCCTTCCTCTCGTCTGTCGGCCGGGCTGGCAAGACGAACGTTCAGGTATAGCTGCCTATATTCTCCCTCTCTCACCTCAGATTCTTACACTGCACACACTGTACCGCCCTGGTTGCACGTCTCTTATCTGCTGATTTCAGGCATGTTTCAGGCTCCGTTCAATTCAATTAAAAGAAAACGATTTGTCCCTGGGGGGATATTTAAAAGCATGACTACACAACACTTTTATAGAACCCCAGAAATCTAAAAAAAAAAAGTAAAGTAATGTATAATAAATAATAATAGGAGCAACTATGTACAATAAATAAGATGTAAATGTATGTATAAGGCGGAAGTGTATTACAGGAAATTTAATTTTAACAGTTGTTATTGCAGACATAGCTATAAATATAAATAACAGAGGTAGTTAAATATGTAAAATAAAATAAAAATACTACAGTAGCATAGGGTCAGTTTGGGAATTGTTGGTCACAGTAAAGTTGGTACTGTTGCTTTAAAATTACACATTACAGCAGGTGTTTGATGTGAGAATATTTAGAGCCAGGAGATATTATTCAGAACAGATTCTACAGATACAGATGAACTGTATTGAGGGAAATGATGCATCTTCATTTGGCAGATTTTTAGAGTTAAAAGTGGGTGGATTAACATTGAAGTAGTGAAACTAATTAATACATATATGTTGGATGTTTAGTAAAAGTCTTCGACTATTTATTGAAACCAAAAATCATACTTAAGATAGAATTGAGTTTCATCACGTTCATGTCACTACCACTGTTTTCTCATATTAGGCCGGTGTCCTTTGCATCATGACTGTTTGATGAGACAGATTATGGATCATTTTGTGCAACAGTAAACAAATAATAAAAACGTAATTTTGTGCAATACCCCCCACCCCACCCAAAAGCTTGTTTCCCAGTTATAGATGCTTAGTTGCTTAGGAACATAGCTGCTCATCATGAGAGACAGGAGTACATGCAGCACCCTGACCAAGATGTAGGCCTTTATCTAAAATTAGTCTCGAAGCATAAATTGAAATGGTTTCAGTAGTGACAGCGACATGTTGTACAACATTTGAACATAAAGCGCTACAATGATATATTGAAATAAAATACATATATTCAACCATTAACAAATTAAAAAGACTACCGTATTTTCCGGAGTATAAGCCTCACCAGCTATAAAATACATAATAAAAAGGAAAAGACATATATAAGTCGCACTGGAGTATAAGCCTCATTTTTGGGGGTAAATGTATTTGATAAAATCCAACACCAAGAACAGACATGTCATGTTGAAAGTCAATTCTAAATA
>JAPSES010000058.1:14842101-14857999 GCA_029822895.1 Maxillicosta whitleyi
CCCGCTATAGATAAATGACCACACTGATTATATTCCCACTCATCACGTTCTGTTGAATGTGTGTCACTTCAGAAAATAGATTATTCAACTGGATGTACTCAGATGAAGGGTCTAGAATCAGGGCAGTGTTAGGACTCAGAGGGAAGAGTGGCATGCAGAGTGCTAACAACCAGCTTCTCACCTGTCGCGCCTCGCTCTGCCGAGCCAAAAACTGGCCCAATAGTGTGTGTTCCATGGAACAGTCCAGGACGGTAAGTAGCGCTCGCTTTCTCTTCCCGTTGCCTGTAACTTTTTTTTCTCACCAATCTCTATTAGAGACAGTTCTCTTCTTCTTTATAGATTTTTGCTTCTGTTTGTTTTGAGCTTCTTTCTGCAGTTGTGTTACTGTATGCTTTGTTGCATGCTTTGTGCTTTTTTAGACTAGCATCGGTAAGTATGAATTATCATTTGAAAATCAAGGACTTTTACAATATATTTTTGTAATTTTTCATTGCTAATGGCTGTGGGTTTTTTCCCTTTAATTATTCTTCCAGTTTATTTCATAATGTCTTTGTTACTTTGCTGTTTTCACATAACAAACTGTAATTTAGTTTTTCTATAATATTTAACAACATAATATTTTCTACCTCATCATATCATTTCACAATTTCTACCTATTTAGAATGTCACCTGACATTTTTGTTTTTCCTTTCTTTTATAGAGCCAGATTGCCATTGCGGGGGTAATCGACCTGGGAACAGTGGAAACCTTCCCAGTGTTTCAAGCAGCCCAACATGGTCTCATTGACCAGGACACCTGCCAAATCCTTCTGGAGGCTCAGCTCATTATGGGTGGGCTACTGCAGCCTGATTCTAGTCTCAGCCTCTCATTGGAACAAGCTCAAACTGAGGGGCTTATTAACAAACACACCCAAGAGGCACTTTCTGAGCTCGAGACAGCCCTGCTCTTGGTGGGAAATGCTAACTTTGCTGGTGATCAACAGCAAAATGTGTTGCCAGCTGCTGAAGCCACAGAATGTGGACTCATCAGAGAGGAAGTGGGACTTCATATTTTAGAACTCCAGATGAGTTCTGGAGGGCTGATTGACTCATCAGGTAAAAGGATGAGTTTAGAGCAGGCTGAGGACAAGAAACTGTTAACACCCAAAATGTCTACCAAGCTTCAGTCCCGGTCAAACCTCAGAGAGCTCATTGATCCAAACACTGCTGAAAAATTAAACCTGCATGAGCTACAGCAGCGTTGTGTTCTCGATGAGGATTCAGGTCTTCTTCTACTACCTGTCAAACAGCAGCCCGGTGGAACTGTGTGCCTCCGGTCCGGAAGAAAAGTTGGCATCTTCCGTGCAGTACAGGAAGGGTTAATTGATAGAAAAGTTACTGTAAGACTTCTTGAGGCCCAGCTCTTTGCAGGTGGTATTGCTGACCCACGGTCTGGACACAGACTAACAATTGATGAGGCAGTTCGTCATGGACTAATGGATCAGGATCTAGCTTGTGCCATGTTAGCACGACAGCTGCAAAACGGGGGAATTCTTGACCCTTTCAGAGAAGGAGAACGCCTAGATTTGGAAGAGGGTATTCGTAGGGATCTCCTGTCTCCTCACTTAGCACTGTTGGTGCTGGAGTCTCTCTGGGCTTTCATGGGAATACTCTGGCCAGAATCTGGAGAACTGCTGCCCATTGCTGAGGCTCTTCAACAAGGAGTGATCTCAGGAGAGCTAGCAAAGAAGATCCTAAGGCAGCGGCACGCTATTGGGGCTCTGTACAACCCAGAATCGGTGCAGGTGATTCCCTTAAACCAGAGTGCTGAAGAAGCACTTGAGCCCAGTGTGGTTAGTTTTCTTAAAGATGTGCACATCCCAGATGTTCTCCCCAACATAAACCGGTTAGGTACACCTTCCCTGAATCGCTCAAGCTGGGGTTCTTCCAGTTCTTCTCCACCTCCATCCTCTCCATTGTCTTCATCTTCTCCTTCAGGTGTTGTCTGGGATGTTACACCAATAGACAGAATAGATCCTAATGAGCAAGCAAAGCACAAGCTGCTCTTTCACCTCATGACTCACAGCTACGTTGATGCCCATAGTGGGAAACGCCTGGTTCTGCTGGACCCTGAGCTGATAGATTTAGTCAGAGCTGCTGTACAGGCTTCTGGAAACACTGACTTTGGAAGTGAAGTTGAGGCACCAAGTGGTTTGGCCAAAGGTGGTGAGGAGATGTTGGATTTGGTACAGAAAGTTAGCTTGACAGATGAGGAAATGGAAAAAACAGCAAACATCGAAGAGTGTTCCAAAGAAACCACACAAAGCAAACAGTTTGAGATAACTAGTGCAGCAATTCAGCAAGCACGGTCCAACGGAGAAAACAAATTACAACCAGAAATTGTAGATATTGCTGATAAAAACATTCAGAAAATACATGAAAAAGTAAAGGATGAAAAGAAGGACATATCAGTCCAACTGGAGTTGAGCCCAGATGAGGGGATAATAAAGGATTCTGTAGCCAGGGTGAACGGTGGACAAGAGACTCCAGGTGTATCAAAATCAGCAAATGTAATCACAGTATCCCCTGAACCAAAGGAAGGTATTTTAACCCAGAGTTTACCTGTAGCAGATCCTGCTCCCACTCAGTCTGAAAATATTAAACAAAGAGGGCCTTCAACAGAGACTGCCTCAAAGGATGAAGTGAATATCCTAAAATCAGCAGCAGCGACTCAAGAGGAGGAGGATGAGATGTTGAGATTAGTTGTAGAGCTCAAACAGGGAGGTCTGAAGACAGAAGAAGGGGACAGACTCCTTCCAGATGAGGCAGTGGCCCAGGGCATCCTCCCTGGACACACAGCAGTGAAATTAATGGCCCAAGCTGGTCTCTTTGGAGGGTTCATTGATGCTAGTAGTGGAGAGTCACTTAGTATGGAGGATGTGATGAAGGAGGGATTACTTGATGAAGACCTGATGTGGAGTGTCCTGAAGTCTGATAAAACCCTGGCTGGGGTTGTGGATGTGGAGAAAGGGCAGATTTGTGGAGTGACAGAGGCAGCTCAGGCAGGGCTGATTGACCCCAACACCACCACCCATCTTCTGGAAGCCCAGGTTGTATCTGGGGGAATCGTAGACCTACGCAGGGACAAGAAAGTCTCTGTCACTTTGGCTTCAAACCTGGGACTGATTGAAGAGGATCAGAGAGAAACACTGATGGCACTTGAGAAGGCATACAAAGGGAAAGACACAGATCCAGCAACAGCGTTCACTAAAACCAGTTTGCAGTTACAGATGGAGGGCATTATTGACCCAGAATCTAAGTCTCCGCTTCCATTGGATATAGCAGTTCAGAGGGGGCTAATTAACCCAGAAGAAGTGTATCAAGTGTTGGCAAAACAGGTTGCTGAAGGAGGAATTAAACACCATGCTTCAGGAATGAGGCTTTCAGTTTCTGATGCTGTCGATAGAGGGCTGGTGGATCGTTCCATTGCTTGTGGTCTAGAGGAGTTGGAGTGGGTCTACAAAGGTAAAATCAGCCCATCATCACATCCAGAAGCAATCTTCTTCCAGGCATCAACAGGAGCTATTTTAGACCCTGACTCTGGATGTAAATTGACACTGACTGAGGCCGTCTCTAAGGGTCTTCTGGATGAGAACATTGCTAGTGAGGTCATGGATTCTCCTGCTATAACACAGGGGGTTCTGGACCCTCAAACTGCTCGCATTGTGCCTTATTCAGAGCTTGTAAACCAGGGTAAGATAGACATTGAAACAGGGAAGCGGTTCTTGGAAGTTAAACCATTCAGAGGTGTTCAGAATGAGGAAACGAGCGACAGCATGACCCTTCCACAGGCAGTTGCTTCCAAGAAAGTTGACCCAGTTCCAGCTTTGAGGTTACTTCAAAGCCAAGCAGACACTGGAGGGATCATTGACATCAACACTGGAGAGAGACTCACTTTACCTGTTGCCACTGAAAAAGGTTTTGTTGGAGAAGATATGGTAAGGGAAATAGCCACCAACCAGTTAATGAAAGGAGGCTTGGTCGATCCTTCCACTGGACAACGAGTCTCTAGTCTCAGTGACGCTATTGCATCAGGACTGATATCCAGAGAAACTGCTTCAGAAATTGAGGTGGAAGTGCCTTCCTTGGAAGTAGAGTGTGATGAGGAGAGCACTACTCCTGTTGCCTCATCAGTTGGTTCCTACAGCCCAGCGGTCCTGCGGTCTGTATCAAGCCCAGATAGTCCAGCAAACTGGACAGACCTAAGCAATGAGGTTCCATCAAAATCCCCACTTTCAGAGAAAAGTTTGTTAGTCACACACGATGTTGAGAACACAATGATATTAGACGAGTCACTGTCAGTGGAAGAACAGACTTTACCTGAACCAGACCAGTCCTTAGAACTCTTGTCTAAGTTTGCATCTAATGTTGAGAAGAGAATTCAGCAAGCCATAGAAGAAATAGTACCACAGAAAAATGCTAATACATCAAAACATCCCCCTGAACACAAACCTGAAGAAAAACTCCAAACAGATCCAAGTGAGACTGATGGGAAAGGAAATGAATCTGTGTTTACAGAAGTTGTTGAAGAATCTGTTCAACCATCCGTCTTGGATAGTGACAAAACTTCACATGAAGAAATGAGAGAGAGGACAGTTGTGTTGAAGTCAGATAGAGAATCAGTCGCTGTTGATGAAAAGGAGTTTAAGCTCAGTAATGAAAGTGTGTCAGTGGTACATCATCCTGCTGAGACCGAGACTCGGACAGTTTCTACTGCAGCAGACATTATAGCCGTCGGAGGCAGCACTGCAGAAACATCCAAAACGAGTGAAGACGAATATCCAATGAAAACTGTGGTATCAAACAAAAATGATGCTGTGACTCACGAGGAAAAAGGAGAAGAGAAACCCGTAAAAACAGAAATCCAGGCTCACATTGATGTTGAATCTTCAGACCTGACGGTGAGCTCTTTATCCAAAGATTCAGAAAGTAAAAGCAAGAAGAAGAAAAAGAATAAAAAGAAGGGAAAGAGTAGAGAGACAGAGGGTGAAACACAGCTTCCAGAGATTAAGATTGACCAAGGTGGTGCAGAAACTGAAGAGCGTAGAGTGGCCTCTCACACAGTTACAGCTGAACATCCATCACCTTTAAACAAGAAACCAGTGACCCGTGTTCAGGAATCCTTTGAACCTCCCAGTGGAGACAGAGAAATGAAGACGGAGGAGGAGATTATATCAGAGGTGACACCTGAAGAGGAAGCAGCTCCAGCCTCTCAAACAGCCACAGAGGAAAGTGTTGTGCCAGAGCAGGAAGTGGTAAAGAGAATGTTATTGAAGGATGAAGAAAAAGGTGATAACAGAGAAGAGAAGAAACAGGAGACGACAAAAAAGATGGAAGAAAAGGATCCAATGGAAGATGCTGAAATAAAGAAAAAGAAGGAGGGAGAATTACCTCCCAAATCTGCTCTACCAGAAGATGAGAAAGCAGCTTTGATCCTCAAAGCCAAGGAGAGCATACTAAAGAAGGTTTTTGAGAAAGGAGTGAGTGACAAGCAGGCGGCTGAGGAACTGCAGGCTCTACGCAAAGAAGTAGGGAAGAAAGAGAGTCAAAGCACGACGGTTAAAGATAGAAAGGCACAGAGTCAACCAGAGGATGGTTCTGGTGATGATGGTGCAACAAAAGAGGTGAGTGAAGATGAGAAGGTTAAAAAAGATGTCCCTGTGGAAGGACTTTCTACCAAAGACCACAAAGAGACTCCTACAAATGAAAAAGTAAATATCAGCAGTTTTGCAGCAGACGACATAAAGAAAGACTCAGAGATGGCTCAAACGGAACAAGTCAAAGAACCTCAACAAAGTAGGCGGGGTAAGAAAAATAAGAAGTCAAAGAAAGCTGGTCTGAGCGCAGAGAAATTAGTGACGGATGAGAAACTGGATCCTGAAGCGACAACAACGGCACAGTCTTCAGTGGCAAAACCAGGTTCAGATAACTCAGCTTTAACAAGTAAACAGGTAGAAAACCTTAAAGAGAAGGAAAACCAAACAACCTCCAATACAAGCCAATCGGAAGAAGTCACTCCACACACTGAGGAACAGAAACGTGTGGCCACAGTCACATCAGAGCGATCACATCTGTGCAAAGATGATACAGATTCTATGGAGACTCTTCCACATAAATCAGACATCAAACCCTCAGCTCAGGCTCCTGGCACTGAAATGGACAAACCAAGTGAGAAAGCTAAAAAGAAGAAAAAGCACAAAGCACAAGTTGAAAGTGTCCTTGAACCAAAGGCTTCAGAGGACCAACAGCAACATGTGGATTCCCCCGAGTCTTCACTCTCAGGAGATGCTTTAACTGAATCCGAATCCCCTGCAGTTTCAGAATCAGCAGCTGAGAGTTTGGAAGAGGAAGAGGATGAAGTGAGAGAGAAACCAAGTGCCATCTCCACAAGCAGAAAGGTAAGAAGTGGTTAAAGGACTTAATCCTCTTCTACTGTGTGGAAGCCATGGTACCATGGAATTGGAAAATACATTTCAGGCCAATCAATACACAGGGTGTTTTCAAGGTCTGAAAAGTGCTTGAATTTTAGTTTAAGTGCTTGAAGTTGCTTACAATTCTAACTCTGTGATGTGATTTATTTACTTTTAATATTAAGTCAAAGCTACTCACAGAGAGGTGAGGTGATGTTTATGTGAAAACAGAGAATGACCAGTTCTCAGGTCGACTTCAGGTACATTTTTATCTTAACCTTTGGCTCTGTGGGGGTGTGTCTAAAGAACACCAAGTGGCTTCCCCCTTTTTTTTTTTTCAAGACTTTGTGTCTTTAACATCGAAACATGATTTTATAGCATAATACAATCTGCATCATTTTGATAAATATTGAAAAAAATCACAAGAATATGTAATTAACTGCAGCGATACGGTGCTGTGGTGTAAAAAAAAAAAATATATATATATATAGAAAATGACTCATAAAAGTGTTTAAATTTGACCTTAAAAAAATTATATGAACCCTGAATATATGAAAAACCAAAAAATACAACATACAAGTGAGAAATTTTTACAGCAACTTGATTGGAGGAAAATAATTCAGGCTTTATAGGGGTTTAAGAAAATAGACATTGGAGCTGTTTTGTGCATGAACGGTTTATTATTGATAGAATTTTCTTTTTCAGTGTAGGATGTCCTGCCATAACTCATAATTTTCCACCTGCACCTACATCTTTTAGTTCTTCACAGGCAGACGCAGCTAATACATCTGTCAAATTTAGCCTTTTCTGATGCAATATTTCATAATACACATATAAATACTTTGATGAAAACGTGGCTCCTGTCTCTGTCCTGACTAAAAACTATCATCATTGTGGTTTTTTTAAGCAGGGCGTCACATTCTCGTGTACTTTTTCATTTACAGTCATCATTAATGCGGCAGGAATGTTTGGAACACGACCAGCAAATCGTTGCCCTGGTGTCGATGGTCAGACATATTGAGGTCCAACTCAAACAGCAGCAGCAGCAGTCTGTGGGACGGAGCCTCATAGCCCTGGACGACATCATCAGGCAGACGGAGGTAACAGAAAAGCAAACGCATTTACTTCTGTGTTCTTCGATAATGGCATGAATTGCATGAAATTGTCGCAGTTACAAAAGCGAATTACACAGACAAAGTATAAGCTTATTTAGGGATTACTGACCAAACGGCATCAACACATCTTTTGTTTTCTTTTCCTAATCTCTCTCACAGACTCTGGACCTTGAGCTTCGTGACTTGGAGCCTGAGATTAACAAGGAACTGGAGGCTGCTGAGCGGCTGCTGAAGCCCCAGCCCAAAGATGTTCCTGCTCAGCTCCTACTGGCTCTGGAAAAAGATGGGCGGAGCCTGGGGCGAGGGTATGAGGCCGCAAGGGCACTGTCTGAGGGGATTCTGCAGAGTCTACGAGACCACAGAGACTCAAGCAAGGTACAAGATTTAGATGGTTTTAGATCGGACAGACTCTCTGTGTACTGGTAAAGGTTTACTCTGGTTTTTTTGGTTTTTTTTAGATAAGTATACATCACAGGTCTGTACTCTGTTTTTCCAGGAGGCTTTAACAGCTGAGCAGAAGTCACTGGGAGGACAAGTGGAGAGTCTGCTGTCCTGGCTGTTGGAGACGGAGGGTCAGATGACAAGAGGGATGGAAACAATGGAGAAAACGGACAGTCATGATCAGCTCACACAGCAACTGGAACTATGCAAGGTCAGGACATATACAGTCACAGAAAAAATTATTAGACCATCAATAATCATCAAAAACGGTGGTTATGCAATCCAGTCCTAACGCCTGTCTGTGTCATGTGACTAAAACAGACAGAAAAGAAAATAGAATTTCTAAAAGCACTGTTTTTGTCAGTACAATGACATGGATATTGATGCAAGAACTGAAGTGATTTTGTTTATTATCAAGAAAAAATGTTAAATGGATAGAGATCAGCTGTTAAATTAAACTATTTTGAGCTATTTCTGTTGTTATCATCATATTTTTTCCAAACAAATGTACCTTTTGTTGGACCAGACATTAAAATGAACATCAGGGTGGAATAAGTTTGGTTTTTTTTGCAACTGTAGCTTTAATTTATTGTATTACTTATGCAACACAGCACAAACCTGATTAATTTTGTATGTGTTATGAATTAATGTGGCATGAATTAATATTGTTGGGGTTTGATATCTCTTTCTGTTTCTCAAAACATTCATCTATGTTCAAAAATACCTTAACTCACTCCCTTCCTTCTGTCCTGTCTTCATTTCAGGAGCTCCAGGCCACTCTATCAGCTCGCTCCAATGAGGTCAACAGCGTGGCCCTGGGGATCCAGGTCTTGATCTCTGACCGGGCCCAGGACTTGGCCCCGGAGCAGAGCAGGCAGCTGCTGGGGCAGCTCCAGCAGCTGCAGAGGGCCTTCCACCAGGCGTCCGGCCGAGCCCAGGCCTGGGCCGACGCTCTGTCTGCTCAGAGGGAGAGGGAGGAGGAGAGGCAGCGAAGGGAGAAAGTGAAGGAAGAGGAGAAGGACAGAGAGAGTGCAAGGGACAGAGAGGTTTGGACAAAGATGATTGAGTCAGAGTGGGTTACCCCATGTGTTCGAGCTCAAAACAAAGTCATAAGAGCTTTTTATCTGACCGCTACGCTTTCCTACAATAATCTAAGAATAATTTGATTATTTACTGGCCTTTTCACACCTGATGTCTGACTCAAGATTCATGTTTTTGTGCCATTCAGTGCATTTGATCCGATACTTGTGGATTCCCACTATGTTGTTATAACTATAATCTACATTCAGTCATCAGAATCTTCTCAGTCCCCCTGTATTTGACAGTGATCAGCCTTTTTTGAATTCAACACTTTATCTTTTCCAATGTAAAAATTAAGAAAAATGTTGGAACATATTTATTTTTTTGCTGCTATAATGTTATTATTATGTTATATTCGTAATATTTTAGTATTAGACTCAACAGCATCAGTGTAAAGTCCAGTATTTCAAATTAATTGAAATTCACCAAATGACTGTCCATGTTTCCCTCCTCATGTGTCACTGCAGCTCATTTTTCCTTGTGATTTTTGGTTTAATGGCTGATCATAATTTCCTAATTGGTCCAAATCTCTGAAAATCTGAAGTGTTTGACAAAAGAAATGAACTGAACCATGTCTTGTTTTTGGTGGAAGATCAGTTCTGGTCTAGAGGAGTTTTTAGTTTTGGTTCAGATTAAATGGTGTGAAAACAGCCATAGTCATCCACCTTCCATAAAATCATACTAAACTCATTTAGACTAGAAAGAAGAATCTAAAAAGTCTGGTTTGAATCCGCTAACATCCATCACGGTTTGTCCTCATTCATTCTGCACCGTCTGAAACATTTTCCTCATCATTTTACACCTTTGAAATCCACTGCTGCTCTATTTGCAAAAGCTTTGCCACTTGACATTATCACCACCCTCACTTCTTATTACGTAGGCTTTAATGCTAGTGTGTTTGCTACTCTGCATGTCTTTATAACGTGTGTGTGTATCATTAACCTGTTTGCCTTGCTGTTCCAGATTGCCTCTGATGGAAATCGCTTGTCACGGTGGGAAAAAAAAGGCTAGAAAAGCCTCGCTGGCAACGAAGCTTAACTGTTTTTCCTCTCACCTCGCCTCAAAAAAGGCAGAAAGGAGAAAAAATAGTTAAAAACGGATATTTGTTTGATTCTTTATGTGTATTTATTGTTGCTAGACCAACATGTTGATGTGACAATGCAGTGTGTGTGTGTGTCTGTGTGTAAGTGTGAGTTCTGGACACAATCTGCTCAAAGCTTGGCAAAACGTGCACTACACAAATGTTTCTGTTCAAGGACGACTATGTTATTGGTATATTTTCACTTAAAAATGTAGAGAACTGGTTTAAGAATTCAGTGTTTTTCCTCTTTGTTATAATCCAGTTAAAAATAATTGTTAAAAGTTCAGCACTCACGTTTTTTTTTTGGTCCTCTTTTCCTCCTGCTCTATTTTTCTCAGGTGGTTCAGCAGCAAAAAACGGAGTGTTCCCAAAAACTAGAAGGTCTTACAATGTGGTTGGCTGGAGCTGCGAGTTTATTGGCCAGTCAGAAAAGTGGAGCAGAGTCTGGTGATGTGAACGTCTTACAAGAGAAGCAGAAGAAACTAAAGGTATGAACCAATTCTTCCTCGACCACATCCATATTTCAATACAAACATATGACCGAAGACATTTTGACTGATTCAAACATGACACTTTTTAATAGCTTTAGAATGGGTAAAAGTGTCGTCCGCCTTTGATTGTTTTCTCTCTTTAGGAAATACAAAGGGACCTTCAGACTAAAGGTGAGGGAATAGCGGAGGCCATCCGGTCTGTGGAGGAGTTACTAGCGGAGAGAGGAGAAAGTTTGAATCCTGAAGAGAGGGAGAACCTCCAGGGGACGTTGGCCAGAATGAAGGAGCAGTACAGCGCTCTGACCGATTCAGCAAACACATCACTGTCAGAGGTGGATTCAGCCATCAGCACCACGGTCCAGCAGAACACACAGAGGGTAAGAACACAACCTGCAATTACATTACATTTAGCAGACGCTTTTATCCAAAACAACTTACAATAGAGGTCATAAACATATAGCACTAGCTATAGCTACAACAATAGGTGCGACTGCAGACTGGGGTTAGTAGGGTTTTGTTTTTGTTAGAGTAGGCAGGCACTTACACACGCCACATAACACACCACAGGGTCTACCCCAGGTCTGGGCAGCTCAGACGTCAGTGCAGTGAATAGTCTTTAAAGAGGACAGTCTTTATGTCCTTCTTGAACATGAAGACAGATGATGCTAGTCTTGTTGTTTCTGGAAGTTTGTTCCACCACTGAGGGACTATTACAGAGAACAGTTTGGCCTGGGATCACTTAGAGCGAGCTGGGGGTACGGCAGGTTGGGTTTTATTGGAGGAACGCAGGCTCTCTGGAAGGAACATGCGGCCTGATAAATAAATATTTGTGGTGTTGCATTAGATCCCTGATCATCATAATAAAATCCCACAACAGTAGCACCGACAGTTCTTTTTATTGGGACAAAATACCTTTTGTTTACATCTGAAAGAAACGCAACTTTTATTTTACAAAAAATGTTTTCAACTCTGTGCTTCTAGTATTTGAAACACAGGGGTTCATTTTATTACATTTTTTTTTATTTTAGTCCAAAGTTCAAGGCCTTCATGTGGATTAAATTTCTGAGCTAACCGTCCTCTTGTACACTGGCTCTGTCGTCTTCTCCAGGCCAAGGCAGTGGAGGAGCTCCAGGAGACTCAGGGTCAGATCGATTCCCTGCTCACAGAGTTGTCCTGCCTCAACCAACCGGCTTTAAGATCCGGATCGGCTCCTGACGCCACAGACTCCCTGGTGTCGCAGCCAGAGGGCGCTGTGAAGTCACATACGGAGATGCTTCAGGTCAGAATCTGTCCGGTTTTGAACATTTTTCGGTGGGACCACCTCAGGATGTTTGACCTTTGACATGTCCGTTCCAGGCGGAGCTCCAGCAGCTCCAGGCCCAACAGGCTCAGCTGCTGCAGGTCACTCAGTCCACCCGATCCCTCCTGGACCAACCGGACTCCACCGTTCCTCCTGAGGAGAAGCAGCGGCTCCGAGCTGCCCTGGACCAGCTGCAGGCCCAGCACCAGGACAGACTGCAGAGCTGCCAGGTGAACCAAGCCCCGTTTTAATACGTGTATTTACTGAACAGAGCAGATATTATACATATTATTAATGAAGTCACAGCTCTGGATTGAATAAATATAAACAGTAAAGATATTTTTGAGGGATACAAGCAACAATGATTTTTGATCTATTAATTGGTAACCTAAAACACATGTTGATTTGAATGTAGGCGAGGCGTTTATTTATTTATTTAACCTTTATTTACCTAGGCAAGAAATTAAAATCAGTTTCTTATTTACAAATGCAGCCTGATCAAAGAGCATTTAGCTTCTGCGTGAGCCTGTTCATTCTTAACAGAATTCAGTTGTTTGATTTAAAATCAACCTCATTGATTGTATGTTCCATGTTATGGAAGATAACTGAATAAACTTAAACTGTTAATTAGAGATTCAGGATTAACTTTATTAACATTAAGACAAGTTTACAGTAGACTGTAGCATCCTGCTCTGGTTTTATAATAGAAAAATATTAGAAAAACTGTGGAAAAAAACTTGATTACATAAATATAAACAACACAAGCACATTGCACTTAATAACATAATTAAAATGTGCAAAACTGGTGATGAAAAAAGTAAAAGTCAGGTTTCTAAATCTAGGTCTGAGCGCGTATGTAGAATAATGGATAATGTGAAGATGCAAAACGAACAAGAAATGTAATAAAATTTATGTGATAAAAAAGTTTTTAAAAAAAGTAATAAAGTTAATTTTAGTAGCTGAATATAAATAAGAATGAAGGAAAGTAGACGGACAAAAAAAAAGAAAGATTAAAAACCACCAGATGTCCGTCAATGCTCAGTTTAAATACTGAAGGTTTTATTTTAAATGGACATTTTTCCATGTAGGTAAAAAGAAGAGTTTCCAATTTCATTAATTTTGAAAATCGGAGCCTGTGAAACTAGATCTAATATGTTCAAGGGAAACATAATAAAGAGGATCTTTAATGAAAGTGGAGTGAGCTGGGCAGGAGGGTGATTTTGGAATTACTTCTGGAAGACGGGGAAATAGGTTCACCAAGTCTGAATGAATTTTATTTTTAGCTTTTATGAAAAAATATACATAGACTTTCACATCTGGACCCTTCTGTCATACTGACATCCTTCTTTTTTTTTCTCGCTCTCTCTCTCTTCGCTTTAGGACCGACTGAGGAAGTCTGAGGCAATGAAGGATGAACTGACCAAGTTCCTCCAAGAGCACGGTAACCTGGGTTCATGGCTGGAACAGAGTGAACAGGACCTGCGTTCTTTAGGAGAAGGAGAAACCGACGCTCAAGGACTGAAAGGCCGACTAGAGGAGCACAGAAAGGTACGGGAAAGCCAGGTTTAGAAGGTAAAAGAAGAGACTATGCAGCGGTTTATGGGACGGTACCACTTCTACGTTCACAACAAACATGCAAATGAATGAATGAATGAATTGTCTTTATTGTCATTACACATGTTTCAGAGCAACGAAATCACATTCCAGTTACAACTGATCAAGATAAACATTAAAACACAGACAAACATGGAATACAGATACAGTTGTACTATATCTGTATCGCCTCGTTTTATACAGAATGAAATAAACAAATGGAGACATAAGGGATTGAGGAGAGAATAAAAGGACACATTTCACTCTGTAGTTTAACTTTACAGGATGTAATTTATGAAAAAAACACACGGACGACAGTTACACACAAGACCAAAAGCACATGTGGGTAGTGAGGGGGGGTAAAGGGATGTGACACGCCCATATCCAGAGGTGGTTCGCCGCAGCCAATCGGGTGCAGCGCTCCCAACCCCCCCCCCAGCATGTCTGGGAGGGGAGGGGGGAAGAAGCCCTCGAGGGAGAGAAAGGTGTTTGTTGTGAGTTTGATCAGTCCTTGAATGTGTGTGTGTGTGTGTGTGTGTGTGTGTGTGTGCGTGTGTGTCCAACAGTGAATGAATTAAAGCTGCAAACGTTTCCTTGACATTTAACATCAGTTATTGTTTAGAATCAGTTTACTTCAGCCCAGTTGGATCTGAAGTAAAATAACAGCATGCTAGCCTACAAATAATGACACCCCCTCATTTTTATTTCTGTTGTGATGCCGAAAACTCAAATTAAATTATGTATTGACAAATTGACCTTTCAAAAAAAAAAAAAAGTGAAAAACCAAAACAAATATGAATAACCTGAAGTATCTTTAGTATAACAAATGCAATTTTAACAATATCAAGTCTCAGTTTATCATTTATGCATGTGCATTATGTATTTTACTTATACATTTCTGTTAATATAATCAAATAAATAAATAAAAAAAATTAAAAGAAATTTAAAAATAAATAAATAAAAATTAAAATAAATAAATAAAAAGGGGTCTTCATATCGATACTGTGGCTTTTATCCCACACACATTAACTTTGAGTATCTATATATAATATATACATACACCATAAATATTTACACAGAAGTTCTTCTTCTGTCTAAAGCTTCCAGGTATTCCCTCCATTTCAAATTATATTTTATGAATTTCCTCTTCTAATTCTAATTATTGCTCATTTATTGTTTTGTTTTGTTTTGGTTTGGTTTTTTTTAACCACCTGTTTCGTAAAAGAAATTCCATCCATCAAACCCAGCACATCCTGTAGACGTGTGTACAGATGCGGGTCGTGTTACTTACATCTACGAACAGCTCTTCACGCTGTGGATCCGACTGTGCCGGATCTGAGAAGCTTTGAAGTGAAATGAATGAGCAGAGAAACTATCGCTTACTGCATCTGGGTTTATTTTAGCCAGAGTGAAAACAAACACTCGACAGATCTTTTTCATCTTAAATCGCTCATGGAGGACTGAGTTTCCACACTTCATTTCCATCCCTCCCTGCGCCTGGACAAGCTGTGATTTACACTCACAAATTCCACAGGAGCCACTGGGATCCTTTCCTTGTTAGGAGTCCCTTGAAATCACAGTTTTATGTTGTTGTTTTTTACACTTTTTCCCCAGTCTTTGTGAAGTGACACTTGGCATATTGGTGCGAAGGATCATTATCAGCCAACTATTCTTGATATTTAATTATATATATGTGGAATTACAAGGTATTAGATGAAGGTAGTTCAGCTCAGTATGATCTCAACTCAACCTGGCAAGTAATAGAATATTATAAAAACCTAGAAATAATGAAAAATCCAAAGTTTTTATTACGATTTTCCAAGTTTCACATGTTTATTCACCTAACTATTCACAATTACAATTGAATCTCAGTGATACGTTCGTGACACCCACAGATAATACAAATAAGGATGATCGGTCGACCCTCAGCAGAACCAAAAATGTCATTTTTATGATATGAAATTAAGAACTAAACTCCCTAGAACAGGAATGATGGGGTGCACATTTATGATATTAAAAAAAACAAAAAACAGATACAAATGGTTAAAAGGGGGAAAAAAAGAGGTGGAATGGACATAAGACATGGCCTTAGATCAGGGGTGTCAAACATGCGGCCCGGGGGCCAAAAGCGGCCCACCGAAGGGTCCAATGCGGCCCGCAGGATGAATTTGTGAATTAACTAATTTTAGTTCAGGAGCCAAATACAGACCAATGTGAGCTCAAGTAAAATACTAACATGATAATAATAAAAATATATATATATATATATATATATATCAGACATTCCGTTGTCCGGTAATTACCGGTCATTGGCCGGAAAAAAATGTGAATGTCCGGGAAAAAAATATC
>JAPSES010000058.1:14859360-14876086 GCA_029822895.1 Maxillicosta whitleyi
TGTGTTAATAATTTCACACATAAGTCGCTCCAGAGTATAAGCCGCACCCCTGGAAAAACTATGGAAAAAACTGAGACGTATAGTCTGGAAAATACTCAGTTCCACTCGATAATTTACATTAAAATTAGGAACCAATCATCGCTAAATTTGCAGCCCCCAGTGAGAAATGACTCAGAAACCTTAGAGTCAAGGTGTTGGAGTAAATAAATCCATTTTTCTAAATTCTAGGAGTCATGTATTTTTGCTACTATGGCCTTTGAAATAGTCTTAAAAAGGATTCAAAAAGTCTTAAATTTAACTCATGAAGACCTGTAGGAACCCTGGATTCTAAACATGAAACCACTTAAATGTTGCTGTGTCATTCTTTAATGTTTACACCGCGGTCACTTGCTTGGGGGATTACAGCACTACTCTGTTCTCTTGTTTTCCGTTTCCAGTCTCCGTCAGCTTTATGTTCGTGCAAAACATCTGTCAGTGATTTTAATCCGTGTCATTAAGTCGTTATCCAGGTCTCGCTGATCTACTTCAGTGCATTTTTTTTTCCTGTACTTTACAAGTCTGTTAATAATTGGCTTCATCTTATTTATACATAACATATTTTCTCATTATATTTATTGTGTCTCTCTTCAAATTCCATTTTCTCAGACCTAACAGAGCTGCAGGTAGCTGTGTCAGACGTGAACGGCCGCTACGATACGCTGGGCGCCGAGTTAAAGGAGCGTCTGGGCCGGCAGCAGGCGTCGCTGGAGCTGAGGCAGAAGGCCAGGCAGGGCGCCGACGAGCTCCGAGGCTGGCTGTCCGACAGGGAGCTCAGCCTGAAACAAGGACAGATCGCCTCCCCGTCTAAATCCGAGGCGGTGCGTGCTCAGGCCCAAGAAAACAAGGTAAAAGGCAGAGATCAGTGGACACTTCAAACACCACGACTATTCTTTTTCTATTCTATGAAACTTGGTTCATTTTGTTCATTACCTGCTTTTTAGACATAATAATAAAAGAGAAATGTAGACATTTTCTCTCCCAGGATGTACCTAATAATCACCTCAGATAAATGCTAAAATATGTGTATAATCTTGCTCTGAGCCATCCTAAAATGCATGATTTTCTAATAAAATATTAGGACCAAAATTGGGACATGAAAACCTACCTTGGTGTCAGTGAATTTAATCTGGAAAACATGTCTGTGAATGGTCATGTATAGCGCTATAAATAATGACACTGTGTTAAATTTGTCAATCCTAGTGTTTTTTTTCACCCAGACAATCAGATTTTTCATGAATCTCAGTCTCATTCCAGGTTTCGCGTGTAACCTGTCGTGTCCACTCACTTTCAATGCAGAACCTGCCCATTTAAACACATATAAATCATGTGTATTGCAGCAGCGTTCATTTTTGTGAAACATTGTGCCTTACCTAATAAGTTTGATTCGAAAAATGTACCTGTGAGAGAATAAAAAGATACTAAAAAAAATAGTGGCGTGTAATTTTCATGTCCTTTTAACCGTGTTACATGTAGATTGTTGTATAAAATATAATGTAAAAATGTGTATAATCTGAAAAATAGTTTCCCTTTTATCTCAGTAAGTATTTATTTATTAAAATAGACTAAATTAAGTGCTTCTAAACTTGATTCGTAACATCAGTCTACATCTAGTTTGAATTTTTTTGCCCCACGTCCTGTTTTTAGGGACCGGTTTCATAGAGGCACCAGAATGTTTGTTTTTGAAGCTGGTGCTACTGAAGTTAAAAGCGTCCCGTCTCCCACAGGCTCTGCTCTCTGAGCTGGCTGAACGCTCTGGAAAAGTAGAAGAACTGAAGAGCACGCTGAGGAAGCTGATCGCTGAAAACCCAGACTCTCCCGAGGCCGACACCTGGAGGCAGCAGCTGCAAGAGATAGGTTTGTCCCACAACTGAAAACACACACTGAAACTGGCGAGTGAAAGGAAACCGGTTCAAGGTGCTTTACATACATATGGAGTCTTTCACAGCCTAATGCTAACGGTTACCATGGATAAAGTAGAAGGACAGTGTGATGATCGTGGAGGTTCTACGCAGTACAGTAGAGTTATTGTGAGGAAAGTATCGCATGTCAGAGCCTGTGGCATGTGGAGGTAACGTGCACCAAGAGTCAGAGGAAGAATACATACATGGCCTACAGGACCAGGTCACATAAGCGTCTGTTTGGAGAAACATAATCCCTGAAAACAGTGACACACAATGACTGCACAAGCAAACAAATGCTGCAAGTTGACCTCAGATTACCTCAAACCATTGCATTTAGTGAATGTAGAGCTCTATTGACTCATTTACACCTCCAAACTTTCCTCTTTGTGTAAGTGCAAAAAATATTAAATTAAAAAATACTTACAGCCTGAAATGTTCAAAGTAAATTAAGTTCAATTCTAACAACATTCTGCCCGTTACTAAATGTTTTATGCTGTTGTAGATCAGTTTACATTAAGCTGACGCTTTTACCCAAAGCGACTTACAAGGTATAGGTATATATAGCATAAAGGGCCCACCTGGGATTTGAACTGGCAACCTTCCGCACCAAACTCAGATGTATAAACCACTAAGCTATCCAGTCCAGATCCAAATGAGAAGTTGAGGCATAAAATTGTTAAAATTGCACTTATTTTTTTTAAGAAATGTCTTTTTTTTTTTTTAAGATTATTCACATCTTTTTTGCTTGAATAGTTTGTAAATGTAATTTAATGTTTTTTTTTTCCTTTAAAACAAAGACAACAATTTGGAGTTGTCATTATTTATAGCCTACTATGCTACTGTTTGACTGGTTTGACCATTTGAGATCAAATTGGACAATATGTGGCCCCTGAAAAAAGAGTTTGAATCCATGATTTACTAGATCTATATTGATTGATGAAAAATAAAAAGTACGTTTTTAGTACGGTTGCTCATCTGAATTTGGATATTTTAATAACTACAGGAAAAAATACCAGCTGAAGTCATTATCTAGATAGTTCAAAGGACAGAAGAAACCTGTGAACGCTCAGCTGTTCTGAATAAAAAAAAAAATCATCATCATCCAACTTTTAGGCAGTGAAGCACCAATCTGTTAAAAATATGTTGAGTGAATTCATGAAACGATGCAGTAAAAGAAAAGGATGTAAAAAAAAAAAAAATCAAATTTCCTCTCTCTGAACTTGGTGTTTTCAGCCAAAGGCAGTCGCTTCAAAAGTTAAACCTCTTCAAGTGTGGTTTTAATTTGGAAAAACACATTGTACAAGAGGAGACGTTACTGAAGACATGAAGTGCAGAATCAAGTAATGCATCGTAACAGTGTCGTGTTTTAGAAAACATCTCAAAAGAAAGTGGTTCAGAAACATTTCTTTGAGATGGTGAAACACTGAGGATCAGTATTATCCAGGGACAGAGTGGGAAGTGTTCCAGTCAGAACTGTTTGTTCACTCTTTTACTTGATATTTTTACCAGCGTCCCCTATGAGGTAACCAAGACAGAAATATTTAAGGTGAAATCCAAGAAGGGGGCCTTTATATTTTATATTTCATAATGCACACACTCTCTGTTGGATGCCCAGAACATGAGTCACAGACGGAGAAAGAGAAAGGAGAGGTAGGAGGGACAGAGAAAGAGAAATCTCTCATTGTTCTGTCACTGTTGTTCTTCACATTAAGTCTGGTCGAACTTAAGAAATGGATAAAAAAAAAAAAAATAATGAAACAGAGACACAAAAATACAAAACAGCTTCTCATGACCTGCTCATTTTCGTCGGTCTTCACTGGAACATGAATATGCTTTTATCAACGTGTTATGTTTGATTGTTTAGAACTTGACCTAAATTGTCATTTCCCCAGACTCTCGCTGGCAGACGGCCAATCAGACTGCAGCCCAGAGGCAGACTGAGCTGGAGACGTGTGCTGATAGGCTGGGCAGCTTCGCCTCGGCGGCCAATCAGCTGGGCCCGTGGCTGAGGGAGAAGGAGCTGATGATGAGTGTGTTGGGACCGTTGAGCATTGACCCCAACATGCTCAACACACAGAAACAACAAGTGCAGGTATGAGGCTCAGGGAACCCCAGTGAAAACCCCATTTTAAGAAGGTATTTTAACACACGTCCAGCACAGGTGTCTCAACGTGTACTACAGTGAGGGAGCAATAACATCAGAAAGGAGAAAGAAAGTGTCTAAAATGTAAAAAAAAAAAAAAAAAAATGAACACACAAAAACAACACAAATGAATATCAAGAGATAAAACAGAGTTTGTCAGTTAGTTCAATAATATAATCTGTATGCACATGATGAGCAGAAAACACTCTGAATCCTGTAGATCTTTCTGGATCACTCCCAAAGTACGTGAAAAATCTGCAGATTCCATCGGGGTCGGCAGACGCCTTTAAAAGTTATGAATGCACTTAGGTCTGTTTTAATCGGTAAAGAATATCCAGCTGGAGTCATAACAACGTACTGAAAAGTGTTCAGCTTTGACACATCCATAGTGCGTTCGAATTACTCACAAAGTATTTTATTAATGATGTGGAAATGCCATGGGATTTTCCTTTTTGTTAATAATGGACCAAATATTTCATGATACCTGATATTTTCTTTCCTGGCTCCTTCATTAAACGTCCGCTCATCTGTCTTTCAGTTCATGCTGCGTGAATTTGAGACTCGGCGGCCACAGTTCGACCAGATGACCCAGTCCGCCGAGGGCATCCTGTCCCAGTCTGGTGACTCCTCCCAGGACCCCAAGGACCTGACGGAGGTGAGAGCTGAGCTGGACTCCATCACCCACCAGTGGGACGACCTGACAAACCGACTGACTCAGAGGTCAAACCACATCGATCAGGCCCAAGGAACCAGCGAGCGGTACCAGGTGAGTGATGCGTGATCAGAGCGTGAATGGACAACGTCACAGTGACTGTGTCTAACCTCCGTCCTGTCCTGTCCAGGCCTTACTCAAAGAGCTGTCCTCTAGTGTTTCTGCTCTGAGTGAGAGGTTGGACGCTCAGGCCTCGCTCAGCGCTCAGCCCGAGGCGTTAAAACAACGTCTGCAGGAAACCGGCGAGATCCGCTCAGAGCTGGAGAGACGGCGGACTGAGTTGGCTGAAGCTGAACGGCTCTGTCAGGAGCTCAGTGCCATCGTGGCTGAACCGTACCTGAAGGAAGAGCTGAGTAAACGTCTGGAGAGCGTCAGCGCGCCGCTGAAGAGTCTGGAGGAGCGAGCTGGTGGGTGGAGTTCATGAGTCGACATAAAGAAACCGCACAAAAGCGTCTCCTTCGCTCTGACTGTACAGCACAGAAAAGCACAAAACTCCAACAGATTAAAGTGAATTCTGTCCAAAGAGCCTGCTGCTATGTGGGAAAAATGGTGATGGAGTAATTACTTGTTACATTTCTGTTTATGGTTGATGCGTTTCAAAACATTGTGCTGCACATTTGTCTGTGCTGTGGGTCCGGCTCCTCCACTGTGCTCATGTCTGTGGTTGATTTATTTGCTGATAATGTCCACACGCAGATTCTGCTCCATTTTAATGGGTAAAGTTTTCAAACAATACATTCTTTTAAGCTTAATCCCTCTAAAGCTGTAATGGTCAAAGTGTTTAGACTACAAGAAAACAAATCCACTGAAACAACTACAACGAAAACAGACGTTCTATTCGTCCTGTTTTGTTTGAAATAGTTTTTTCTGTTAATGTTTCTTAATCCTTTCTTCTCTTTTCCCGTAGCTGATGGTCTGTCTCAGCTCCAGGCGGCCCTGTCGTCCACTCAGCAGTTCCAGCAGATGTTTGAGGAGCTGCGATCGTGGTTGGACCAGCAGACGGATCTCAGAGAAGCCTCCACGGTGTCCTTACCCTGCCAGCCACAGGCCATCCGCTCTCTGCTCGCACAGACGGACGAGCTCCAGCGGGGAATCGCCAGCCAGCGAGGCTCCTACGAGCTCATTCAGGCTGAGGGAGCGTCGCTGCTCGCCACCCTTCCAGCCGGCGGTGACGAGCGCTCCGCTCTCCAGTCCCGTCTCGCTTCCCTGCGACAGGACTGGGAAGGCCTGAACCAGAGAATCTCAGAGCGGGAAGGCAGACTGAAGACCACTCTGGGCAAAGCAGAAACCTACCAGCAGCACAAAGCTGAGCTGACACCGTGGCTGGCAGACTGTGAAGACAAGGATGGAGAGATCCAGCCTTCACTGGAACCTTCTGCTCTGGACGAAGCTTTACAGAAGGCCCGAGGTCTGTCACTGGACCTGGAGAGACGACAACCGCACCTGGAGGCCTTTAACAACGCTGCAGATCAGCTGTTAGAACAATGCTGCATTGGAGAGGAAGAGGTAAGCACATGATGTCATTTCACAGATTTGACACTTTGTTGTTTTACAGCAGACGTAAAACACATTATTTAGATTTTTCATTGTAAATTTTATTTCTGTTCGTACAAAATTTAGCTGTAAGTGTTTGACAAACCAAGATTAAAACAATGTCGACATGTAGCATATTTCTGAAAAACTGTAAGTACCGTAAAAGACCGATCAGAGGTTAAAACTTGATGATTTGGAAATAATGCAACCGATGATAAAACACCTTAATTAAAACTCAGGTTAAAAACATGTGAAAAAAAAAAAAAGTCCTCTGACGCTTCATTCATCATCAAGGTGGATTTTGTTGTTTTTGTTGTAATTGTAATTCATTAAAGCTCTTAAGTCAGATAAATGGAGAAACTGTTCAATACAAACTGATCATCTTCAGGTCCGAGATGAGAAGGCCCAGCTGAACCACCGAGTGGACCGCCTGGGTGAGCGGCTCCATAACCGGACCTCGCAGCTGGAGGAGCTGGCCGGTCGCCTGAAAGAATTTGAGGAGGGCAGACAAGCGGTGGAGCGGAGACTGGAGGCCGCCAAGCACCAGATTGAAGTCCAGGAGGCTTTAGGGCCTCAGGTGCAGAAACTAAAATATACATGCTGTCATTTTAATTTTTCATGGTTTTATAAATGTGCTTATAGTTGTACGAATAGAGACCATGAATGTTTACTTGTCTCCCCTTCAGGCATGTAGCGCTAAGAGTCTGGAACGGTTGAGAAGTCAACAGGAAAGTCTGAGGTCGCTGCAGCCTCAGGTGGTGTACCTCAGAGACCTGGCCCAGGGCCTGGTGCAGGACGCACCCCAGACACCAGGGGGCGGCACTGAGGGCGCAGAGAGGCTGCAGGACCACGCCAAAGCCACAGAGAAAGAGTATGACGGCGTTACAGAGAAGGTGAGGAGCGAGGTCAAAATCAGAAAGACGTCAGCAGGATATGTAATAAAGATTTATGTCAAGTTCTGTGTGACGTCTACACTGAACAAAGAACTGATGCTGAATTTGTTTCAGAGGCTGTTTCAGCAGACGCTTCACACAATCTTAAAATAAAAACAGTGTTACAGAAAATGACATTTTCCGATACTGATACCAGTTAAAGGTGCTGTTCATAATATAGTGTTTAGTATCTTTTTGCGTCTTTCAGTGATTTTTTTTATAATGACTAACTGTTAACTACACCTACAGTTGTTAATGACACTACAATGTTAGAATATAATGGGAGATGTTCTAATATAAGCAGCTTTGCTATTCCTGGAAAGGAGAGTAATGCTGTGTTGATGGTTGTTCATGTTCATACAGAGATTAAATGGTTTATTCTATCATCAACACATCACAGACAAATAACATGGAGTATTATTCTTGTTTCCTCACCTTCCAAGTTTATCCCACCTTTCAGAACGGTGCTCGTTGCCAAATATTATGTTACACAGGACTTTACACCTGACAAGGGTAGGATGTCAGATTCAAATAGTTACCAACTTGGAAATGTTTCAGTTGGTGCAACGAGTCAAGTTGGAAATCGCATTGAAACGAGGCTGTGTTTTACTTATAGCAGCTCTCTTAAAAAGTAGCTGAGGTCACAGTCAAAACATGGGATGTGTAAATATAAAGCCTGTTCTTGTGTCATAAAATAAGTGTAACACCGAAAGATCTGGGGCGTGCTCCAGGGTGTCTGCACACTCCTGTTGAAATGGAAGGAAAGTGGTTTGTTAGTATTGCTTTTGACACTCAACACTGTATTTAACAGGTTTTCATAGTCAGTGTTTGTGTTTGTAGGTTTGTGGGTTTGTGTTTGTAGGTTTCCTCTTCTCAAACCTGATCTGCCGTTTGCCAATGAAAGCTACTCAATGTCTAAAACACACCCAACCCGTATGTTAAAAACCTTTCAGAGTCCTTCTCCCAGCAGGTATCTGTCGATTTGAGTTGATAGAACTCAGACAATTTATGCAGTCGTGAGTGCAGAGATGTAAAAATGAGGGTCTATTTATACCAGTGGTCAGTGTGTGAGAAGGTGTCAGATCTAGTGTGTGTGTATTTCGGTGTGTGTTGCATATACGTGTGGGTGATTTGCAGACGAGTGTCGGCGAGCTGAGAGAGAGCAGAGCCGCTAAAGCTGTCTGAAGAGTTTTAGAGTTTCTTTGACTTACAGTCGTCATATATGGTCATTGTGGACATTCAACACTTTATCTTAGTATGAAATGTAAACCAGAGCTTCGGGAATCCTCCGCTCACACTCTTTTGTGCGATCCAACTTTATAATATTCCATTTACGGCTGCAGAAACGAGCCGTCACTTCACTGTCATTCACTTAATTTGTCTTTGATTAAATACGAGCTGTTGTTGTGACGGTGCTGTAGGTGATGCAGTGACTGTGCTCTGGGTTTTATGTTGCAAATCAACCTGCTCTTAGATAAGGGGGGTCAAACATACGGCCCGCCAAAGGTTCCAATATGGCCCATAGGATGAATTTGAAGTGTAAAAATTACACTTTAATAGTATGTATGTATAGATCAGTAAAATATGATCCTAATAACCTTTAAATATTCACAATTCCAAATGTTTCTCTTTGTAAATGTAAATAATTTCATGTAATTTTCCTGTATTTCCACTCAAATAAACTGTAATTTCACAAAAAAAACTGAAATAACCTGAAAAGGAACAACCTGAGATGTGTTAAGGGAAGTGTAATTTTACCAGTATTCTGCCTGTTATTAAATATTTTATGTATTTTAGACTCACTGTGATCTGCAAGTTAATATTGTTAAAACTGGAATTACTTTTTAAAAGAAATTTTAGGTTGTTCACGTCATTCACGTTATTTTAAAAATGGTTTATAGATGCAAACATTTTCATTATGTAAGGAAAGTTTGGAGTTGACATTATTTATATATAATTATGTTATTATCTTAGTGGTCCGGCCCACTTCAGACCACATTTATCTGAATTGGGCCCCTGAACTGAAATGAGTTTGACCCCCCCTGTCTTAGATAAAGCCTCCTCTGTCTCTTCCTTGAACCTGCACCAGCACAATCAGGTTTTAGTTGCTGTTGTGTTGAATCGTTTCCTTGTTCGGTCGTCCACTCTGCGCTTCCTTCCACTGTTATTTTGCCTGATGATTAAAAACTGAAAACACAACAGATGAATTACAAACGGATGTTCTTGTGTCTTCTTCCCCCGTCAGATTGAGAACTGTTGCTCGTCGCTGGAGTCTCGGTTACAGGGCGTCGGCGAGGTCCAGTCCCACGTGCGGGACGTCTTCTCACGCCTCGCCGACCTGGACGACGAGCTGGACTCTCTCAGTCCGGTCGGCCGCGATGCCGACTCCCTGGCCTCGCAGGCTGACGCTCTGAGAGGCTTCCTGTCCCGCCTGGCCAACCTCAGGACGGAGCTGGAGGGGCACGCGTCAGAGTGTACCACCATGCTGCGGCGGGAGGGGTCCTCCCCAGACCTCCTGGCTCTGAGGAGGGAGACGGAGGCTCTGAGTCGACAGGCCGGCAAGGTGAGAAACAGAGATGGAGGGGTCCCAACAAAGACGAAACCAGTCAACGGAAAAACTCTATATTTTGACGCCCAGTGTCACGGTTAAAAAAGACTGATTAAAATTCATACTTGAGTCGGTGGAACTTTAACCTTTGTGTAATCCAGCAGATCATTCAAACCACAAATACTAACATTTTAGTTTAGTTTCAGTTTATTTCAGACACAAATACAATACAAAACATAGGGGAAAATAGTAATACTTATTAACAAGAGAAACAACAAAAAATAAATACAAAAAAATGTATATACTGTAATATATGTATACTAATATATAAAAAAGAATATGATAATAAAAGAAAGAATAATTGTTGTGCCTGAAAGAGAGTAGGAAGGTAATGAACATGAATGAATGAAATACAAAAATTACACTGAAGATAATAATATTTATTTATATTTATATTAATTTTACAAAATGTCAAAATAATTTTAGGTCAATTCAATCTAAAGTGGGTCAGACCAATAAAACACTATCAGCATAAACTATAAATAATGAAAACCACATTTTTATTTCCTTTTTTAGTGTAAAAAAAAAAGTTTCACAAAAATGTTTACATTTACAGATTAGCCTTTTACAAAAAATGTGAACCTGAACAAATGTGAACAACCTGAAAAGTCTCAAGAGAATTAAATGTAATTATACCAATATTCTACCTGTTATTAAATATTTAGTATATTTGTAGATCCACTGTGATCCGTGCGTTATAATGAACATGTGAAAATGAGGAACTGAGGACGAATAATGGCATAAATTGTAAAAAAAAAAAAAAAAAATTGGACCTTTTTCTGAATAAATTTCTGTTTGTTTATGTTTTTAAAGGATAGTTTGTAGATGTAAACATTTTAATGATACAATTTTACTTTTTTCATGCTAAAACATAGTAATTAATTGTGGAATTGACATAATTTCTATATTATTATGTTATTATTTTAATGATCCGGCCCACTTTAAGTCATATTGGGCTGTATTTGGCCCCTGAACCAACACCAGTTTGACGTCCTTGGTTTAACCCATCAGTAATTGAACAACACGACACACGCTCCAGCCTGGGACCAGTGGGCTGCCGTGTCATGCACCCGGGGGGAGCGCTTCATAAGCTGTTAGCATAAATGTTCCACCATGTGCATTGATTCCTCTTTGTTTGTCCCCAAACTCCAGCTGAGTGAACGTGGACAGGCCCGGTTGGACCAGATAGAGGACGCCGCTGAGAGGGTTCGAGACTTTTACAGGCTGGTTGCCGAGCTGCAAGGCCTGCTGGGAAGGGCTGAAGTGGGCCTGAACGCACAGGGCATGGTCGGCACGGAGGTGGAGATCATCAAGCAGCAGCTTCAGGAATTTAAGGTAGGATGGATTTATTTACACCAGCGGAGTTTGTTCCTGCGTCTGAGAGTTCCAGGTGTGACGGCTGATCAGTTCTCACACACAGTTTTAATAATGCCTGCATTTGGGCGTGATTTTTCTTCATTCTTTCTTTTCCTTGAATTTTTGAGGAATTGGGAGGTTTGTTGTGTGGAAGAAAGGTGGGGTTGAAGCAGAAGGGGAGGTTGTATAAGGGGGTGTCAGAAGCGTGCTGGGGTATGGGGCGGAAAACTGGAGTGAATGAAGTAAACTGGTTTGGACAAAGAGAAGGATGCTGAGGATGATGGGCGGAGTTACGTTGAAGGACAGGATTACTGACACGGAGATTGTACAGAGGGGGGGTGTAGAGCCGATGGAGGTGTGGTTAAGGTGGTATGGACATGTGTGGAGAAGAGGGGAGGATACGGACGTGGGTAGAGTGTTAACGATGGAGGTGGCAGGAACGTGAGGGAGGGGACGACCGGCGAGGTGATGGAAGGATGTGTTTGAGGACGATATGAAGGAGATGGAAGGAGACAGAGAAATGTGGAGGAGAGGAATCCATGGACCAAAAAAAAAAAAAAAAACGTCCGGTATATAAATGTTGTTTGTATGTTGGGCTTGATTTTGCAAGACTGCAAAACTGTAGTAAAGGTATATTTCATTTCCCTCATCAAACAGCTGTGACTTATTTACAGACGAACAGCAGATCAGTGAAGCTTGAGCTCAGTTCTTTTAAAGCCCAGCTCTGTGGTTTGTGACTAGTGACGTTTTCCATTTGTCAGTTCTGTGAGGAGGTCTGGTCCAGGCTTCGGTGTTGCCTCCAGAGAGCGTGAGGTAAAGGCCTGTGTGTGATTTGAGTGTCAGGAGTCAGAGACAGTTATTATCTGAGTCACACATCTCTTTAAAATGCCTGACACGCTGCTGAATCACACCGCTTCTTTTTTTTCCCTTCAAGTACGGCTCTCCGTGTTCTCTCAGCCCAAACACATACACCCTCTCTTCTCACGTTTATCAAAGCCTCCGTCCTCATGTTGTTCATGCATTACCCTTCCAGCGCTCTGAACCCGTTAGCCCTGTCACCACGGTGATGGACACGGGTCTAAATTTGATACCAGAGAGTCTGTGTTTTCAGCCCCTTCTCTCGCTCCTCTGCTGTTGTTGTTAAAAGACACTCGGTGAAAGAATGTGGAACCTCTTTGCTGTTTTTTCTCCTATCGTTTCCAGACATTAAAGTACAAAATGGCATCTGGGCAAAAAAATCTCCATTTACAAAGTCATCGATGGTGTAACTTTTCCAACTATAACTTTTAAGGACTAAATCTGACTTTTATAAAGATGGTAGAAACGCAGTATTTTTACAAGATGCTGAATTATTAACCTGTATCACATCACCTCATTCTTTCCGCATCCTCGTCTACACCCTCTGATATGACCTATGACCTATCTGATTGATTAGTGCCCCTACAGGCAGGAGGAGAAATGGCAAATAACACAGATAATGGTTGAATGTAAAAAAAAATTACCGTTAATTTCTGGTGCTTCAGGTTTTTTTTCTAAACGCATTATATAGAAAAATCTAAAATGAAATTAGAGAAAATTACATGTAATATTTTTGTAAGTTTTTTTTCAACTCGTGTTTTTAACATTCATTACTGAGCATCTCCAACATGAAATGCACAGAAGCCATTCTTCATTTTACAATAACTTTGGTGTTAAACATTTTCCTCAAAATTACCGAATAAAACTGGTTCCATGATGCATTTTGGGCATTTTGGGCTAACCTTAAGTTTGGGGAAAGCTCCCTCAAAGAAGTTTAGAATACAGAAAAGAAGACTGAAACTTTAACATAGCAACTGAGAGGTTAAGAAAACAAATAACTAATACCATAACATACATAAATACAACATCAGTACAGGCAGAACGTCAACAAATAGTGGAGCTAACATAAAAACATCACTTCTGGGGCCATGAACATACTGAATATCTCACAATAAGCCGAAATGTCCTCATTTTCAACAGTTATAGTCACATTAATGTAGGAAAAGTAGTAATAAACGAATTTGACGTATCTTCAATAGTTATGGAGCTAGATCCTGAAGAAAACCACCATTACGGAAATGTGGATTTTCGCGAATAACTATTCAACAAATAACGATATCAGTATAATTCTAATTGCAAAGGGTATGTTTCCGTGGTCAAAGAATCCACTAAAATAGATAAAATAAATGTAGGAGCGTTATGTCGACATGTTCTTCATAGATCCAGAAGAAAACCGCCTTAGTGGAAGTGTTGATTTTTGCGAATAACTATTGTGCTGCTTGGCGGAGGTTTGTGCTTTTCTAGTTTTATAATAATATTTAACGGCTGAGCTCAACCACTGTGAATACTATATCATCTTCTGCACAAAACAAACACTTAGTGGCGAGTCACAGCCGAATTCCATCAAACATCGTGTGGCGTTTTGGCGTTAAGAACCAGACTACAGTAGCACAGTGCTTCATTTAAACCCTGGAATCTCACAGGAGCTGACTGAGGAATGCGCTTTACTGCCACCTCCATTGTGTTTTATTACTCCACCGCTCGTTTCTCTGGCGCACACTGCTCCTTCAGTCCGACTACTATCATTAAAGAGCACATTTTCCCCCCGTGATGTAATATCCTGTCCACTTTGGAAGTATGCGAGGCTCCCACGCACAGGCAGCACACTAACCGCTTTCTCCATCTGCCGTCATGAACCAAGAAGGTTATGGTTTCTGAAAGTGATTGATGATTCATGTGAGATGAGCTCTAATCATTTACATGCATTTGAAGAATTTAGTAGGAGTCCTGCTCGTCCCCTAGAGTTCTGTCGACTCCGCTGTTGTTAAGATGTGTGGGCGGATCAAAGAACACTTCTTTTTTTTTTTCCTCTTCATGAGTCGTCTTCTGTTTTCTCTTCATCTTTTTCTCCTGGTTTTCATTCATTCTCTTGCTTTCATCTCTTTTTTTTTATCTTAATGTCATTATTTGGATATTTAGTGAAACATCTTTATCGCTCTTACATCTTGGCCTACTAACCTCAGCGTGGCAGCTTGTTGCATGTTTCTGGGTCTTTCTCACTTCTTTTTTTTTTTTTTTTTCCTCTCTCCGCTGTTGTAATGAGAGCAAGCTGAGTGAATGTGTAGCAGAGAACAAACAGACAGCACAGATAAAGAGGTGTTGAGGGAAGAGGAGAGAGAGAGAGGGTTGTGAAAAGCTAAATAGGCTATTCCTGAAACGGACAAAGAGTCAGGTGAAAGCTCTTACATGTGGGCATTTTATTCTTTTTTTTCTGGTTTCTTTGCAGCACGTAAATCATTCAGAGGAAATAAAGATGTTGGAGAGGAGAGGGATGTTTTTTTTTTATAATAAAATAATGGCTTCATCAAACCAAAAACACTCATTTGAAACCAGGTTCTCACGCTTATTCTGCTCCAAATTTGATTAAACAAAAGGCTAAATTACTGAGAACAGTTTAGGCAGTGCTTGTTAAATTTATGAAGGAAAAAAGGCAAATGTGCTTTAATTATATCTTCTCCGTTTTACCTTGTTATGATGATTGTGTCTGTGTGATAATGAAGGGAACACTCAGGCAGTTTTTCATTGGTGACCACACAAAACTATTTGCGTTGCCTCTTATCGCAGTTTGGTCTGTGTTACCATGGTAATGCTGCACGATGCTTGTCGCACTTTGCACGTTCTATAGATCCACATCACCTGAAGAATACAACCTAAAGGTCAATAGAAACAGAACACAACTCAAACAAATTCAACTTAAATGGGAAAATATCATGAACAAACTAACAGTCTGAATCTAACGTGTGTCATGAATACTTTAAAAAGGCAACGACACAAACTTTGCAGCATTAAGCTAACGCTAAGCAGATTCAACAAAACTATGGTGTTACATCTGAGAAACACTTAACAATTGGGAACTACCTGTCAATCAAATATTTATCTCTGGACCTGCATGGAAACAGCCATGTCATTGTGTAGATGTTCTACAGCAGTGGTTCCCAACCATTTTTGGTTTATGACCCCATTCTAAATTTCTGGTGACCGCACACATTAAAAACAGAGACATTTTTCTCTTGGAGATGTCTTAGCAGGGCCAGGCAAGAAAAGAAATCTTTCCATTCTCTGTTCGGTCCAGTTTTCTGACTGTGGCTGTGTCCAGGCAGTCACATGACCATATGTCCTCTCAGATATTATATCCTGCATTTTATTTGAACTCAATTTGTAGCAGGAAATGTATCTGATTTTTTTAAATTATAATGAAATATATAGTGAATCATTAAAAAAATAGATTGCCGGTTCGAGACCCAGGTGGACCCTTGGGAAAGGTCATTTATGATATACATCCCTGTAGCCACAAGGGGGCAGTGTCTCATTGTGCCGGTCCCAAGCCCAAATAAATACAGAGGGTTGTGTCAGGAAGGGCATCTGACTTAAAAACCTGTGACAAATAAACATGTGAGTGTGTGGCTTCCCGGTCAACCCCTGCTAACGGGGGGAAATATGGCCGGTATAGAAATGTTGTTGACTTTTATTAGTAATTTCTTCAAAAATGTTATCAATTATTAGAAATTTAAGGCGACCCCAAGGTTGATAAACAGCCTCAAAACATAGACCACACAAGTCAGTAGAATTCTCGTTTCATCTCAAATCATTATAAAATTGAAACAAAATTAAAGTGGATTTTTCCAAACTCCAAACCAAAGGTTCAGTGTGTAACACTGGGTCATACTTGTGTGTGTACATGGACTCAGTGTTGTTTGGTGCTGGTACTGGTCTGCATTTCTAACCTGTTGGTAGCCGATGATGCGCACTCAGGAGCAAGCATAAGGATTTTCATGGAAAATTTGACCTGATTCCTTTACATGTAACCGTTTACAGGCTGTTTTCATGGATGTAGACAACTGGGAAAATCAATGAAGGCGCTCATGTTTAACAATATGATCCATTCAGTTTGTATGTAGACTGCGCACCTTTGAATAATTGGGACAGTGTAAACATTTCTTAACGTCGATCAAACGGTGAATAAATAACACGTGTAAGTAATTGACCGATGAATTGATTAAGGTTTAACCCTAATGTATTTGTAGTTATTTATTAATGTACTTGGCCCAGCTGGAAGAAATCAAATCAATGAACACAAACAGCTGCAAAAGCTTTTAAGAAATAATGAATGACTTCAGAAAGAAGTGCAGAGTGTGGCTGGACATATTGATCTTGCGTACTTTTATTTATGTAAAGAAATGCTTACAGTGTAAACTGGAAAAGTCCACTTGAGTTCCATCTTTGAGACTCGATCTGTGTTTTACTAAAGTATTTAATGTGCATTTCCTCAGGGTTGCGTTTTATTAGTTGTACTCGCTACACGAATTCAAAACAGATCCATTGAACCTTTTATGGAGTTGAATAAGCCACAATGATTGTAGGTTAATCAGGTTAGTCATGCACCGAGTAAAAAGGAGGAGGGGGGGGGGGGGGGTGGTAGGGCTG